>JAHRHZ010000283.1:18118245-18230699 GCA_024137785.1 Ginglymostoma cirratum | reverse complement strand
CACAGTGTGGAGCTGGAGGAACACAGCAGGCCAGGCAGCATCATAGGAGCAGGAAAGCTGATGTTTCGGATCGGGACCCTTCTTCAGAAATGGGGCAGAAATTTAGAAATTTCTGAAGAAGGGTCCTGACCCGAAACATCGGCTTTTCTGCTCCTCTGATGCTGCCTGGCCTGCTGTGTTCCTCCAGTTCCACACTGTGTTATCTCTACTCCATGAAGAGTCATAGTTCCCCAAGCTCTTAGGTTGGAAAAAAGCTGCGGGCCTATAATCTAACAAGAAATATTTCCAGCTAAGGTCTTACTGAAAGGATCACACTGCAAAACCTACACAACCAATTTCATTTTTGTTCCCCTTTACTCTCTTTTTAAAGAAAAGATCTCCTGTTCCAACAGGGACAATAGTGTTGAGCTTTTCTTGTTACAAGTTCAAAAGCAGCCTTTTGAAGAATTAGTTACCACCTGAAAACAAACATGAACAATTCATGGTATCAGCTGCTGGCTGAAAGTAGGGAATTCAAACTTGTTGCCGAGTCACACCCATGAAGAGAACAGGACAATTACAGAGACACCAGCCAGTTAAAGGACACAGAGACTTTCACCTTCACCAGTGAAGGTCAAATTCAGAAACAACAGGTCAGGAGTCTTATACCAAAAATGAATAAGAAAAAAAAAATTATTAAGTATAGCCCTACATTTTCAAAGCTCCTGATTTATTCTTCTGCTAATAGCAAATTGGCAGAAAATTGTTGGTATAAAATGGAGTAAAAGGTACTGAAGCATTTGATCAGCCATGATCATATTAAATGTCAGAGAAGATTAATGAACTGAATAACTTACCTTTGTTCTTATATTCCTTCTGTCATTGCCACCCAACGACCCTTGCTCGACCATGCAATTTTTCTGAATTTCACAGAAGTTTTACAGCTTTCCTTTCTTAATCAAACCTATATTCATGTGTATTTAACCAAGATCTTACCTGCAAATACTTTTTGTTTCCCAAATTCCGTGTATTATTTTTGTACTCTGGCTTCTGGGCAACAATGCTGCTTTTCCCAGAGGCTACATTGACAGAGAATTCCCATGACGTGCGCAACTTTTTCAATTGATAATATCATCTTTATTCTGACTTCTGTCAAAATTTGGTCTTTTTAATTTGCTCTTTAAAAACATAGGAAAAGGAGAAGAGCACTTAGCTATCCAAAGTGTTCTGCCATTCAATAAATTCATGGCTGATCCTTGACTTGACTTATTGTCTCCTTGTTTCACTTTCGAAAGATTCGAAACAAAATCCAAATACTTCCATAATTTCTTCACCAAAAGTAAAACCTGAATTCACATAATAATTACTATAAAGGTGGCTTCTTGTACCTTCCTTAACATAATTTAGCCCCTTAAATAATTGTTTACTTTGGGAGATTATGAAGATTTGGGAGATTAACAGTCACCTTGTGTCAATATTAAGGAAATTGTTTGCTTATATTAATATTAATTGGCGTACATTGTGAATTAATTAGTGGAGAAAATAAGTTAATTTTCTAGTGTATACAAATCAAGGTTTTTAAATAATTGTTTGTCCTTTTGCAGGTATAAAATATGTCGTGGTGTATTGAAGATTCGAGATTAAACCTTAGTGGAACCCCAACTGGAGGATGGTGGTAGTTTTGAGTTCTATACTCTAAGAAAGATGTCAAGTTAGAATCGTATAATGCCACCTGGCATGAAGAAATACAAATGCAAATAGTGTGTGTAATTGTTCTGTGTTTCATGGTGAGAGTCTAGTAAATGATCTACACTCATTGTGCTTGATTAGTTAAACAGAGCGTGTTAACTCAAAGCAAAGTAAGTGGATTACACAGAAGCTACTTTTAAACATTTAAGTACATATTTTAAACATTTTATAAAATGCCGAATAAAGCTACAGAACAATCAGAAACCAATGTCAGCTCTGCATTGCTTCTGGGTAAGAAGAAATCCAAACATGAAAGATACACAACACAAAGAATGACATGAAAAATTGGGATAACAAGGTGTAGAGCTGGATGAACACAGCAGGCCAAGCAGCATCAGAGGAGCAGGAAGGCTGACGTTTTGGGTCTGGACCCTTGTTCAGAAAATGAAAAATTGGGACTGCTTTTGTTAGAATAGTGTATTTGGATGAAAGTGTTCAAAATTATGGATAAATGGGACAAAATAGATAATTGAGATTTTTTCCAGCAATTAAGGGGTCTGGAATAAAACAGCATCCTGAAAGCAGGATAACCTGGTGGACACAGTGTGTCAGTCTGTAAGAATCAGTTAGTGACCAAAGCAGAGAACAAATCACCATTTAAGTTCAGCAGATGACTGAAGGGTCAATAAATGGATAGGGGCCACAATGGGTATATGGGATTAGGTCAATGTGACTCTGTTTAATCTTGATGTCATTCAAAAATGTTTTATGTGCTTGAATCAAAAGAAACCCTTTATTATTAAACAAAAGTGAATGAGTCCCACTAAAACTGAGTGACATTTGGTGGGTCTGCAAACCAGTATAAGTGGCCATGGAAATAGCTGCATGTCTTATCATGTTCTGGATGAAATATAAGCATTGGGAAGAAACAGTGATATAGGCAGAGGGGAATGAACCAAGGCACCTGTCCTTGATAGCTGACCAAGTCACTGTAACTGGAAGATGTACCGGGGGGAGGTCAGATGAGCGAAGTATATGGATTTTCTGTGATCCTCACCAAAGTCAAACAGCTTGTTAGTACTCATTGTTAAAAGTACATATATGAATGGTCATTTGTGCGTGGTGGAGGAGAACTGTCTAGAGCTGCATCTTCAGATGGGAAGGGAAGAAAATTGGACAGAGAAAATTGCAAAATAAAACTTGAATCTTCTCCAAAATTCCTCATTGCCTTGCTTA
Source organism: Ginglymostoma cirratum (assembly GCA_024137785.1). Taxonomy (NCBI): domain Eukaryota; kingdom Metazoa; phylum Chordata; class Chondrichthyes; order Orectolobiformes; family Ginglymostomatidae; genus Ginglymostoma; species Ginglymostoma cirratum. The sequence goes on along the minus strand of JAHRHZ010000283.1, from coordinate 18,227,795 downwards.
CCTGTGAAACACAGTTTGTAGGTATTCCCATATTCGCCATTTGTCATCTCTTTGATCCCACTGTTGGATTCTTGCATGTCAATAATTAAGTGACTACAAATTAAGAAGATGATATTATTTATTTTGTATAGTTATTCGTTCTCAGATGTGGAACCCTGCTGGAGACATTTTTATTGCCCATTCCTAATTTGAATTGCTGAAAGTAGCTTTAATACAACTGAGACTCCGATTGGCCGATGCACAGACCAATTAAGAGTCAACAATATTAATATGGGTTTGCAGTCACAAGTAGACCAGACCAAATAAGTATTGCAAATTTCCTTTCCTGAAGGAAATTAGTAAGCATCACTGATAGCTGATTTAGATTTCTAGACGGTCTTTTCAAATCTAAATTCAAAATTTTCACAAGTCCTCTGTGGGATTTGAGCTAATTCTCTCAATTACTAGTCCAGTAACACAACACCTTATGTTTCTGTACTGAAAATCACAAGTTAATGACACTTAAGATTAATTTTAATAATTGCAATATTAATTTTGGACCCCTGGTTTTGTGATTGAAGCCAATATTTGAAAAACATTATTAATATTATATTTATTAGGCAGCATCAGAAGCAGGAAGCAATTTAACATATTTGTTTCCTCATTACTGAATATGAGGTGAAGGTAACATTATAATTCTTAAACATAAAAGTATTTGATACATTAAGCAAAGAGACTTTCAGGTTGATTCTGCTGCCACTGATGCACATTAAATGACGCTTCTGTAGTTGTTACAATTGTAAATATATCACATCAAGGATGTACAATTACAGTACTTACAGACCTTCTCTACAAGTCACTTACAAAGATGCACATTTTTCAAAATTGCATCAGTGATGTGTCCTATAACTTTGATGGAAGATTTTTGATGGCTGTGACTGTATCCATTCAAATACTTGACAAAGGCAAAGGGCTTGATCCCTGAACTACACATAGTTAGATCATCTCAGCTACGATGGGATTGGGATTGTACGAACTGTTGGTGATGATCTGGAATGAACTGCCTGAAAGGATGATGGAATCAGGTTCAATAATAAATTTCTAAAGCAAACATGATCAATACACTCGGAAAGGGTAAGTTGGCTGATGGAGAACAGATGTGAGGTCTTTCAAAGAGCTAGCACAGGTATGATGGGCTGATTGGCTTCCTTCTCTAAGATTCTATGGTTCTGCAAATCTACTAAGTTGATCCCAGCTGGAATGCATATATAGACATCGGGTGAAGATAGAATCAAGTTTGCCCATTATTTGCCATGTAATTAATCTGGAAATCATTGCACAGGTGCGGTGTGGTGGCAAAGCCAAAGGCCAAATGTAATGCAGTGGGGACATAGTTCAAATCTCACTTTGGTAGCTGATTAACTTCAATGAATAAATCTAGAATAAGAGCAGGAGTGGACCATGGTTCTACCATTTAATAGGGTCATGGTTGATCTGGTTGGAACTTCAACTCCACATTTCCACTTCCTGCTAATATTCTTTCAGCTCTTTGCTTACCAAGAATCCAACTACCTCTGCCTTAAAACTATTGAAAGAATCAGCTTCCAGCACCTTTGCAGGAAGACAGTTTCAAAAGACTCACAACCCTTAGAGAGAAAAAGAAATTACCTCATCTCTGTTTACAGGACAACATCTTATTTTTGTCAATGGCTGGTTCAAGATTCTCCCAAAATTGGAAATGTACTCTCAAGTCAATCCTGTCAAGATCCCTCAATATTATATATGCTTTAAACAAAATATAATGATAATCTCAATAATGGTGACCCTAACAATAACCATAATTGTTACAAAAACTCATTTAGTTCCCTAATGTCCTTTAGGAAAGGAAATCTGAATCTGGCCTACATGTGTCTGTAGATCCACAGATATGTGCCTGCCTCCTAACTTCCCTCAGAAATAGTCACTCAGCAATTATGGATGGGCAACAAACATCGGCCTTTCCTGTGATGCCCATATCCCACCAATGAATAAAGATAACTTTCACAAATAGAATGGCCATTTGGCTAGATTACATTGTCACTCAGCCCATGTAGAACTATCGTCTAGAATAAGACAGCAATTTATGAACGGGAAGGAGAAAATGTTGAGGTGAGGAAAACAAGATATACTGAAAATTGTGAAACAGAGGAATGATGTTTACCTGAGGCAAATGTTTGCTGGTAGTTCAAAGGCCATGTTTGAACCATTCAATTGCTCTTGACCCTCTGGATTTGAAGCTCTGATCATTTTTTGAATGTCCGCAGCCCAAGAATCTCGCTGCTCACGGGAAGAAGCTTCGAGGAAATGCTCAACAGAATTCTTTGCCTTCAATTTAATCACCAGCTGGAATATAAGTGAATATTCTTTCAGACCCGGCTTCAAAATTCTTGTGATCAGTGACAAAATTTTCCAGCAATAGACACTTGCCGCCTTCCTTTGACATTCAACAGCAAGGCCATCACTGAATTCCCCATCATCGACATCCTGGAGACTTACCAGAAAGCAAAAATGAAACTGGACCAGGAATATAAATTCAGTAACTACAAGAATGGGTCAGAGGCAAGTATTATGTAGTAAGTGACTCACCTCCTGACCTCCCAATGCCTTTCCACAAAACACAAGGCAGCAGTGTTGTGGAATACTCTCCACTTGCTTGGATGAGTGCAGATCCAACACTCGAGGTTCAACAGCATCAACAGGACAAAGCAGCCCCCTCAAACCAGTAGCAACTACCACCAACACAGTGAGGAGCAGCAAGCACAAGATGCACTGCAGCAACTTGCCTCGGCTTCTTCAACAAACTTTCCCAAACCCATGACTTTTAGTTTCTTCTAGCAGGAACATGGGAATACCACTAGCTCCAATATCTCAAGTCACACACCATTCTGACTTAAAAATACCTGCTGGCACTTCACCGTCATTGATTCTTGGAACTCCATCTCTCATAGCATTATGTAAATGTGCCCACATTGCAGTGATTGCAAGAAGGCAGCTCACCACCATCTATTCAATGTCTTGCGAAAAACTTCCACAACTCACAATTAAATAATACCGACAGTGTAACACGATTGCGCACTTTGCATTCTTTCAAACATAGCTTTGAGGGAACGTAGATCTATTAAGGGCCCAAATGCATCATATCATGTAAAACAATGCTTTTGGAATCAAGCAGTTCTTGTCTACGCTGTTAAATAATCTCATCCTGGAAGGTGGTCTCAGTTTGCACTGCTTGAATCGTGCGCATTCTTAGTCCCTCTGTTGTAAGAAATAACTGACTCATAACCTGACCAATTTTTAAAAAATAAATAATGTTTAAGCTCTTTGACTAGCTTAACAGAGAAATCACATCTAAACAAAATTGTGACAATTAAACAGGATGACAACTCAGTTGAAGTGATAATGGAGATGCAACAATGGCTTCGTGGTCCTGGGAGCAATGGGGAAAGGAAAGTCAGCCAGGGATTGTAAGTTTGTAGAAGAATGAAGGAACTATTAGCAAGGAATATGCAATTGCGATTTTATATCCAATTGTAAAATTGCACAGTTGAAAGAAACAAAGTTTTAGACAAAAGCATGATTCATAGTTCTTACCGGCCTGTTTTCATAATCCATACAGGGACAGTGGAGAGTACATCCTTCCAGAGAAATAATGCGCCTGGGACGAGACTCCTTCTTTCCTCCATCTATTTTATAGTAGAGAAGCTGGTCCTTGGACAGTACAAACCATCTCACCTTCCAGTTATGAACAATGTGTCCCTGAAGAGAAAAGCTTATCTTACACCATCTTGCAAGCAAACCCTAACTGCAGAAACATTACACTAGAACAATACACATTAAAACTTTTTTTCACAAGAAAATGTATCTATCCACTTCAGCGCTGAATTTTAATAACTTGGGCAACAAGAGCATTCTTTACAGTGTAGTGTTCACTGTTATACAAAACAAACTAGTGGAAAAGAAGCTTCATCTCCAAGCAGGCTGCACTGCTTGAATTGTATAAATTCTTAATCTCTCTGCTGTAAGATTCATAATCGACCAATTTAAAAGAAAAATAAATGTTTAGCTGTTTGACTAGCTTAACAGAGAATGGAAATCCAGACCAAATTATGACAATTAAATAGGACGACAACCACCTACGAGACAGGTTTTTCACAATGCATCCATATAATTAAATTACTTGCTTTGGGTGCACACCTATGAAGGTATGTGAGCATTTAATTAGCTATAATCCACAAAAGACTTTCAGCATCTCTCCCCTGTAGAAAGAGAGAGAGAAAGACAGAGAGAGAGAGAGAGAGACAGAGAGACAGAGAGAGACAGATGTAATTATTATGTTTAGCTGGAGGGGCACCAGTATGTGAACATAGGACAAGGTGAAGAGGCAGGGCTCCATGAACAAAACAGGCAGCAAGAGGATTGACAGTTGCAATCATTCTGACATTTACTCTAGCTAGTCTGCACATGTATCGCAACAAACTTGAAATCCTGACTAATTCATGCTGAAATGTTTATTGCAAAAATCACATTGGAATTGATAGCATCAGTTATGACAATACAGAGAAGAAATATCAATGATAACCTCCAAGCAGCAAAAAATGACCGACAACCAAGCAAATACCACTCTCAATATATTTTTTTCAAGTATTCTTTGGTTGCTAGCTTCCTCTTGCACTAACACAAGCCTATGGTGCAATGAACTGTTATTTTTAAGACAACAGGCTGAATCGGTACACCAAGCAAACACACTGAGGGAAAAAAACAGACTTACGAATTGCCTCTGATGTTTTACTCCACATGCCTAATGATATGGTATTGCGGCATTCACATCAAAAAGGTTCCACATCTCATGGTTAATTCATTTCTGCAGCTGAGATTATAATAGGCTTGCTCACCAGCACCAGTGGTCAGGGGTGAAAAAAGAATCAAAACTGGTCAAGTATATTTCCAGTCCAAATCCATTGTCTCAGTTGGACATCTTTGGATATCAGGAAAAGACAATATCTGGTCTTTTAGCTATGATTCCTTCTGCAACTGACTATTCCCCTGACACTCACTGTCTTGCGGGTAAAGGCCATTGGAGCAAGATGTCTTCTCATATTCCTGGGACTGTACTTCAGTTTTCTTTTACTTCCAGGTCACTCAGTGGGGAGCATGATTTAATTACTGAATGGAAAAGCACAAAAGGAGGCCATTCAGCCCATTGTGCCTGCATGAGATAACAAAGAAAACATCCTAACACTGCCTGTGTCACCATGCTTCAATTCTGCTTTACAGAATGGTACCAGCAACTGCATGAAAGTCTGCAGTCTCTACCCCCTGAACAAAGGAGGCTAAACAGCTCGCCAGAAAAAAATGGAGATAAAGAGAGGGTTTACAAATCTCAGCTGCATTCTGTGATTTAATAGCATGGCTGTTCAAGAAGAAATAATCTTGGTGCCCTCAGTGCTACATCTTGGAAATAGCAACAAGCTACAATCGTCTCTCATCTCCGAGAAAGGTAGCATAAAGTAGTACAGATTAATGAATGGGGGCAGAAAAGCTAGTGGAGGAGCGTTTCAATTCCTAACCTGCAAATACTCAAGTGTGTACGTTTGAGTCCAAGGGAAAAAACAGTTTGGGGAGAAACAAATTTAAAGAAACCAAAGGAGCAGCTAATGCAGTGAGTTTAACAGAGAACAAGGAGTATCCGAAAGTATTTCTGTGCGAAATTTAGGCTTCATTGTTACATGACAGAATTCTGCAGACTTTATGGTACACTGGAAACATTTTCAAATTTTCACAGCACTGATTACTGATTTAAAGCAATCATGATTTCCATCGATTCACTTTTAAGGTCATCTTTATAAATATCAAGCAGTACTGTACAGGAATGACTAAACCTGGTCAAATGAGAGATAATGAATAAGGTTCTCTTACCCTTTTGACCAAAAATCCCTCTCTTGATATAGCTGTTTCTCCCTGCATGTCAACTGCTAAATATCCAGGCTCCCTCTGTGCTCAACACCAAATTGCACAGCTTTAAATATCTCAGGAAATGCCTCACCGAGACATGCGTATGAGTCACCCACCCTCTCTACACCTTGGGTGCAGTCTGTATGACTAATTCTGAGTAATGTTTGCCTGCATGCAGGATACTTCAGGTATAGGATTTAACCAGCAGGTACTACGAACAAAACATTCCCTTTATGGCTGGTAAGAAAACCAGAAGGGCACAATAGTCTTTCACAGGAAACAGTGAGATGCTGTGACTTCCAGGGCTTTTTTTTTCGCCAGGACAATCCAACTAGACACTTCATCAAGGAAGTTATGCGGACTTTGTTTTGGCTTGTTCAGGCAAGAGCCAGATGATTTGGTCATTTCTTGCAGCGTATACAAGTGACAAAGTGACACATTTCAATGTAATTTCTATATTTGAAAAGAAACAACACAAGGTTTGAGACCGTACTTGCATTTATATAGCACCTTTCATAAGGGACGGAATAAATTGTCTCCTGATGTCTTCTCACTATTCTTTCAAAGAAACGTTTGGCATTCATAGTCTGACCTATGTTGATGAGATCATTAACCAGTCGGTGTCTTGCTGAAATCCACAGCTCCCTTTTTCCTATGTCACCATTCCTGTTCTATCCAACAGCACAGTTTGTAATTTTACAGCAAATGTATTGTTCCAAACTCACAGAGAACAGGTTAGAGATGGCATAACAGTATTCTAGTCCAGAATGCCTGATTTACACTCACACAACAGATTGAAACTGGGGGGTTAGTAAAAATTGGAGAGATGGAGTACTGTCAGATTGGATGGGTCAAAAGCGGGGCGTGGATGAAGAGTGGACAGTTATGTTTACCGCTCATGGTGAAGAGTGGACAGTTATGTTTACCGCTCATGGTGCTGAGCAAAATCACAAGGAGCATCCTGTGGCATCCATCCATCCTCATCGTCCTCTACCTGTCTGCAACTTTTGACACATTTGATACTACCATCATCCTCCAACGTCACTCCACCTTCATCCAGCTGTAGCCTCACTTGATTCCATTCTTATCTATCACTTGCAATATGGGTTCACTCGCCACTCCTATATTACTACCTCTGGTATGCCCCTCCTACTGATCGTGTAGCCCTCAGTGATGTTATCCAAAAGACAGAGTGTCAGTTTTCACAGCCACGCTGGTGAATGCCAATTATAATTCACCATAGCCTCTTTCGAACACTCCCACCAAGTCCTTCTAAGCCAATGGTTCTCGTGCCAGGCCACACACAAATTGACCCATGTAAATAAAAAGGGGTGAGCAGCTGTCCAAAAAAAAGAAAGGAGCTACAAGCAGAAACAAATCAGCCATGCTCTACAAAAAAGTCTGAGGTTACATTGTCCTCTATTGCCTCTGTAAACACTGCCTTATCAGGCTGCTTGTTGGTCATGCAGTACCGAATGAGCAGAAATTTCCTATTAGCAATACTGAAGCCATAGTCTTCAGTTTCCGCCACAAACTCCATGCATAGCTGCTGACTCCAACAATCCAACTGTCTGAGGTTGAACCAGACCCAGGCCCTCCACCTCCTCCAAGACTTCCAATTCCCCAGCCCCCTACACCTCATCTTCACCATGGACATCCTGTATCCCCCATGCAGATGGCCTAAAAGCCCTCTGTCCTTCGTCTCTCACAGGGCCAATCAGTCCACCTCCACCTACACTCCCATCCACTCAACGGAAATTGTCCTTACCCTCGACAACTTGTCCTTTAACTCCTCCCACTCCCTACAAATTAAAGGGGTGGCTATGGTCACCCATATGGGTCTGAGTTATGCCTGCTTCTTGGTAGGATATGTGGAACAGTCCCTCTTCCGCTGTTACACTGGCACTATCCCCCACCTCTTCCTCCGCTACATTGATGACTGTATCAGCGCTGCCTCGTGCTCCCATGAGGAGCTTGAACAGTTCACACACTTCACTAACACATTTCACCCCAACCTCAAATTCACCTGGACCATCTCTGATACCTCTCTCTCCTTCCTGTTTCTCTCCGTCTCCATCTCCATCTCTGGTGACCGTCTCAAAACTGATATCTATTTCAAGTCCACCGACTCTCAGAACTACATTGACTACACCTCCTCTCACCAACCCTCCCTCAAGAATGTGATCCCTACTCCGAATTCCTCCACCTCCACTGCATCTGCTCCCATGATGGAGCATTTCAGTTCCCGGACATCCTACATGTCCTCCTATTTCAAGCACCTCAACATCCCCCTCTGTTGATTCATGATGCCCTCAACCGCATCTCTTGCATTTCCTGCATTTCTGTCCTCAAACCCCTACCACCCCCAACAAAAATAAGGACAGAGGCCCCCTGCCCTCACATTCCACCTCACCAACACCCGCATCCAGCACATCATCCTTCGCCACTTCCGTCATCTGCAATCCGACACCACCATCAACGAGATATTTCCCTCCTCACTCCTATCTGCCTTTTGTAGGGACTGCTCACTCTGCAATTCCTTTGTCTGCTCTTCTCTCCTCACTAACCACACCACTCCCGGCAACTTTCCCTAAAATCGCAGGAGGTACTACACCTGCCCCTATACCACCCCTCTCACCTCCATCCAAGGCCCCAAACAACCTTTCTAAATACAACATGAATTCACCTGTACATCCTCCAATACAGTATCCGTTGCCCCTGATGTGGTCTCCTCTACTTTGGTGAGAACAAACCCAGACTCGGTGACCCTTTCGTGGAGCACCTGCACTCTGTATACTACAACCGACAACACTTTCCTGTTGCTAACCATTTTAACTCCCCCTCCCACTCTCTGGGTGACATGTCCATCCAGGGCCCCCTCCAGTGTCACAATGACACCACACGCAAACTGGAGGAACAACATTCCACCTCGGGAGCTTTCAGCACGGAATTCACCAGTTTCAAAATCTCCCCACTCCAAACTCATCCCATGTCCAACCTTCCCTCTCATTCACAACTCCTTGACCTGCGATAGGGTTAGGGTTAGGGTTAGGGTTAGGGTTAGGGTTACTACCTGTCTACCTTCTTTCCCTCCTGTCTGCCCCACCCTTCCCACTGACCAATGTCCACTACTCCCTACCTGCATCCACCAATCACCATCTTACATGCCTGCGCCCAGCACCAGCCCTCCTCCCCTTATTTATTTCCCAGCGCCCGTACCCCTCCCCAGTCCTGATGAAGGGGATAAACCCGAAACGTCGATTTTAGTAAACCTCTGATGCTACCTGACCTGCTGTGTTCCTCCAGCTCCTGCATTCTTGGTGTCTATATGCCCTTGAAGTGGGTTTCTGACCACATATCCACACCATCACAATTTCATTTCCATCTCAATGATATTGTCCTACTCCACTGTCTCCCAGCTCATCTGCTGTTGAAACCTTCATGCATGCCTTTAGTACCTCTAGACTTGACTATTCCAAATCTTTTCTGGTCATTCTTTCAACTTCATCCCTGGAACTCATTCAAAGGTCTGCTTGTGACCTCTCACACTATAAGTCGCTATGTTGACCTCCTGTGTTCGCTGACTTACATTGGCTCCCAGTCTGAGAGTGCCTCAATATTAAGATTATCATTTATGTTTTCATTAAAAATATCCCATCTCTCCAGCTCTAAAACCTTCCAAGATAACTGTACTCTAATTCTAACCTCTTGAACATCCCAACTTTAATCACAACACCACTGAAAACTAGGCTTTCAGGTGCCAAATCCCCATACCCTGTAATTTCCTCCCTCAACCTCTCCCTAAGAGACACTAAAACCCAACTGTCCTGAAACCATTTGTCCTAATATCTCCTTATGTGTCAGGTTTTATTTTATATTGTTTTGCAAGTTACCTTGTGGTATTTTTATTACCTTGAAACATTATACAAACCTTTGGGCAGCACGGTGGCTCAGTGTTTAGCACTGCTGCCTCACAGCACCAGGATCCAGGTTCAATTCCAGCTGTGAGTGACAGTCTGTGTGGAGTTTGCACGCTCTCCCTGTGTCTGCGTGGGTTTCCTCCGGGTGCTCTGGTTTCCTTTCACAGTCCGAAGATGTGCAGGCTAGGTGGCTTGGCCATGCTAAATTGCCCATAGTGTCCAACCTTCCCTCTCATTCCTGACTCCTTGACCTGACATGTGTAAGCCTGATGACTAGTCATGGAAAGTGATGTGTTACTAGGGTAGGGGCTGGGTCTGGGTCTGATGCTCTTCAGAGGGCCGGTATGGGCTGAATGGCCTGCTTCCACATGGTAGGGATTCTTTGGACAAGTTGTTGTTAATTCTTTGTCTCTGTGCCTACTGGACCAAATTGCTAAAACAGATAATGTTCATGGGTATCCTACAGTCACTCTCCAGAAACCTAGACCAGATGTGAGGTTTCTAATATATGAAATGCACAGTTGTTCATTTATTTTTGTGGTGTTGGTGGAGGGACAACTATCAGTCAGGACACCAGAGGGACTCTGCAGTATTTCTTGAATAGTGCCATGGGATCACGTGTGGAATGTAATGTATACAGCAACTGTAGCATTCTGTGAAAAAGTACCCACTTTGAATTTTTTTTAAACACTTCACATGAACAATGCAATAAACGTGCATTTCTATAGCTGCTTTCACACCTCAGGATGTCCCAGAGAGCTAGAAGACCAACAAAATACTTTCAAAGTGGAGTCACTGTTGTAATGTAGGAAATGTGAAAGTCAAATTACACACAGTAAGCTTCCAGAAACAGTGAATTTTGTTAAAGGTTAAATGCTGGTCCAGGCCTACCAAGCTATTCTTAATAAGAGCGCTGTGGGGTCTTTCCAGGTCAGCTTAGGGACAGAAAGGATCACAGTTTAATGTTTCAATGAAAGGTGGCCTCTTTGACATTGCAGGACTCCTGCAGTACAGCACTGAAAGTATCAACCTGGATTTTAGGGTCACATCTATCTGTTACAGGTAAATGTCTAAAACAGTCCTGTGTGACTGTTTCTTTGATTATAGTGCTGGTGCTTTTTTGATGGTTCAGGGCTCCCATTTTTGTATTGGAGTCATTGTTGTCATGAGTACCTAAGTACAGTGAAAAGCTTTGTTTGCAAGCGGTACAGGCAGATTATAGTAAGCAGGGACATACAGATCATAGGGTGCTTGGACAGATTGAGGCATACAGGTTATACTGCACAGCAGGTGCGTGAACCAAGAGCAACGTTAACAAGATTAACATTATTTGAGGTTGACAGTCCATTCATCAGTCTAATAACAGCAGGGAAGAAGCTGTTCTTGAACCTGTTGGTGCATATGTTCAAGGTTCTGTAGCTCTGCCTGATCAATCTGACATCATTCTGTTACTAATTATTTGTTAATTTGCTTAAATGAAGACATGAAAGAAATATGAGGACTGGCAACAAACTGGATTAGAATCTATTTGTACCTCGCTGGGTATGTTTTAAAATTTGCACAAAATGAACACGCCCTGTCCTCCTGACCCTGCAGTCGACAAAACATTATCAAGGGAAACATGGCATCACCATTTGGTACAATTAGTTTTCACAGACACTCTTGCTCAAAACAAAACTGTGCTTATGATTCGTAAAGCACGCCCTGGCATTAACACGAACCATAGCTAATCATGTAATCCATCCCAGTTCGAGCAATCATTTCAGCATTGTACCAGACTGGAAATAACACATGACCATTTTTGGAAATATATGGTGAAAAGAGCCAAAGTTAAATGACAGCATTATCTTCTGGCTAGTCACAACAAGACGACAACACATTTTTTCTGATTTCGAAATTCAGACAGTCACGTGGTAGGATGCCTGTCTAATAACCCTTACTGCAGACAGTTAAAGGTAATTGCCTCTGGATGTTTAAATTCCTGAGGGTTATTTGTTAAAGTGGGTGGATTGCAGTCAGTTGTGGCGAGACAAAATAGCAAATCAGTATGAGCTCATGAGTTCAGCAAAGCCTGATTATGTTTTCAATGGAGAGGTTTCAGAGCTATTTATAAGAATCAACATACTCTAACCACCTGGACTGGACATGAAGTGAACATGAAAGAATAGAATGAGACAAAAAGCAAAATACCTGTGGTTGCTGGAAATCTGGAATAAGAAAACAAAGTTGTGGGACTTACTCAGCATTTTTGGAGAAAGGATGAGAGTTAACGTTTTCGGTCACTTGACCAGTATCATTAGACAGAATGACCTGAATGATAGGCAGGAAATGTGGCAGAATTGTGTGAGGAGGTTAGGTGGATTAGCCGTGTTAAATTGCCCAAAGTGTCCTGCGACGTGCAGGCTAGGTGGATTAGGCATGGGAAGTGCAGGGTTACAGGGATAGGATAGGATAGGAAAGGATCGGAGGTGTGATGCTCTTCGGAAGGGCTGTTTTAGACATTTACCTGTAAAAGATAGATGTGACGTCTGAGTTGATGTGGACTTGATGGGCTGAATGGCCTGCTTCCACACTAGGAATTCTATGATTCTATAATTCTAAGTCAAGTGAGGTCTATCTTGACATCAGGAATAACCCACTGCGTCTAACTTTGTTCTGGGTGTTGAGGTGGGATTCTCTCTGGGCAGCAGAGGGGGATCATTGCTTGTTAAACACCTTACTTCCTGCAGACCTCACCACAGTAATATGCAGTTTTCTATTGTACCTCCTGCTGTGAGAAAACTAGACACCAAGAATTCTTGACATGGAAGTCAGAGCAGGTACCTTCAGAGCTATTTATAAGAATCAACGTACTTCAGCTCACAGCTTGCTCAGTCCTTGAGGGCTTCATGTTGGACACCATCAACATCTCAGGGCATGCTCTAAGGGCACCCTGTATATGCATCCGAAATCCACTGGCATCTGACTGTGCCAGCCTCTCATGACACATCTCTGACCCACTTACTTCTGCACATCAATACTACACCTCGGGCACAACAACAACTCTCATTGTGAAGCTGCAGCAATGACACTGTGCTCAGGGACACACTCCCAGCTCATGAACTGGACTAGACTGCGGCTCCGGGCTGTTCACTTAACTGTCTATATATTTTCTTCCTGGAATAACAGAGAGAGGCTGGTATTGAGGAAGATGGAAGTGGGTGACTCAACGATTACCTCTGGAGCAGGTGTCCGAAGCGAGTGAGTAGGTAGCATGCAGGACTAGTGGTGTTGGACGGGCTGGGATGGGTGAGAGCAGGTAGGGAAGATGTTGCAGGCAATAGTGAGAGTGGTCTTGATGGGATGTGGGTTCAGTAACACGAACAGACTTAGTGCGAGGTAGTAGAGAGATGATGATGGCACCTACGTTGGCAGACTGGACAAGATCATTGACCTTTTTCCTGTATTATTAAGCATTCGTCCAGGTAGCTGAAACTTAACTGACCCAGGTGGCAACCTCAAATCACTTCCTCTTTTGCACCAACATGTACACCAGAACCTCCTGCCCCCTGCCTACAAAGTGCGGTGTCAATTTTCCCTTTTCTATCAGGTCTAGGGCAAATGGCAGGAACTATGCAGGGCAGCTCCAGACTGACGGTGCTTACTCAGGCATTTTAAAGGGATGCTCATCCATCCCAGTGTACCCTGACAGTCACAAGTATGGTACGGGGAGTAGCAGAACGAGACTAGAATCGGATGAAAGGAGCACCAGAGAAGCAGTGTAGTTAGTTAATGAGATGAGTTTGGTAAGATGCAGTAAGAAAGCTCACTAGACCTTGTGGAGAGAAACTCCATAAAACATGATGAAACTGACACTTAGCTAAAATAAAGTAACATTTAGCTCATTGTTAACTTCCTCAGAGATGCTGCCAAACCTGCTGAATTTTTAAAATTTGTTTTTAATACTGTTGACATACCCTTGCTTCTCACTACATATGTGCAGAATCCTACCCATTCATGAATTAAAAGAACAGAAAAATATTAGCCTCACTGATGGTTTCCTTCCATTCCCCTCTCCTCTTCTTTCCCAAAGTAATTACTGCCTTGTTATGTGAGGTTCCATGAACATATATTGTCCTCCTTCACCTTCCACAACTATCTACTCTTAGTGTGAGCCTCAGTGATGAACTGTGAAACGTCATAGTGTAGACTGAGTTTGCTTCGGAATGATGTTCACAGTACACTCACTGAATGGCTTTGCTAGACAGGGTTCCTGGAGATCTGATTAGTTATGGCCAACCTGCAAATCAAAGAAACTATTTAAAAGTTATAAGCAGTTGTGCTTAGCTAGCCTCCATCATGTAATTTAATGAGGAAAGTTTATTTCCCTCTTAACTCATTACTTTAAAAAAAATTTATATGTACTGGGGAAAGGTTCTTAATTTGACACAGGATAGCTCAACTTCACTACAGAAACCTGCTGCACCACAAATTAGTCATAAGTTAGTCTCAAGGACTAAAAATATAGTGAAACTAGGAATTTTCTCAAGTTATGATTTAACGCACTTACGTTGAAAGTTGAACTTAATTATTTTGGATTTCCTATTCTTGCAAAATTTGATCACTCTTCAATGCAACCTTTCTGAATATAAATGTTCATACAGACACATCAGGTTGAATAGTCAGCTTCTGTGCTGTAGGCCTTGCGACACTACTTTATGATAGTTGTAAATGGACAAAGTTATTGTCTTAGACTGATCAATTCATTTTTTCACACTGCTTGCTTTCCAGCTGTTATTGCTTGGCTGAAGAGGGATAAGTCATTTATTAATAATCTATCTGACTGGAATGAGCCTTTGGCAAACAATAAATATCGAAAGAACTGTGGATGTTGTAAATCAGGAACAAAAACAAAGTTGCTGGAAAAGCTCAGCAGGTCTGGCAGCTTCCGTGAAGGAACAAACAGGGTTAATGTTTCGGGTCCGGTGACCCTTCCTCAGAAACAAATTTCTCTCAATGCGTGAACAAAGTGTTTTGTAATCCCTTCAATTGATTAGTGCACCCTTCCTGTGCAGGCACAAACATGTTGCAAAATTTACATGAGTGCTATTGAACGCATATTCAACAAAAACAAGGGTGTCACTATGTTTGTGCTTCCAAGAGGAGTAATAAACCAAATAAACCAGGCTGACAATTTTCAATATTTATATCTCAACAACATACGCTTGACAAATTCATCTATCACAAGCTCACGACCAGATAGAAGTTAAAGCAATATAATTGACCTCGATAATCTTGGGTAAGTAAGTAACCAACAATATTTTGCCCCTCCTAATTACAAGTTTGCTGCTGATGCACGCATGGAACAAGAGGTGACATCCTGTTGCTTTTATTACTTAGTTAAGTCTCACACAACGCACACTAGAGAAGATACAAAAGAGGGTGAACTGAATTAGGCCCTGTCTCAGGACAGGGGTTTAGGATGAAATCAATGAGTCAAAGCTACTTTTATTCCCCGCTATAGGATTAGAGATGTTAGTAATGTTTTCAAAATAATAGTGGAATTATATTTGTCCTGGTAATACAGAGTACTAGAGATGACAGAACTTGAGGGTCGCGCAGGTAAAATCTGTACAGCAGAAGTTAGCTGTTCTGTCTTTTCTTTCACGATGTCCTCTGGACCTGATTATTGAACCATCTAGTCCCTATGGACAGCAAATGGTCATTCTACAGGGACACAGAAAAGATGCAATGTTATCGAAAATACAGAGATTCATGGTCCACATGCAATTATGTAGAACTAGTTTACAGATCAGAGGGGGAGGGGATGGCCTCGTGGTATTATCACTGGACTGTTAATCCAGAGACCCAGATAATATTCTGGGGACCTGGGTTCAAATCCCACCATGGCAGATGGTGGAATTTGAATTCAATAAATATCTGGAATTAAGAGTCTAATGATGACCATGAATCCATTGTCAATTGTCAGGAAAACCCAGCTGGTTCACTAATGTCCTTTAGTGATGAAAACTGCCATCCTTACCTGGTCTGGCCTATATGTGACTCCAGACCCACAGCAATGTGGTTGACTCTTAACTGCCCTGTGGGCGATTAGGGATCGGCAATAAATGCTACCTAGCCAGTGACACCCTCATCCTGTGAATGAATAAAGAATAAAAAAAAGAGAAATTTCCATCAGGTTTTCCAAAACTAACCTTAGATACATTTACATCTCTGAGCGAACAGCAGTTAAATGATGTACATGTTCTATTATGTTTGAACGGAAATGGAGAGGGAATTGGGTTTTATGAATCGAAATAATCTCCTGCCTTTCTGTTCTCATGGTTGAATGAAGAAATGGTCACATGGGTGAGGTATTGTGGAACCCATTACAAGCACAAAAGTAGATAATGTATTTGAGATGTTCCAAGTTAATACAAATTCTATCTGAACTAACGTCTTGCGATGGCTGACAATGGAGTTTGTTGAGAATGCCTTTCTGAGTGCAATACATTTTTGTTAGGGACTTGGTGCATTAAAAAAAATAGAATGATTTCTGGAGCTACAGTTCCAGATGGGAGTCACCTTTCTGCGAACAGACAGTGGTAAAAGACTAAGGTCAAATTAAATGAGGTGACGTGTGATGGGGTGACTACAGCCAGGAATATACACAGAACCAAAAACCCTCCACAACAAAGCTATGGCAATGGCTTCTCGAGGGAAACATGAAAGTTCTGGACCATCAAATAGATTGTGATGGCAGCAGCAAACCTGGGAAAGCTTTGGGGGAGGATGGTTAGGAAGGACATGAAAAATTTCTGTTCGAAAGGCAAACTCTCTCTTAAATTACCTCACTAATTAACGAGGAGGTCAGAGGTAGTAGTGCCTGGGGCACACAATGTGTGGGGAGACTTCAACGCACCTCATCCAGAGTCACACCACTACTAACCAAGTTGGCCAAGTCATAAAGGACTCAGCTACCAGACAGGGTCTATAGCAGATGGGATTGAGACAACAAGTGGGAAAAATGTACTCAACCTCAGCCTCACCAAACTGTTGCAGGTACATCTTGCAATGGTTGTATTTTTAAGGGCAGCAACCACACAGTCCTTGTAGAGATGTGGTCCAGTCTTTAATGATGTGGATGCCATCCATCGTGTTGTGTACCACTACCCACTATGCCAAATGGGGTATATTTTAACAGATCTAATTACTTAAAAATTGGCTTTTATTCACTGTTCAGGTGGAAGAAACAGTGAAGAAAGCAAATGAAGTGTAGGCCTTCATAGCGAGAGGATTCAAGTACAGGAGCAGGGATGTCTTGCTGCAGATTGTACAAGGCCAATTTTGCTCTCCTTTTCTGAGGAAGGGTGTTCTGGCTATGGAGGGAGTACAATGAAGATTTAACAGATTGATTCCTGGGATTGCAGGACTGATGAATGAAGAAAGATTGGATCGGTTAGGATTATATTCATTGCAATTTAGAAGAATTAGGGCAGAGCGTCTCATAGAAGCCTATAAAAATCCAACAGGACTAGACAAGGTAAACACAGGAAGGATGTTCCTGATGACCCAGCAGTCTAGAATTAGGGGTCACAGTCTAAAGGATATAAAGTAGGCTATTTACAACTAAGATGAGGAGAAATTTCTTCACCCAAAGAGTTGTGAACCTGTGGAATTCCCTCACAGAAAGCAATTGAAAAAAGTTGAATGGTTTCAAGAAGGGGCTAGATTTAATCTTAAGGCTAAAGGAATCAAAGGGTACGGGGGGAGCACGGGAACAGGGTACTGAGTTGGATGATCAGCCTGATCATTTTGAGCAGGCTTGAAGGGCCTATTTCTATTTTGTATGTTTCTGTTTCTAACCATGAGGTGCTGTAGGCCATCAGCATCAATAGAGTTATACTCAAATAATCCCCAACCTCATGACCCAGATAATCCCCCAGTCTATCATTACCATCAGGTGAGGAGATTAACCCTGGTTCAATGAGCTACAGGAGCAGAACCAGGCATACTAGCATGTAGTGCTGGTGGCAATCCTGGGATAAGTGCCTTAGAAATCCTGTCTTTCAGTCTCTTGCCTAGCTGCCTAAATCTCTCTTTCTGGATCTCATCCCTCTTTCTCTTTATGTTGTTGATGCCAATGTGGACCATGACCTCTAACTCTTCACCCTTTCTAAAAAAAAATCCTTCACTTTTCCGAAAAGAAAAGTCCTACAGCCGATCTGCACAGTTGCTGTGCAGCTACAAAACTAACATCTATGCAACAATTTGGAAAATTGCCCATGTGTACTTCTCTCAAGGATCATAAATCTGTGGAATTCATTACCTCAGAGTGTGTTGGATGCTGGCTCATTGAGTAAATTTAAGGAAGGGATAAAAGGTTTTTAATTAGTAACAGGTTGAAGGGTTATGGAGAGCGGGATGGAAAGTGGAGCTGAGGCTGAGATGACATCAGCCACGATCGTACCAAATAATGGAGCAGGCTCAAGTGGCTGAATTGTCCATTCCTTCTCCTAGCTCTGATGTTCTTGTGTATGACCTGTCCACAAAAAGCAGGACAACTTGCTCATCCCTAATTGCCCCTGAACCATTGCAATCTTTGAGGGTAAGGACACCTACAGTACTGTTAGGGAGGCAGCTGTCTATAATGACAATTAAACATACTCATTTATCTCAATTTACATATGCAAATAACCAACTCTTTTAATCAAAATATTCTTCATGAATACGTTGTGCATATTCATAAAAACATTATTCTCAATTCTAATTCAGTCTGATGCTTCTCCTTCATTCTGTTTTTGCTCTCTACTTCTCAACATTTTTAACCTGTTCTGCCTTTCTTGAATCTAAGTTCCTTCTCAGGTTCCCATCTCCATGCCAATCTAGTTTAAACCCTCCTGAACAGTACTAGCAAATCTCCCTGCAAGGATGTTCAGTCCAGTCCTGATAAGGTGCAGCTTGTTCGTTGTGTACAGCTTCCACGTGTCCTGAGATCAGTCCCCAATACCTTAGAAATGAGATTCTCTCCCTCCGACACCAGTTCTCCAGCCATGTAATCAATCTCTCAATTCTCCTACTTCCAAGCTGACTAGCACATGGAACTGGAACGAATCCTGACATTATTGCTTTTGAAATCCTGCTTTTCAAACTCATTCTTAACTTTCTGAAATCTGCTTTCAGCACCTCATTCACCCTTCATACTTAAGTCATTGGTACCAATGTGGATTATGGCTTCTAGTCCTGTCTGGTTCTCTTGGACAGCCTGGTGTTCACCCATTCCCATACTGACCCCATGCTCCTAGCCTGTGGTGTAGCCACTTCACTGAATGCACTATTCACATAGCATTCAGCCCCACAGATGCACTATGGTGATTGCAGCAGCTGCTCAAGCTCTGAAACTGAGAGCTCATGATTCTGTGTCTGGGAAGGATTCCTGCATGTGTGATGATGTAGGTCACCATGACTTCCCACATACGACAGGACACGCATTCTATGTGACCAAGTTGCCATACAATGCCATAACTTTACTTCACTTGTATTGACCTTATTTCACTTGCTTTTCTAATATTTATTTTACTTTGACTCAGTTACAATTACTGATAACTATGACTAGACTTAATTACTTGCAATAAACCATACCTAATGCACATCTTTTCCCTGTGCACCAAATTCCTACTTGAATAGTGGGAATTTTATTCAGGAATGATACAAGACTTTGCTGAGGGTACAGAGGAACTTTACTGCAATACCTAGATACCTAGAGTGAGTGACTTTGGTTATGTAGAGAGATTAGAGAAGCTGGGATTTTCCCTTAAACCAGAGAAAGTTAAGGGTGAGATCTAATTTCTAGCATTTTCTGTTTCTATGTTATGGAATATTGGGTTGTACAACAGGAGACATAAAAGTCAATGTGTAATGATTATTTTAATAAGATCATAATTGGAGGACTGTGTGCAGTTTTGTGGTCCAGAACATTGGAAGAATGCTGAGAAAACAGAAAAGTAATAAAAAGAAGTGGATTCAACAGGAAGTTGTCCCATATGAATATTACTATGAAGATATGAGGAATTGGGGCAGCGTTCATTAAGCATGGAGATCTAGCAATGATTTCATCGAAGAGTTTAAATTGATGAAAAACATATTTCGATAATTGATGGAAAATATTTAGGGCAATTTGGTTTCACAAAAGATCGCGAGGCTACAGTGAGTGATTCAAGCAGAGGCTACACAAATATTTTTAAGAATATGCTGGATTGACAGTTGAAGAAAAAGCAGAATAAAGGCAGGCAAGAGGATTATGATAACTGCTTCTGTAGAGATTATACGTCAGCATGGATTTGATGAAATGATACCTTTTGGTCTTAATTGAAACTTCTACAGAATTGTCTCTGTCTATTCCTATAAGCTGTAAGCCAAGCACATTCACCATGCACAATGTTATATGGGAAATTCATGTTACAAATCGACACAAGATTTTTTGAATCTATAGTCATGGAGGTAATCATGTAAAACAGACCACACTCCAAAATTTTCTTATTTTTAGAAAGGAACCAAGGCCTCGTCAGCATCCTATACAACCACATGACATCCCAACTCCTATACTCAATGGTGTGAGAAATGAAGGCAAACATGACAAACGCTTCGTTAACCACCCTGTCTATATGTGACACAACTTTCAAAGTAGTATGTACCTGAACCCCTATGTTTCTCTGTTCTACGACACTGCCCAGAGCCCTAACATTAGCTATACAAGTCCTGCTGTTGTTCATCTTACCAAAGTGCAACACCTTGCATTTATGCAAATTAAATTTCATCTACCACGTTGCAGCCCATTGGTCAAATTGATCAAGATTTCTTTGTAATCTTAGATAGTCTTCTTCACTGTCCATTATACCATGACTTTTGGTGTCAGCTGCAAACGTACAAACTATGCATCCTAAATTCTCATCCACATTGTTTATATAAATGACAAACAACAATGGACCCAGCACCAATCCCTGTGACACAACGCTGATCACAGGCCTTCAGCATGAAAAACAACTGTCCATCAACATCCTCTGCCGCCCACCATCAAGCCAATTTTGTATCCAATTAGCAAGCTCTCCCTGAATCCCACGTGATCTAATGTCACTAGCCAGTCTACCATGCAGTATATTGTCAAAGGCTCTACTAAAGTCCATGTAGATACTGTCGACCACTCAGCCGTCCTCTATCTTTTTGGTCACGTCCTCAATCAAGTTTGTGAGACATAAT
Source organism: Ginglymostoma cirratum (assembly GCA_024137785.1). Lineage (NCBI taxonomy): Eukaryota > Metazoa > Chordata > Chondrichthyes > Orectolobiformes > Ginglymostomatidae > Ginglymostoma > Ginglymostoma cirratum. The sequence continues at coordinate 18,206,670 of JAHRHZ010000283.1, read as the reverse complement.
TTCCCATGCACAAAGCCATGCTGACTATCCCTAATCAGTCTGTGCATCTCCAAGTGCATGTAAATCCTATCTCTCAGGATCTCCTCCAGCAACTTACCCATCACCTGGTGCTCAGGTTTGTGATGGAAATTGAGCTCACAGTCTTGACTGAACTGCTTCAGGCTGCAACTGATGTTGTTTAGCTCTCTTGAAAAAGAACAAAGTGACTGCACAGTGAAATTCCTCAATAATAAAATCTAATATCACTTAATAAGCTCAGAGTGTCCATTCACAGAATTATTGCAAAAGTTTAGAAAAGTAATTCCACAGATTTTTATTTAATAAATTGCACTTGAATCGTCTGACAGATAAAAATCAGATTTCTATCACGAGAAAAATGTACTGAATCCAGTCATTAAAACAGCACTTAGTGATTATGGTTTATAATTGCCTGCCTGGAATACCGTGACATTGATTGAAGTTATACTCATAGGGTAGAAAAAACAGTGCCTATTTTTTGCACAATCCACTGCATTAAGAATGAAAAAAGAAGTGCTGTGCCTTACTGTCATATTGATTCTAGCGCTCATTAGTAGTTGTGCAGGGTTTCAACGCCAGTCTTGGTTAACTTACAAAAAAGTTGAAAGCTGACATTAAGATCAAGACTCCCTTTGTGTCACACATTCACCCCACCATGTTGATACCATTGAGTTTCAGAACTGTTTGACGAGAAGGTTCTGCAGAGAATGCTACAGGTCGTTGGATAATTATCAAAATTAAATTGACTTAAAGAAACAATTCAGAGCTTATATAAAAGAAAACTAAATTTCAGAAGGGAAGCAAAATTAGAATGACTAACAGGGAGCTATGAAGACACACAGTCAGATAATAAATGATTTATCTACAATTAAGTAGTAAAATAAATTTTCAGAATAAGGAGTTGGCAAATTGCTGAAGGAAATGTTATGGAGACGATGGAATGAAAGATATTATTGAGTGTTTTGCCCATTTTCATAGAACAGAGTGACCAAATGAATGAAAAAATAGTTGAGTAATTTTAATAATTACAGATCAAAAAATGAACACTGGAGTGACACGGGTGGAACTCAAGCTGAAAAGAGTAATGGACCATTTTGGCCTGGTATGCTCAGATAGGAAAGAGCAGAGTTCTGTCCACAATATTTCAAACATGCTTGAATATGGAAGGTACGCCACAACAGATTTATCAATAAAAGGACCTCTGCTCTGTAAAAGAAAGGGATAAATTGGGATAGCCATAGTCCAGTCAGCATATTATCAGAGGCAGGTAGGATTCTTGAATTCATAATTCAGAACAAAATCAATACTCATTTAAAGATGTCAACTTAAGTAATGACACAATAGATTTGTAATATAGACAGTGGTGACAAATTTACAAATCATTTGAGGATACAGTGGAATGTATTGCTAAAGGAAATGCTATTGGTGTTGTGTAGAAAAGGCATTTGAAGATGGTTTGACAATTGCATTAGGCCACACAACTTAAAAACAATTATGGCAGAATGAATAAAGATTATTCATAGGACAGAAAAGTATGATTCTTTCCGGATATTTCATGATTACAAAGGATTTAAATGGCAGTAATCTCAGAGGTTGTTGTTGACCTTGTTTCTCACCTGGACTGAGTTACAGTGCTCACAATATCAACATAAAATAAGCAAATATGTTAACTATAGAATAATGAGTGTTCAGGACAAACAGTTTGAAAGATTGGTAAATATCAAATAAAATTTAACAGAAGTCCAAGATGATACATTTTGGCAGGAATTAAGAATAGGAGGTGCACATTACTTTGCATAGAGGAATTATTGGTAAACGTAAAGAGAGATACAATTAATGGTGGTTTAAATCAGAGAGCCACCACAAATCAGGTGGGGAGAGAGATTGAGGAGGAGAGTCCTTCACGGTAAGATCAGTTGGTGCTGGAATTGAAAGCAAATTGTTGGCAATGCTCTGCATCACAAACCACCCTTCCAGCAACTGAGCTAACCAGGGCATTTTGCTCCAGGAAATAGTGTCAAGACATTGGAGATATCATAGATGAGTTTCTCAAGAAAATTTTTTGTTCATGGGATGCAGGCATCACTACCTCTGTTAGTATTTATTGTTCATCCTAAATCCTCATGGGGGTGTTATGAATCAAACAAGTTGCTGAGAGTCTAGAGTCACATGGAGGCAAGAACAGCAGATTTCCTTCCCGAAAGGACATTAGTGAACCAGATAGGTTTTTAACAAGAAGTGACAGTAGGCTAGCTTTTAATTCCTGAAATTTCAACATTTACCATGATGGGATTCAAACCCATGTCCCCCAGAACACTAATCAGAAGTTTAGGAACACCACTCCATTGGACATCACTAAATGTCATTGTAAAAAGGGAGGCAAAGATATGAAAAATAAAGGGCTTAAACTATAGAGAAATGGAAGTGAATTGCTCTCTATTTACCAAATAAGTAATAGCTGTTTTCTTCCTTTCTGGAATGTGTTAAAATTGAGAGGTTTTGGTGAGTTAAAAGACAAAATTATTTTTCCATTGGTCAATGAACCAGAAAGGAAAGGGCATAAAATTCATTACCACCAGCACAGTTAGTTACTAAACAATGGAATGCTCAAGCAGAAAGTGAAGAAGAATTCACAACAAAAGTAATAGGGAATTTTTAAAACAATAGTATGGATAGGGCAGAAGAATGGGCCTCTTTCAGCAAGAGATTGTATGATTGTAGGATTCTATTTAATAATAATTCTCATTCTCAAATGTAATCAAGTCAGACTCAACTAGACACTCCCCTTCTCAGCCTGGGTAACATATTTCTAGCATCTACTTTGTTGACATCTGTAAGAGTTTGGCGTGTTTTGATGAAATAAATTTTTTTTTTTAAACTGTAGAGAAGATAGGCACACAGTCACGTCAACCTCTGCTTGTGGAGCAAACAAACTGGAAGAACTGTTTAAAGGTAGACTTAATAGAGGCAGTCAGAATCATGAAGGGTAATGATTAGGCAAACAGGGAGAAACTGTTTTTGGAGGCGGATGGCTTCGTAACTAGGGGGACACAATAACAGAAGAGCTACAAGGTGAGAGATTTATACATCAAGCAAAACTATTGATTTTTTTTTTTCCTTTATATATATTGTGGAATGTCATTGGCAAGGCTGTCATTTGTTGTCCATTCCTAGTTTCCTTTGAATTAATTGGCTCATGAACCACATTTCTACAGGCCTACAGTCACATGTAATCTAGACCAGGTAAAGGAGACTTTCTTGCCCAAAGGACAAGTGAAGCAGATAGGTACTTCTTTTTATTCACTCGTGGGACACAGACACTGCTGGCTGGGCCAGTGTTTGTTGTCTGTCCCTCACTGCCCTTGAGAAGTTGATAGTAAGTTTCCTTCTTGTACTACTGCAATCCACACACAGTGCCCTTAGAGAGGGAATTCCAGGATTTTCACCACGTGACAGTGAAACAACAGTGACATATCCCAAGTCAGGATTGTGAATGGCTTGAGGGGAAACTTGCAAGTGATGGTGTTCCCTTCTAGCTGCTGCCCTTGTCCTTCTAAGTGGAAGGTGCTAAGGACTTTAGGTGAATTTCTTCAGTGGATTTTGTCGGTGGTACACACCGCTGCGACTGAGTATTGGCGGTCGAGGCAGTGGATGCTTGTTGATGTGGTGCCAATCAAACAGACTGCTTTGTCCTGGATGGTATCAAGCTTCTTGAGTGTTGTTGGAGCTGCACTCGTCCAGACGAGTACTCCATCACACTCCTCACTTGTGCCTTGTAGATGGCGGACAGGTTCAGGGGAGTCAGGAGTTGAGTTAGTCACTGCTGTACTCCTAACTTCTGACCTGCTCCTGTAGCCACTCCATTTATGTGACGAGTCCAGCTGAGTTTTTGGTCAATGGTAAACCTCCAGCATGTTGATAGTGGAGATAATAGATTCAGTGATGATAACACCATTGAATATCAAGGGGCGGTGGTTAGATTGTCACTTATCAGAGATGGTTATTGCCTGCCGTCTGTATGGTGCAAATATTACCTGCTACTTGTCAGCCCAAGCTTGGAAATTTTCCAAATCATGTTGCATTTGAAAATAGACTGCGTCACTATCTGAGGAGTCACAAACAATCATCAGTGAACATCCCCTCTTTTGACCTTATGATGGAGTGAGGGTCATTGATGAAGCAGCAGAAGATGGTTGGGCCTAGGACACTACCCTGAGGAACTCCTGCAGAGATGTCCTGGAGCTGAGATGACTGACCTCCAGCAACCACTTCTCATTTGCCAGTCATGGCTCCAACAAGCCAAGTTTGCCCTCTGATACCCGATTCCAATTTTACTAAGGTTCCTTGTTGCCTCACTTAGTTGAATGTGGCATTCGATATCAGACACCGTCACTCATCTTATCTCTGGAATTCAGACTTTTTGTCCATATTCGGCCCGTGGCTGTAGTGAGGTCAGGCGCTAATTGGCCCTGGCAGAACCCAAACTGGATATCATTGAGGATGTTATTTTTGTATGCTAGCACTGTTAATAACACCTTCCATCACTTAACTGATGAACGTGTAGACCAATGGGGAAGTGTTTGAATGGGTTGGATTTGTCCTGCTTTTTATATACAGGATGTACCTGGGCAATTATCCACATTGTTGGGTAGATGCCAGAGTTGTAATTGTACAGGAAGAGCTTAGCTAGAGGAGCAGTAAGTTCTGGAGCACAACTCTTCAGTACTATTGCCAGAATGTTGTCAGGGCCCATAACTTTTGCAGTGAACAGGGCCTCCAACAGTTTCTTGATATGGGTCAGACCAAATCCCCTCAAAATATATTCAGAAGATAATCTAGACCCTACCTTTTTCTTATTTTAAAGGTAAGTGGAAGATAGTGTTCCAGATGCAATTCAATTGGTCAAACTACTCGTTAAGCAAAACACACTATTTTTACACTACACTTAAAATGCAGACAACAGAAATAAAAGGATTGGTTTAACTACAACTCTGTTGAAATGCTTATCAAAGTTAATAGATATATGAACTTCTACTAATTACCTGTTCCAATATAGTAACATCGCTGTCCTGGCAACATATTCTTTCCACAAGGTGTGTAACCTCAACTATGACACAATGCTCCTGTTCATTGACTGTGACCGTTTGCAGGTCACCCTCAGGCCTCTGCCTGTCTTTTAACAATACCTGATCACTGTCTGGGACATTGTCAACTTGCACCAAGCCTACCCTCCATCAGGAGTAGCAGCTATCGTTAGAGAGCTATTGCTCAGGAATCTGCACCTCTACAGGGAGGGGTGGCACTGCAGGGAATGAAGTGCTTTATTTCTCCCTCCAAATCTACTTTGATTTGATCCCTACCCTCCCCTTCACTTTTTCACTCACATAGGCATTGCCCCTACAGGGCTCTGCTTGTTACTGGTTCTTTGGTCACATGGGTGTTTTCCTTGGCGGTGGAATATGAATAAAGTTATTTACACACCTGGTGTTTTGCAACGTCTTACACACACACACAAACAAACACGGGTGCTGGGTAAAAAAAGCAAAATGAGAAAAAAGAAAAAAAAAACCAAGAGATAGATAGAAAAAAAAACATAACCTGAGGAGATTAGAATCTCAGTTGAGGACCGACCCGAGCTGGTTGGCCAAGCCAGTGTTCTGAATAAAATATTAGGAACATCCCATAAACACACTCTTGGCAAAAGGCAAAATTCAGTAAAATAGATTGTCTCACAGGCAATTATCCAGTCCAGGAGGAGAAACATCAAGAGAAAACTCAGACAGACAGTGGCAGGGAAAAACGCACTGCAGCTTCCAAACCCAACAACTACTACTGAAAAACTGAACCTAGAAATCCAGGTTCTGTGGGGAGCTTGACCCCACCCATTCAGACTTTAAAAAAACAAACAAACCCCCAAGGCCTCTCAAGTTGTTTCTTTAGGGGCTTTGAAGCAGACCAATTGTTACCTCTAATCTCAATCTTTCTTCATTTAAAAAAGGTCAAAATACAGCTCTTAAAACCATAGTATCATTACGTATGGAGTGAATCAAATTGGCTGAAGTCTGATGTGTCATGCTGGTGAGGACTGGAGGCAGCTGAGGTAGATCATCCAGTTGGCACCTCTGGCTGCTTCAGTCTTATCTTTTGCCCTGATGTGTCGGGCTCTTCCATCACTGAGCATGGGGAGATTTGTGGAGCTTTCTCCTCGACCATTAATGACTAGATGTGGCAGTACTGCAGAACTTAGATCCGATCCATTGGTTGTAGAAATCACTCTGCTTTATCACTTGCTACTTTTGCTGTTTGGCATGCTCATCCTGTTTAGTAGCTTCAACAGGTTGTCACCTCATTTTTATTTATATCTGGTACTGCTCCTAGCATGCCCTCCTACACTCTCCAATAAATCAGGTTTAATCCCCTGGCTTGATGGTAATTGTGGAGTCAGGGTTACATCAGTCCATGAGATTGCAGATTATGCTGGTGTACAATTCTGCTGCTGTTGATGGCCCACAGTGCCTCATGGATGCCCAGTCTTGAACTGCTAAATCAAGGATTTTAGCATTTTATGACAATAGACAATGGTTACTTGGTTATGATAGTCCAGCTTAAAGTCCAAATTTCATTGAAGTCAACTTTCACCATATCATGATTCAAACTCATGTCCCTGAAGCATCAGCCTGGAGATCTGAATTACTATTCCAGTGCAACAACCACTTCACCATCACCTTCAAACTCTGTTGGTCAATGAGGGATTGAAATGAAAACATAGAAAGGGTACAATACTTTTGATGAGTCTCAACATATATGTATGATTCATGCAATCTCAATCTTTCAACAAATCCTTCCATCTGAATCGATGAATCACACAAACTATGCATTTTAAACACCAGTTCGTATGACTGTGACAGCTGTAATTCAGTGGTACTATTCTTGTGGATGTACTGTTTAACTGTTGCAATACAATGTCATCATGGTATTACAATAAAGATTACTATTGCACCAAAATTGATCTTAATTTTTTTTAAGCATGAGCATTTACAGTCCCCTATACAACTTCTGTATGCAGGTACTGTCCTCTAGCCAAAGCTTTGCCCATCCCTGCTGTAATTTGACAATAATTCTTAAACATAGTTCAAACAAAGCCAAAGCCAACACATAAATAACGATGCATTAAGTCTGATGTTAGCTGCCACCATATGTGATGAATGCCCTCTGATTAGCAATTTGCAGCAGCCATTGTTAACACCAAATATATAAAAGGTCGACTGAAATTATTTCCAATTATTTCCACCCTGGTTCAGTTCAGAGAATCAGTACGAGCAAAGAAAACAATGAATGCAATTCCCATAGTTATAGATTGTGGAATCAGCGTGGCTGTTGGAATTTTATGTCCAGTTCATGCTCTGTGTTTAACAAATACACCACTGAAACTGTAGACATCTGGAAATGAATAGTGACAGTTAAATTTCGTTTCGTTAATGGGTTAGCAGCTGGATTAGCCACCTGTATTTTGGACATGGAGAGATCAATGGCAGTGTAACAGCCCCACCGATCACAAGTTGGTCAATCGAGAGTGGGAAAAATTAGCAGGCTGGAGAATTCTAATCATTCACTACTGTCAAGCCTCAAAATATAAAATTGTTATGAATGCCAGTTAGTGACCATCCCCAACAACAGAATGTAAGATTCTTTTGGTGCTGTGGTAGTATCCCTACCTTTAAGTCAGGAGGCCTGGTTTCAAGTCCCAACTGTTCCAGAGGTGAGAAATAAAAATCACTGAACAGGCTGATTAGAAAGTAGTTTTTTTTAAAATATAACCATTGACCCTGGAAATTCAATGGCGTTACCACTGATGAATCCCCCTTGACTAATATTCTTGGGTTTACCATTGACCAGAAACTGAACTAGACTAGCCACATAAATACTGTATGCACAAGATCAGATGAGGGGCCACGAATGCAGCAAGCATGCCCATCATATATAAGGCACAATCAAGAATGTGATGGAATACAGTCCACTTACCTGGTAGTTCCAAAATTGAGGAAGCTCAGCACCATCTAGAACAAAGTAACTAACTTAATTGGCTTTCTCATTACTACCATCACACAGTGGCATTGTGCATAAGATGCATTGTAGTAACTCACAAAGCCTTCTCTGAAAGCACCTTCCAAACTTTTAACTTATTTACCTAGAAAGACAAGGGCAACATTCCTTCACTGTTGCTGGGTCAAAATCCTGAAATCTCTTTCTAACAGCACTATGGGTATCCCAGTGTTCCAAGGACTGCAGCAATTCAATGCAGCAGCTCATGGCCATCTTCTCCAGAAAAATTAGGGATGGGCGATAAATGCTGGTTTGGCTGGTGTTACCCATATCCCATAAACAAGTAAGAAGGATATATAACATCGTGAGATGACAAGGTGTGAGATAACAAGGTGTAGAGCTGGATGAACACAGCAGACCAAGCAGTAGCAGAACCGGAAAATGACGTTTTGGGCCTAGACCCTTCTTCAGAAATGCATTCCTGAATGAGCTTTCCTGCTCCTCTGATGCTGCTTGACCTGCTGTGTTCATCCAGCTCTACAACCTGTTATCTCAGTAGGAACTGCAGATGCTGGAGAATCTATCTCTATAACATTGTGAGATGTTATTGCTCAGAAACCTGCAACTTCATCATTGCTGGTATGAACTACACCAAACATCATGGGGCACCCCAAGTTTGTTCGGCAATAAAATAAGTTGGCTCTTTTGGAGAAAAGGACAGATCCAGTTGTGCACAGTAATGACAACAACGTCACTTTCAAAATGGGAACATTTTCTAGCCAAGGACAAACTTAACCAGTCACCAGCAGATCAGCAACCAATGAGTACAACCTCCCTAAAACTGGCATACACGAAGTAATGTCAAGATGTTCGATTCTATATAAGCTCCCTCTCAAAATGCAAAATATTTACAAATGAGTGGTTTGGACTTGAAAACAAAATTCATGCAATAATTGCCAAATGGAATAAAGGTTCAAACTGCAGAAACAACAGAATACAGCTTAAATTATTTAAGTTTTGGCCTGTATTTGGGCTTCAAACTTTAAAAGTACAGAAAGCTATAAACTTGCTTTGAAACCTGCCATGATCTTCCTTGCAGCGTGCAAATGCAATGCATCTGATGGTACATGAGAAAAAAATGTTGAGACTCTCAAAAATTACTTCATTTTACTAATGTTTATTTTTTTTTGTTAAATGTTTTGAATACAATCTTGCTCAAAAAGCCCTTTCCTCATGCCCACAGAACCACATTCTTGCAGAACTCCAGGACGATTAATATTTAGCAATTTCCAAGTGTTTTTCTTTTAGGAGCGGGGGCGGGTGGGGGGTGGTGGGGGTGGTGTTGCAAGGCAGAAATGGTGTTGGTGGTGTTAGTGGTTGTTATAGCTTATAGTCCAAAAATGTTGACTCAGTTTGGAACATTCTCTGTTCCAAACACAAAATAAAGATGCCAGAAAAATTCCCAATCACAAACTATGGAAACAGCCTGGAACATTTTCTATTTGAAACTGAAGAAAAGTATCAGAACAATTACTGATTACAAGCTATGTAAATGAAAAGTCACATACTCTTGCATAAAGTCTTTTGGATACGTCCAATACTGATAACTTTGGAGTCTGTATTACGAATGGAGTTTTGTTCTTTCCTCATCAATGCCCAGTAGCCAGCAGTTAATTACTCCTCAGTTTTTGCTTCCATTTCATCAGCATCATCATCACCATCAACTTCAGCATTTTCCCGCTCCAGTCGCTCAAGTTGTCTTGCCAGCTCAGTCTCATCAGTATCTGTAACCACCTTGGGCTGTGAAGATCAGATAAAAATGAACAATATATGAAAAGTGTGAAGACACTTGGTGCAGATTACAAATTTGAAATGCAATGCTAATAGAAAATTAAGGCTTTTGCATCTCTTAGCTGTTTTTAAGTTCTCATTTCACAGGGCAGTTAGAAGTTAACCACACTGCTGTGGGTTTGGAGTCACATGTAGACTGGGTAAGATGTCATATTTCCTTCTTTAAAAGGGATATCAGTGGAGCAGATGGGCTTTCTACAGCAACTGGCACTGGTTACACAGTGACCGTTACACTAGCTTTGTATTCAGATTCTCCAATCTTCAAATTTCTCCAAGTGGGATTTGTACTCCAATTCCCTGAGTATTTGCCTGGGTTTCTGGATTACTAACCCAATGACAACACCACAATGCTACCATAACCTCTTACATACACCTGTCACTCTATTATCCATTATGAATTGCATCTAATTTGTAGTCGCAGAAGATTCCCATCTGCTTATCACACTGACTTTTCAATAAATTAGGTAACGTATAAAATATTAAAACAAGTTGCATTTCAATCCTGTAGTTAAAGCCAAATACCTGGGACAGAAGTGGAAATCAAGCCAAACTGACCTCCTTTTCAGTTACCTTGTGTTGCAGCTGATTTGATTCTGGACTGAATGTGAGAGATAGGGTCAGGTAGCTTTCTCTCAGCTTCAGGAAAGACTCCAAATTCTGTTTACTACTTCTTCCAAATGAATGAGAATGAACTACATGTATAAATCACTTGAGGTGCTAATCAATGTGCTCAAGCCTGTCCTCATCACCCTATCGCTCGTCTGAGCCAATTGAAATTGGTTTATAAAGCTCACGTGCTTCTTCAAAAGGTATGTTTAAATCTCAACTTCTCTAGTTCTTCAGACAACATAGTGGTGCTATTCACAAAGAAAATACTTAATGGCAGGACACAGACTTGATCTTAAAGCAACAACCAAATCATCCTGGAGCGTAGGGAATTGGTACAAAGAGAATGGAAGGAACTTGTGTACTGACCTCCATCTGGATGTTGAACACTCCCCTTTTCTCCTCAATCCGCTCTTTAATGGCAGACATGGCTTGGTTTAAAATGGAAAGGCCTTCTGTACGCTCAAGCGTTGTGGTTGTCATAACATATCTTGGAGGAGCTATCAGATTTATCTAGAAAAGAAAGTAAAAATTAAGCACCAGTGCCATTATTTGTGAATGCTCTTCTTCAATCAAGTGTAGAAACGGAGACTGAAAATTTGATCAAACTACCATTCTTGGTATAAAAAAGGACTTCCAGAGTTTTAAATTTCATCTAACTACTCTGTATAAAAGGAGGCTTAGCTGACAGACTAAGCCAATCTGAAATTTTATCCAATCACTTCATGACACTTTTTACAATACCCACCTTTTACTTTTCAACCAGATCTCCAGACAATACCAAATGCTAAGGCACTATTTTGACATTTGTGTGTGTGTGAAATTTAACAAATTCACAATGTCAATAGTCTTCATTTGAATGAACTAAATCATATTATTGGAGAGAAATACCATTGTTCCAGATCTTGTTACAATATCAAATGTTTTCACTGTGGTGGGGGTCTGGAACACGTTGCCTGTTAGGTCAGTTGAGGTGGGTAACCTCACAACCTTTAAAAGAAAGTACTTGGATGAACACTTGAAATGTTATAACGTTCAAGGCTATAGGTTAGTGTGAAAAAGTGGGACTAGTGTAGATGACAGTGTACTTTTGGTGGTATAGGGCCAAAAGGGCCTCACCTGTATTTTATATTCAATTCAATTATTTTGATGCTTTTGCTATTTCAAATTTTGAGAAAAGTTAAAGGACAGGTTAAGATTTTGCTGATCTGACCAAAAAATCCCATTCCCACCACTCTGAAATAAATGGTAGAATATGTCACACTTAAATATATATTTCCAAACCAGTCATGTTTAAAACTTCCAAAAGCTAATCATAAATTAGAATTACGTTTTATTGTCACGTGTACTCGGTTACAATGATGTAGGAATACAGTGAAACATGTATAAAATTGCCATTCTCTAGCACCACCTTGGGTACAAAAAAATTAATAAACGTATCACGGTAATCTAGATCCAACCAGGGCTTTATATGGCTGATGCAGAATTTGTATCCTCATATAGCGCAACTTCTCCAGATAGAGGGGCCAACATTACATTAGCCTCGAACATCACTCTGCCATGATTTGTTGTGAACAATTTGACAGTCAGCTTCTTAAGTTACACAGCCACATATGCATTTTTGCAAAACTTTTCTTTTATTGTCGGGAAACACAAACAGCACAGAGGAGTCATTTGATTGGCATTAGCGCATCAACGCATCCAAACAGTGGTGAACTTCTTGCACGTTCAGGATTGAATTTTGTAAGTTTAAAAAAAAAAAAAAAAAGAGGCATGCCACTTTAAATTTAGTATTTCTCCTTTCATTGTTCATTACATCTCAGCTACTAATTCTTGGTAGCCACAGTAAACTAAGAAAATCTGTAATGGGCAAAATGAGAGATCACTGGGAAAAGTATTTAATGAAAAATATAAAGTTTATATTCCTAAAGGACAGAAGCTGTACTTGGTAAAAAGAAAAGGGACAGCTGAAGAGAAAGGAAACTGAATAAGTTTAAAAAGGTAACTATAGGATAAGCAAATCATTGCACATTCTGATAAATGGGACAAACAGAATGGGGAAAGGGAAACAAAATAGTTAGAGGGAATATGTGAACAAACTACAATGGGATTACTATCAAAACAAAGTTTTTGCAACTGTATTTGTAAAAAGAGGCCTGTGGGGTGCAACGACCTTTAAGATTTACAAAACGTGATGGTCACTGAAAATATTTTTAAAATGGCAGATAATAGTTACATTCCATAGGCATTTTCAGTAGAATAAGGGGTCAGTACATCAGAAATCCAAAAGGATATTAATACTGAATGAGGAAAAAGAATTAAAGTATACCAAAAGTGCCAAAGTAAGTAAGGGCACTAAAGAATGGCAAATCCATTGGATCAGATTGTTTAAAGTCTTCTGCTTAAAAACAAAAGCGGTGGGAACATTGGAGATGTTACAACTTTAATCTTCCAGAATTCTCTAAATTAAGGAATTGTTTCTTTAGATTGGAGAATTGTGCATGCCACTGTGCTATTTAATAAAGGATGTCAGACAATTTATAGGGAATTATAGGCAAGCCCAACATCTGTTGTCAAGAAATCAGCAGAATCTATAAATAAGGACAGCATGACTGAACATCTTGAAAATTTCCAGCTGACCAGAGACAGGCAACAGGGAGTTGTAAAAGATGGATCTTGCCCACAAACTTGATTGTACTTTTCTGAACATGTGATTGACTTTGGAACATCTATCAGCATCCAGGATTAATTCGATAAAGTCCCTCACTTATAATGAAATCCACAAAACTCAAGGCAACTTGCTGACCTGGATAGGAAATTGGCTGAGTGACTGAAGACAGAATTTCAGGTCAATTGGGAGGCAGTCTAATTGGTAGATTGTGACCTATGAAGATCTTTCGAACTTCAATTATTCACTGTATTTAATAATGCTATAAATGATGGGATTTAAACCCGCATATACAAATTTGCTGGTGACTCAAAGATAGATGGCATTCCAAGCAGTTTGGGAAGGAAGTATTAGATTATAAAGATACTGACGATTAACTGAAATGGGCAAATCTGTGGCTAATGGATTTCAACATACATGGATAATCTCATCCTTGTCTTTGATTCAGGAAGGATAGAACAGAGTACCTCTTAAATTGTTCAAAGCTAGAAATAGTGGAGATCCAAAGAGCCTGGGGCTCAGGTATGATGATGGTTTTTTTTTAAATAAAAAAGACCATGAACTGATAGAAATGAATGAATGTAATTCAGGACGAGAATACAGGGAATACAGAGAGTAATTCTGGATGCACCACTTTAGGAATGATATAAAAGGCTTGGAGGGAGTTCTGCACAGATTTCTACAATGAAACCTAGACTCCAAGGATTAAATTACAAATAGGGATTACACAAGTAGGAATGTATTTCCTGGGATTTAGAATATTAAGCAATAATTTGAGTGGAGTTTTTGACATATTAGGGGGAACAGATAGGGTTGATTGCGAAAAACTATTTCGGCTGGCTGGGGCATCTACTACTGAGGACATAGTCCAAGAGTTTAAACTGAATCTTTCAAATGAATAATTAGCGAACATTGACAAAGCGTGGTAGAAATTTTGAAATTTCTTCAGCAAAAGGCAATTGATATTCAACTGTTAATCAAAAAAAAAAACCAATCAATCCATCCCATATAAAATTAACTATAAATTTCAGGGAACATGTGGCAAAAGCAGTGATATGGAGTTAAATCTAATACCAGTCAAATTTGCCTGAATGACAAGGTGTGGGGCTAGATGAACACAGCAGGCCAAGCAGCATCACAGGAGCAGGAAAGCTTGACGTTTCGGGCCTAGACCTTTCATCAGAAATGGGGGAGGGGAAGAGGGGTCTGAAATAAATAGGGAGAGAGGGGGAGGCGGATAGAAGATGGATAGAGGAGAGGATAGGTGGAGAGGAGGCAGATAAGTCAAAGAGGCGGGGATGGAGCCAGTAAAGGTGAGTGTAGGTGGGAAGGTAGGGAGGAGATAGTCAGTCCAGGGAGGACGGAGAGGTGAAGGGGGCGGGATGAGGTTAGTAGATAGGAGATAGGGGTGGGGCTTGAGGTGGGAGGAGGGGGATAGGTGAGAGGAAGAACAGGTTAGGGAGGCGGGGACGAGCTCTACTGGCTCCATCCCCGCCTCTTCGACTTATCTGCCTCCTCTCCACCTATCCTCTCCTCTATCCATCTTCTATCCGCCTCCCCACCTCTCCCTATTTATTTCAGAACCCTCTTCCCCTCCCCCATTTCTGATGAAGGGTCTAGGCCCGAAACGTCAAGCGTTCCTGCTCCTGTGATGCTGCTTGGCCTGCTGTGTTCATCTAGCCCCACACCTTGTTATCATCTCGGATTCTCCAGCATCTGCAGTTCCTATTATCTCTATGCCTGAATGACTGATCAGGTTTGACCCTGCTCCTGATTCAATCTTGCACTCCCATAAATGTGCATGATATTCTCTTCAATTGCTCCATACGGTAGAGCTACCACATAACTCTCCACGTGGAGAGTTATCTTCTGAATTCCTTCTTGGAAATTTATTATCTACGGCATCTACTGGAAGTGGAAACATCCACTTATGCTTACACCATCAAAAACAACCCATCAAAATTGTAAGGACCTCTAAACTTCTCTCAGCCTCCTCTTCGAGGGAATACAAGTTCTTGATTGTGTTCAGAGCTCTCAATATGAAGCACTGATGGTTATTAAATGAACGTCATACTGTGAAATTAAAATAGTGTTCTATCCATCTTCCTACATATAAGTCTTGCACAATAGAAACTTTACACAATAACTTGCATTTGGAACGCCAACACTTAAAGAAAAAGCAGCATCTAGAGAAATCACTTCCACAGAAATGCAAAATTAAAAAAAAGAACTTCCAAGACCCAACTAAATAAAAACAAACTTAAGCTTAACAATTTGATTGTATTCAACTACTACACAGTACTTAAAAAGCCTGCCTGGGCATGTACACCACAAATGAGGTTGAATAACACAAGCTTTGCTCTAATGTTCCAAATTTTAAAGCAAAACTGCCCCAATATTTCAAATGAGTAATAATGCTTATTATGTATTATTGAGCTATCAATCTCAAGTTAGCACATCACAAGTTGAGTATCAGCCAAGATGAGTATGGACAGCATAACAATTGAGATGTTTCCTATAATCAACCTAGTTCACTGATATACTCTGCCCAAAGAAGCCCCTGACCACATGGAGATCAGAGCATCGGAGACTATATGGAACTGTACTCCAGACAGAGACATGACTTTGAAGAGGAAAACTAACAAACGAGAAAACACTTAAGATTCTCCATTTTCTAAAACTCATTTTCAGAAAATTCCGACAGAATTTCAGGTTTTTTCCTTAAACACTGCAGAAAATGCATTTCAATTTACAATGACTTCCAACATCTCCAATTATGAACTATTTGTTATTAGCAGGCAAGGCAGCATCAATCACGAGTGCTTCCTCCATTTTGATGTTAAATGTTAATTCTGAAGAAAATAAAAATCTTGCACAAAAATTAAGGTAGATATAACAAATTAGTTCCTGTCGTGAAATCTTTCCAAAAGCCTCACCCGCTGTGCAGAAACTAATAATAATGCCTTCAAAGTCCATGAAGATCTTGCACGTCACAACATGTGGGGAAAGTTTTACAAAGAAAAAGACACACTTCTAAAAGCAATCGAGACTTCTCTTGGTATGGAGAACACAAAATCAAAACACGCCAAAACACGCCTCACACAGATGAATGAAGCAAAATAAACCAGGTGTGTTGAAGCCACAATTCAAGCCTTGCAAGTCACAGTTTTGGTGCTAGTCCTTAACATCTATAGTGGAACATAACAAGAAAAAAAAAGGTTTAGATCAGCACCCAGAGAGAGATGAGCCATCGGACTGAAGAGGTTCCACTTGTGGAGGGAGAGGGAAGCTGCTTAGAGGGGAGAAGGGGAGGGTAGGGAAGGAAGTTACAATACGATTATGAGGCAGGTCTCGTGGGTTTAAGAGGGATACTGCAAATTGGAAGGGAGGGTGGCTGCAAAGGAGCAAGAACAGTTTGAAAGTTATCACCAAGGAAGTCTCAGCTAACTCGACATCAGGATAACTTGAAATTGCTGAGGTGACAAATTCCACGCAGATAAATTTAGAATCTCAAATTTAAAGCTACTGCCCATGGTCAAGAAGTTCTATAATGAGGAAAAGGTAGTAAATGCAACTTGTAACGAATATGACAAATTTAAATCCGAGGTTGAGATTGGTCATGCAGTAAAAAGGATAGTAATTACTGCTCAACAGCTTCCATCTTTACTGCATGTATGATAGAAGTATATTAGCTGTCATCTCACCAGACTGAGGAAGTTGTGCTTAGGATGATGGTTTTATGAATCTGTTATTTTTCGAAAAAAAGAGCAATTTTGACACATTACTCTTAGTTCAAGCGCCGATTTTGTGCGCCATACTAATTGCAGCCTGCTAACTTAAAAATCCCCCACTTATCCCAACTCTATTTCCTGTCCTTTAACCAATCCTCCATCCATGCATTTTAATATTTTGTGTGGCAGCTTAGTGAATCTCTTTTCGAAATTCAAATAAACTAAACTTAGTGACTCCTACAATTTACTGTACCAGCTATATGCTTAATTTTATAAAAACTTGTTAAAAGCATTTCCCTTCCACAAAGCTGTGATGATTTTGATGATACTTTTTAAGTGCATTGATAATATTCTTTAACAAGCCATTACTGCAGTCTTCTCAAGCCGGCTATTTAGATAAATGGCCTGTAAATCCTCGTTTTCTCCTCACCTCCTTTTTTGTATTGGGTGAGGGTTCACATTTCCCAGCTTTTGATCACTGGGGACTGTTGTGAAATATTGGGAATTTTAGAAAAGCAAAATAATTACAAACACCACCTCTGAACTAACTTTTAATCACCCTATAAATGTAGACCATTAGTCGTCAGCTTGTATTCCCTCAGGCTTCTCCAATACTCTGTTTCAGTATCGATTAACAACTTATTAACTCTTGGATCCCCACCACTTCTTGTATGTAACTTATATCTACTACTATGAAGGAAGATACAAAATACTTTTTTCAACAACTCTGCCATTTTCTTATTATGCATGATCATTTTTCTTGTCCATGACTCTAACCTGCTCAACAGTTATCCTAACTCTCCTTTTTATATATGTATAACCTGTTGCCATTTTTCTACCTAATTTTTCTTTCATTCTTTCTTTGCTTCCCTAGGTAATCAATTGCCATTTTACAAATTTCTAAAAACCAATTAATTCTCAAGCTTAGTACTATTCTTGATAACATTATAAATCTTTTTGTTAACTTAATAGTATTACCTTGTCTAGTAAGAAATGAATTGTTTTGTTTGTTTTTTTATTTTAATGGAACGTATTTATGGTGGAGCACTCTGAATTATTGCTTTAAACGTTTTCCCATTGTTTACTTTAGTCTATTTAAGATTGCACAATGGAGTCAAACACATCAAAGAAAAAAATCTGTTAACAAAATTAATTTTTCATAACAACTCAAGTGGGCTTTTATAACTCATCATTATATAACAAATACTGCCCAGTCATTAAGATTACAGTCAAATCAGTCAATCAAACCTCACTCAGTAGAGAAAATGCAATTAGGCAGACCTCAAGATTCAGAGTACGCAAACACTGAGCTGATCCAATCCAGGGATATGTATGTTTTTTAGGTTCTTGAAGTCATTTGTGAGAAAGCGGCATGATGATCATATTCAGCCACAACTACTAGGAAATATTTTATTGTCTGAACACTCACCTTAATGGGCATCAATTCAGTAGAACATTCTAGACCAGCTCTAAGTGCCTCTTTGACAGCATCAATGCCTTCGTATCCATAACATGCAACTTCAATATCTAGTTTAAGATATAAAAATATAATTGAAAACCATAAGTGAAGCTTGACCAAAGTAAGCAATTCCTTGAACAAGATGCAACTACACAGGATCTTCCAAATATATCGACAACTCAAATGAATTAGACATTAGAAATACTACAGGCTGGACAGTTAACTAGCAAATGGTCTTTAAATATAGATAAATGAGAGGTGATGCACTTTGATTAAAGAAAACCACCCACATCTTCGAAAATAAGAAAATGCACTCTGTGTAGAAGAGCAAATGGATCTAGGGACACAACAGAACAAATTATTAAAAGCACGATAGATTAGAAAAATAATTAAGACTGCCAATAAAGTACAAGGTAGGGTATTCCAATGCAAATTTAGGAATAAGGTCAGAACTTACAGAATTAGGGCAAAAGTAGCAGAATGAATGGTAAGTTGCAAAACAGAAAACTAATTAGGAGTTAAAAATGGTTATTCAGATTGGCAAAGAGTGGAAAGAGGCAAGTCACAGGAATTGGTGCTAGGATCACTTATTTACCATTCACATATCGCATTTGGATTCAGTAGTGCCATTTCAAGATTTGCTGACAGCACCAAATTGTGTACTTACTACAGGGGAGAACTGCGATAAAATACAGGATTACTGAAAATAATGTGTCGAATAGAAAAAGGTCGTTATGAAAGCATAACAGGTTACTTGCCTTTATTAGCTGAAGCACAGAACACAAGAGTGAAAAAGAGAGTTACACAGGAACTGTACAAAACATGTCACACCATGAGTGAAATACTGCAGTGATGTCCTGGTCAAGACATTATAGGAAGAATGCAATTGCACTACAGACAGTGCAGAGGAGATTTACATGATGCTGTCTGGGCTGAATGGCTTGAGCTACGAGGAACAATTGGATTGGTTGGGGTTATTTTCCTCGAAGCAGTAAAGTTTGAGAGGAGAGGTGATAGAAGGTCTATAACATTATAATCAGGCACCGAGTGGATAGGAAGGCACTTTTTCCACTAGTAGAGAGAGTCAATAACTAGTTGTCAACTTGTCCAGAAAGATAGGTGAACTGGAGAATTTTGTGCACTTTGATAAAATCTTCAACTTTTCTGATGACTCCAGGAGTAACAGGCAGGCAGGTGGCATTACGGCTGCAATCATATCAGCCAAGATTTTATTCAAGACAAAGCAACCTCCTGGGACAGAACAGCTTCCTCCTGCTCCATTTTTTTTAATGTTCTTATATTCTACAGCTGCTCTCTACATTATAAAAAGGATATGGAAGCACAGGAGAAGATGGACAAGACTTATTAGACTGATGGTAGAGCTGAGGGGTTATACATACTAAGAATGACAGAACGGGCTGAGACTTTTATCTCGAGGAAAAGAAAAACCGGAAGATGACCCAAGCGAGATCAAAAGGATTTAATAATTATGACACAGAAAATTTCTCATATACTGGAGGATAGAACTAGAAGCCTTACGTTTTTACCCAATTAGAGTATGGAGTTTGCTGCTACAAGGAGTAGGTGAAGGTGCTAGTAGGGGCATAGAAACTAGCTGACAAGATGGAGAAGGAAATAAGATGCACTGACAAGTTCAACTGAAGGAAAACTGGAGGGGGCTCATGTGTAACAAACATTAGCAAGTTCCCAATGGGCTGAATGGCCTTCTTCCGTTTTGTACAAACAATAAAAATGACGTAAAAAGTGAAGATAGATGACTGACAAAAAAAAAAGGGAAAGGTTTGCTGAAAACTTCTTCAGGTAGACAGAATGAGAGGCATTCCGTGTATAATATAAAGATCAACATGGATTAGTTTGTCGAAAGTTGTATTTCTAAGCTGTATATTCAGCTTAGCTGAAGCGAACTTAACAGAAATCAATCCTACACTTGCAGAACCTATCCTGTGTGCATCAATCTGAAGAGATATTCTCCTTTCACAAAGCTAGCTCAGAAAAAGAATCTTATTTTAACCTTATACAGAAGGATTTACTTTTGTACCAAATTCTATCAGATGTTTATTTTGTCACAAGGAATCCTCAAACCTCATTCTGAATCAGCTGATTTTCCTTCCTCTGCAGAGGGCATCATCTCTCAATCAAGGCATTCTGCATTAATTCAACTCAACCTATCAGAGTCAATATGCGTTTCACAACCCTATTTCTCCTATGATAAATTTAATTAACTTGCAGTTGATTGGATTTTGGTGATGGGGAAATGCAACATATTTGGAGCCAGCTCAGAATTGAACCATATCCAGAGTTTTGTTTTCTCTGATGTTGCAAAACTACAAATTATATATATGCACACACACAGACATACACACAGGACTTGTGTACCTGTGCAGTACTCTCGGGGGAGGGGGGGGGGAAAATAAGTTGCTCTGTACACACTAAGAGAAGTTGACAAAAGTGACTGAGGCAACAACAAACTGACTTACTTGCCATTTTCAAAGTCCAACCAATAACAGTATAAAATCAAGTTTTTAAAAATCTACTAGAAACTTGACAGTAACGGCAGTTAGGATTCCAAGTCTAGAATATAAATGATACTGTAGTCCGTGAAACCGAAGACAGACAACTTGGTGGGGAAGAAACAAGAACTAACATGAAACTGCACGTGGTCAAAAGCATGCTGACACTTTTCCTATGGTCTTTACTAACAAACCTTAATGTTTGATAGAAGCATGATCATTACATTTACTATTGTAATTAAGTTACACGTTGAACACTCTTTTTACATGCCCCCCAGACAACAGAGCATCCTTATTCAAGCTCAGAAAAGACAACCAATGACTAGAGAATCATTAATTTCTCCAAGGAGTAACAGGACAAGAGAGAATGCTGGTATCATGTTAATACACCTGGATTCTACTATGGTTGACAAACTGAATAACATTCATTTTTTGATATATCTGGCTGAGCTTGCATTATCCCAAGAGCTCTGAATATAATACAGATTTACATTGGACATACCTGCCCTAATTTTAACAGCCTGTGGAGTGAGACGTCGTCTGATATTTTCCAGTAACACACCCCGCTCCTCTTCTGTCAAATCGAGACTGTCAAGAATTGTTGGGTCTCTGTGGGCAAAAGAACCAATTAGTGACATAATGAACAAATCAACATTAAGACTGTGTGCATAATGCTGCAAAGAGACAAAACCTCAGTTTTGTGTGGATGAGGAAGAAATAGGAAAAGATGAAGGTGAAAGACTGGCCACACATTAATTTCCAGTGTCATAATAAACTTACAGTTTTTACATACAGAGGGTCCCCGATTTACAAACATGATCTTATCCAGGGGTTCACTTTTAAAGGTCCGACACATGACCACTTCTTGTACTTGTAAATGGCTAATTTATACTGTCCTGCATTTTGTTCAGACTTCTGTGTAAATTGACTTGTGAATGAACTCAACAATGGAACCTGTATGGAACCTAGGGACTGCCTGTACATACCAGGAGGATCTTGGAAATCCTTGATCTGTTGGGAATTAACTAATCTCAGCTCAATGGCAGGACGACTGTTACAATTAGTGCTACTGGTTTGGAGGCACTTGAAGGTGTGCGGGTGTGTGAATGTGTTCAAAGGTGGAGAGTGAGAGAGAAAGGGGGAGATCTTGCAGCTCCTATTCACAATCTACTGACTTGACTGGAATGACATATGCCAGTTAAGATTAGCCTTTTGTAAGACGCCGGTGTAACAAGGTACTAATAATTACCATCAAGGAATGTACATAAAGGATAGTTTATCGGAAGCACTAGGTTGAATGAAGCCAGAATATCTGGAATTACCTTCAGACATGATCAATTTAATTACAGAACAACGAACAGATTTAAACTCAATGCCTGACTTATCGTAAGCAAGACACAATGAAAAGACTTGCTTTTTATTAATTTATTTGAAGGTTATGGATATCAGCATTTATTGCCCGCCCTCAACTGCCCAAGAGAAACTGGCGGTGAGCTACCTTCTTGAACAGCTGCCATCCTTGGGATAGAAGGACACCCACAGCACTGTCAGGAAGGCAATTCCAGGATTTTGATCCAACAGAGCAAAATGCAAATAAGGATTATGAGTGACTTGGAGGGCAGTTTACAGGTAACGGTGCTCCCATACAACTGCTGCCCTTGACTTTCCAAGTGGTTGTGGATGTGAATTTGGAAGCTGCTGTCAAAGAAGTAATGGTGAATTACTGCACTATATCTTGCAGAGAGCATACTATGCTGCGACTGTGTATCAGTGAGGGGAGTCAGTGGTGAAGGTGGTGGATAGGGTGCCAATTAAATGGGCTGCTTTGTCCTGGGTGGTGACAAGCTTAGAGTGTTGCTGCGGTTGCACTGAACTAGACAAGTGGAGAGCATTTCGAAACACTCCAGACTCTGTCTTGTAGATGGGGTATAGATTTTGGGGAGACAGGACACGAGTTACTCACTGCAGAATTTCTCACCTCTGACCTGTTCTTATCACCACAGTATTGATAAGACTGGTCTATTCAACTTCTGGTCAATGCTAAGTCTCAGGATATTGATAATGAGTGACTAAGTACTGGTAGTGCCATCATGATCAAATATCAAGTGCAACGGTCAGTTTCTCTCTTGCTGAACAAGGTCATTGCCTGGAACTTACGTTTGCCACTTCTGGTGTTGCCCTCGGTCTTGCTGGGGAAATGGAAAAGGAGTTCTCAAGTATCAGAGGAGCATAACTGGCATTGAACATTTTGCAGTCAGTGAACAACACCATTTCTGACCTTAGGGATGGAGGGAAAGCCACTGATGAAGCAGCTGAGGACAGCTAAGGCCTCGGACATTACTGCAACGAACGAGATGTTCTGGGGTTGAGCATTTATACAATATTTTATTATTTCACTGGACTCCACCAAATGTTTCACATCAATTTTTAAGTGAGGAGTCTCTTGTATAGATGTCGGCTGTAATCTTGCATCTAAGAATCCATATAACAAGCTGAAATCCTTCAAATTAAAACTACCTACAAAAACAGACTAGAACAGACCAGATCCGTTAATTGGGTTTTTTTTTCTGCGCCATAAATTCCTATGATTTCAAACAATTAAAAAATAAAATGCCTAATGGCAGCATAGAAACAGACCACTCAAACCTGTTCAACTATTTCATTGGATCATGTTTGACTTACATGATAAATTAATTTACTCCTGTTCTTTTAACATTGCAGGGAGCTGGTTAGGCTGATGGCTAGATGGCAGAGACATGCAACATTGTGGATTCAATTCCCACACCAGCTGGGGTTACCATGAAGGGCTCTCCTTCTCAACATCACCCCTTGCCTGAGACATGGTGACCCTTGAGTTAAACCACCACCAGTCATCTTTGTCTAATCACAGTGCAGTCTATGATCTGGGAAGACTATGGCGATTTTACCCTTTTAAATGTTGCATATTAATTTATGTCAGTTGATTTGCTGTATAGTAGTTTTAAGATAAAGGTATTATTGAATGTCACCTGTTTTAATGTGAATTTAAATTCTAAAATGACACAGAAAATCAATTTAATTCAAAATTCTAGATAATGGGGTTCAGTAAGGATAAGCTACACAGGAGCACTGAAATAGAAGTTTAATTTCAGGTCTAGCATTGAAGAAATGTTTCAATGCTGGCATTAAAAACTCAATCTGTAAAGTGATAAAATACAAACTGCATAGCAGTTAGATACAACGTGTTGTTTGGATGTATTGAAACATTTTGAAAAGCTAAGCTGTTGCATAAATACTATTTACATTTTTTGAATGGAGATTTGGTATCACTAGTAAGGCTTGCATTTGTTACCCATCCTTAATTGCCTACACTGGTTAGTTCTCCATGGCTTTCCAGAGGGCAGTTAAGAATAAATAATATTGCAGTGGGTCTACAGTCACATGTAGGACAAATCAGGTAAGGTACGAAAAAGTGAACCAGGCAGGACAATGACTAAACAGGTACCATTAAGCTGGCTTTGATTTCAGACTTTATTCAATTCAAATTTCACTATCTGCAATGCTGTCATTTGAACTACTGTCCCCAGGACAGTAATCCTGGGACCTGGATTACCAGCCTTGTGACATTACCAGGACACCAGCACATTCTCCAATTGAGTGTGTTAAAGTCTGCAGATGTAGCTAGGAAAGGAACATTCCATTTAAAATTCTCCAATTTAATTGCATCCTGTCAGCAAAGAATGGAACTGCTGCCATCAAGTGGCAACCAAGTTGCTTTCAGATGAGCTAACAACTAAGGTTTCCTTGGTACAACTGCAATGTTAACAGGATACATGCTTATCCTATTAAATTTTTGTACTTCAGGAAAAATCATGATACCTCATTCAGCTGAGAACAGTGCTTCCCACCAGCAAACCATAATACAGATAACAGGACTGCTTTTGGTAAGGGTTTAGCCCGGTGCCTTTAAATGCACTCAGCTGGCTGCAAAATAAGTTCTGTAATATAAATTCAGTTCACGAGGAACTTCTCCAAGTCTCCCACCCCTTCAATGAAGTACAAATAAATTATTTCTTACGAAACTGCATGTTTAAATGCATCATAAGCTCCATATCCAGGCCTCTTGTACTTCTCATCAAAGACCCAGGCAGTTCTCTGAAACAGACTATCCAGTTGCTCATCTTTAGTATATTCGAGCACCTCTGCCACATGTCGCAAAATGCTATACACCTGTTGAAAAGAAGTAACCACAAGTGTGCCTTTATTCTTAGACAAGATGATTCATTAGAAACATAGACCATTGTTTGAAAGATGTCAAAGTGCTTTACAGTAATGAATTCCTACTGAAGTGCAAACAGAGCTTTGCAAAAAGTGAAAAGTGGCAACCAATCTGTGCTAATTGTTGGGACCACCAGAATTCCCTGTGCTTCTTACATCATTGCCTTGAATTTGTGTCTACACAAATAGAAATCAGACAAACAACAAGAAACATCCCACACGAAAGACATGTTCGTCAACACAAAAGTCCCATCAGTGATACACTGATGGATTATTTTAAATCCATCTGATCCCTAAAAAAAGCTGTCACATTTAGAGTTTACTTACTCTACACTGAAAAATCTTTTTCAACTTTTAAGATTCAGGGTTTTTAAGAGTTAATTCACAAGTATGTAGTTTCATCCAGCCGTTTCGGTTACCATGTATAACTGGTATCAGTCTGGGATAATAGGTAATTTATTGTTTTGTTTCATCAATTATAATAATAGGTTATTCATATGAGAAATAACTTTCTTGCAAAGACATTAAGAGTTGCCTGAAAAGAATTCACTAACGGGAGAGGAGTACCTAGTTTAATTGGTAGGCCAAAGAGGCTCATGGCCCATGGACGAAGGCATACAACCAGACAAGGCATGGTTATGTACATTATCAACAATAGACTCCATTAAGTTCCAAATTAACCCTTGAATTCATCATTAAGACTGACAGAGCAACCATATTTAACAATAACTAGACAAGGCAGAGTTTTTTTTTTAAATTTGAGGGAATATTATTGAATTGTTTTGATAGTTATTCTGTACATTTCCTTGATGACTCTGGAATAAAGGACTGAACAATGGATCTTTTTCTCACTAAATGGGTTAATCAGTCCATTGATTGGAAGAATGAAGGCACATATGAGAGCGAACTTGCAAGGATCATGATGTCCCTTTCAGATAATGTATGAGTTTCTTTGTCGGACCACTCACTGGTTACACTACTACTTACCTAGATCCTGCATAGCAAAAGCAAACTCAACTTGAGATATGTCAGTTCATGTATAGGAAGGCTGGTAATACTAATATTGCTAATACGTACACACACCAAAACATTTCTAGCAGGTTTGATCCTACATTTTAACTCAAAGGCTGGAATGCAACCAACTGAGTCAAGCTGGCATTTCAAGACATCGATATCATAATAGTTAGGGGGATTGTCAATGGATCTCAGCAACCAGTATTTTGGAAATCTATTCTGGGCTGGACCGAAATTTGCAGTGGGAAGGGGAGGATCCAGTCCTTGTTATCCATGGATGTACCAATGGCATTGACAGGACAAGAAAAAAAGGGTCTGCTTACCGTGTGCGCGCAGTTAGGGGCTAAATTAAAAAGCCAAACCCAAGTGTGGTAATCTAGTGACTTTTATCTGGGCCACAAGTGAATTCGAGTATGGTAAATAAGACTGGAGAGTTGCAAGCATGGCTGGATAACTAGTGTGGAAGAAATGGGTTTTGATTCATGGAGCACTGGCATAAGTGCTTTGGTGAAAGAGAGTTATACATTGGGATGGTCTTCACCTGAACTATGCTGGAACCCAGGTTTTGGCCAGGTGTATCACTTGGGCAAGTCAAGAGGGTTTTTAACCAAATGATACCAGCAAGTGAGGGAAGAGGAGATCAAATAAAGAGAGGACAAGCAAAAGAGCAAGGCAGCAGTAAGGGAAATGTTAATCAGCAAAAAACAGACAAAGCATACGAACACCAACAGATAAAGCTATGTGGCAAAAAAAACAAACTAAAGGCTCTGTATGT
Source organism: Ginglymostoma cirratum (assembly GCA_024137785.1). Classification (NCBI taxonomy): domain Eukaryota; kingdom Metazoa; phylum Chordata; class Chondrichthyes; order Orectolobiformes; family Ginglymostomatidae; genus Ginglymostoma; species Ginglymostoma cirratum. The sequence continues at coordinate 18,179,717 of JAHRHZ010000283.1, read as the reverse complement.
GAACGTGCATAGCATTTATAATAAACAGATGAAATGACAATTCAATGCAGAAACAATAAACCAACAACTCAAATAGCAACAAATAAGAATGCTCTGGTAGCTATTTGAGAAAACTGACTTCAAGATTTTAAACTATATACAGAATGGAAAAGTCAGATTGACTTTGTGTTCTTCAATCTTTGTAATAGGGGATGCAATTCTAAAGGGGGTGAATAGCAGGGGGACCCAGGTGCACATATCATTGAAGGTGGAAGGCAGGTGGAGATGGCAGTTAATAAAACAGTGTCCTCAGCTTTCTTTAGAGGGGCATAATGTACAAGAGCAAGGAGGTGATATGAAACTTGTGTAAGACACTTTTTTAGACCTCAGCTGCAGTTGTGGGTGCCACATAATTGGAAAGATGTGAATGCATCAGAGAGTGCAGAAGTAATCTATAAAAATGGTTTCAAGAATGAGAACCTTCAGTCATGAGGACAGATTGAAGAAGTTGGAAGTGTTCCCCTTAGAGAGAAAAAAGTTGAGAGGAGATTTGACAAAGATTTTCAAAATTAAACAAGCTGGATAGATTACACAGGCAGGAGTTGTTCCCACTCATAAAAAGGAACAATAATGAGGGAACAGAGATTTAAAGAGACGTGTAAGAGAAGCAAGTGATGTGAGAAAAAGCTTTGACACACAAGTAGTTAGGGTATCGAGTGAAATGCCTGGAAGTGCGGTGAAGGCAGTTCAGTTGAGGCATTCAAGAGGGCATTAGATGATTATTTACACAGAAATAATGTTGCAAGGGTCTGAGGAAAAAGCAGGAGATTGGCACTAGTTAATGACACTTGTTTGAAGAGCCAATGCAGTTACAATGGGTTGAACGGATTCCTTCTGCACCGGAACAATTCTGAGATTCTGTAAAAACATCCCAGAAGATGAGTAAATAAGCAGTTTCCGAAAGCAGCATATTTTAATGCCTACTGGAGGTTAGGTAAATTCTAGACCTGCTAATGTGGAACAAGGCAGGGTTAATAATCACTCAAAGCAAAGGCGCCTCTAGGTAGCAGTAATTATAGCATGATTGAATTTCATGCTCAGTTGAGGGAGTGAAGGCTGGGCTAAGAACTGTATTTTGAACTTAGGCAGTTAGCAATTATGATGACAGACTGGCTAAAGTGGGGAACTAGTTTAAGCCATATGTTAGTACAGCTGCAGGAACAAATATTAAAAAGATATTTAGTAACACTCGATAAATAATATTCCAGTGAAAAAGAAAGTCTGGGAAAGATTGCACCATTCATGGCTAAATAAGGAGGTTAAAGATCATACCGAATTGAAAGAAAAGGCATGTAATATTGTGAAAATTAGTGATAGGTTAAAAAAAAAGGATAAAGTACAGAAAACAGTGAAGAGCAATTCAAAATAGGGATAGAATGAGAGGATAGCTAGAAATATAAAAGCAGAAGGGCCAGATATTACAGTCAGAGTTGAGAGTCCTATATCCAAACTTGATTAGATTAAAAGTTACCCACTTTCTGTTGGATCACATGTATGATAGAGATTCCTGGACAAGGGCCCCCTATACTGAACACGTCCAGGAACCCAACAGCACAGAAGATTTTATAGAAACTAGGACCCTTTTGCAACAGTGTGCCATGACCTGATTTAAATCTCCAGCTGCGGAGCCACCCACTTGAAAAGCTCATGTGAAAAGACAATCATGTAAGGCAAGTGAGGAAACTGGAGCGCCAGATTCACGAGATCGGCGGGGTGCAGGAGTGCTTAAGGTAGATTGGGGGTCAGGTCAGGGCAGGCACGGTCAGGCTGGGTCACGGGGAGGGGGGGATATTCAGTTTAACAGTTACCCAGAAGTCAGCTGAGAGAGGAATCCTGCATGGTCTCAATCTGCGCTGCTGTGACGACACTAGCTATTGGAATATCTTGGCTGAACATTAAGAATCTCTACATGTATTTACAAAGGAAAAGAAAGTTGGTCCTTCAGAGAATGTATATAGGGAATTAATAATGGAAATTAAGAAACTGGTTGACAAAGAAAACAGACATTTTGGATCTGTCTTCACTATGCAGGATACAAACAACCTCCCAAAAATAAACGTAAAGTTAAAATAAGTGCCTAATAATTTGACAGATGGCAAAATGAGAAGGTGTCTACTTTAGCAGGAAGAACAGGAAAACAGCATATTATTTAAGTGGAGGAAGATTGCAGAACTCTGGGTGGCCTTGTACATGATTCTCAAGTTAGTCACTTTCAGCAAGTGAATGGCACAAATTATATTTTTTATTGCAAAAGAGATGCAATATAAAAGTAGGAATAGCCTATTGTGCAGGCATTGGTGAGACCATATCTGACCAGTACCGCTTATACTTTTGAACTCTGAATTTATGCACTAGTTCAGAGAAGGTTCACTCAACTGACACCTGGTATGAGGGACTTATCTTAAGAGGAAGCAATGGACCTGAATTCATAAGAATTTAGATAAGAGGTGATCCTATTGAAGCATAATACCCTGGAGGAGAAAGGATAGGATGGATGCTGTAAAAAAAATTTCCCCTTGTGAGAAAGGCTAAAAGTAGGCGATGGAATTTAAAAGTCAGGGGCCTCAGATGTGAGATAGAGATTAGATTTTTTTCTCCTCAGAACAGTCAGAGTCTGGACCTTCCTTTGCCAGATTCCACTAGAGATAGGTAAGTGAATACTTTTAAGGCAGAGATTAACTATTGTTAAATTCTTAACTATCAATGAATATGGAAGGTAGACAGGAAATCTGACATTATCTTCATAAATGACGGATCAAGCTCAAGAGGCCAAATTCTGAATATTTATATGATCAACTGCAAGGTAAACTTTTTTTTTCCAATTCCCTTCTGGCAAGATAACGATGGAAACCAGCTCCAGCAAGCCACCCACCCATCAAAAGGCTAAAAATGAATACAGACTGTTTACATCAGCTATGATTATTGGGCATTTTAAACGCTAACAGTTTAACGTGCCTCAATTTCTATCACCAAGAGAACAGTGTAGACATAAAAATATGTTTTGCTAGAGAAGAAACTTGCACAGCAAAATCTTTATCTTCATTGTCACATTAACAGACTCAAGGCACATGTCCACAAAAATGTATATATACACAAGTTATGCATTGGCATCTGCAGTTCATGCAATGCCACTGGCTTGTTGCCACAAAAACCTGAATAAAACCACATTCTAAATGCCTGACTAGAAAAAGGTAACATACTGAACTCAGATGTTGGCGCTGAGGAGCCCATCAGTACAATTCTAAATTCTTTCATGCAATGTATTAAATACATGCCTTTAAAAAAAAAAAAAAAAATGCTTACAGTCTTGGACTTGGTAAATTTGTCTTCACATTTTATAGTTTCTTCTTGCGAAACTCGGCGCTTTGACAAATCAATGTAACCTGAATCAAATAAGACAATTACCATACAATCAACCACAATGGCCATAATTTCCTGCTGTAAGAGGCAATCCTAAAACATTCCATTATGTAGGTAAGGTATCTAGACAGTTTAAGGAAAATAAAACGAGGATCCCATCATGTTTCAAAGTTGTGTAGCTCAAATAACCCTTCACTTCATTACACATATCAAACGAACTGAACACTACAGCTAGAGCACTAAGGCTCTCAACAACAATAATTCACACTTATGTAAAATCTTCAATTTAATAAAACATCCAAAAGCATTTAAGAACATTAATGAAGAAAATGCGACATCACGTAAGATCTCAGAACTGTTGCAAAAGGGTTAAATAACTGCCTTAAAAAAAGGAGAGAGATCTGGAGAGTCAGTGAGCATTAGGGAGGGAATTCCAAGGTATCTGAAGGCAAGACCACAATTAAAAGCAATTAAAATATAGAGCAGGCAGAATATGCCAGTATTGGGAAATATGCTGAGCTCTTGGATTTGTGGGTTTGGAGGATTTACAGAGATAGATAGAGTGTAGACATGGAATACGGGATTAAGAACGAAAATTTAACTTTTAAAAAATGGCTTGCCAGCCTGGAAGCCAAAAAAAAAAAGGTAAGCGCAAAGGTGACAGAGGAACAAGATTTGATGCGACTTGTGTTAGGGAGACCCGACAGGAAAACACTAGTTCATTTAACTGTAGAAATATTAAAATGCATGAATGATGGTTTCAGCAAACAAGTTGAAACAGGACCACAGACCATTATGGAAGTGAAAGCTGTCAGCCTTGTGTTAGGGAGCAAGTGAATGGGTGGAAGTTTATCTTAGAGTTGAAGATGTTGTTAAGATTATTAAAAGTCTGCTCTACCATTAAGTGGTGGGATCAAGTTGGTGGTTAGGGAAATGGACTTTTTGGAATGGGCCGATAACAATGACTCAAATTCACCACTCAGATAAATAAGACAAACTGTCACGACTTGCAATTCACACAGGACATCTGTACATTAATCAAAAAAATGAAAATACTCTATTCAATTTTGATTTTAGAATTTATCAAGGATGGCCAGATCATATTTCATATGTTAATTAGCTTTGCGCTCCAAACATGTTCCTAAGTGAGTATGGGAACAGGCACAAGCAGCTGATATTACGTAAAATAACTGATTTATTTAGACCTATCTCATCAGGCCCTAACAAGCAATTTATTTTGAAGTAGGCACGAAAGACCAATGAACACAGAAACATGCTTGCTGGAATTGCTAGGAGATAAACATGATCTATAAGAACTCTCCTGCTCTTCTCCCAAAACTATTGGAGCTGAAATATCTACAAGAGAGCAGCTGAGGCCTTCATTTAAAGATTGATCCAAATTGCAATGCTACACTGCACCAGCACTCTAGACTTTGACCTCAAGCTCCCTAGTGGGTTTTGAACCGTCACCAGATGCCTCAGAAGAAAAAGTACAACCAGTGAGCCAGAGACTAGTAAACAAAAAGAATGAACTATTAATGACGCCGCAATTATCATCTTGATGGCGAGCCATTTCTAAATCTAATGATAAGACAGTTTTCACAATCTACATACCTTTCTCTTTGTCGACTCGGATTACAACAACACATTCATTTCTACCAATTCGAATTAGTTTGTTGATAGATCGGATACGTCTTCTTGAAAGTTCACTTAGAAGAATCATGCCTTCAATGTTGTTATATTCTAGAAGGCTGACATAGGCACCCATCTCCGCAATGGAGCGGACATTTACCATCACCACATCTTCCACCTCTGGAAATTTGTGTTGGTAAAACCGACAACTAAGAGCTGGCATTCTGAAAAATGCAGAAGAAATCAAATTACACTTTGGTATTTCATACCAGAAAGAGTGGACAATGTATTATTGCTAGACTGCGGAAAAACGTGCAGAACCAACAGAAGTGTAAAAGAATAATCGAGGAGAGGATAAAACAATAAAAGGAGATCTAAAAAATACCAACCATTATGCAGTTTCAGTTTAACTGTACATATAGCTCATTTCAGCCTGGTAACTTCAAGTGGACAAAACAAAAAGGGAGTACAATACCAAATATTAAAAAAAGTTCCTTTAATTCAGAAGATCATTGCAGAGTGCTTTACATTCCAGAGAAGGTGCTTTTGCAATGTTGAAGTAATGTATAAAAGCATAAAACAAAAAATGCTTTTTAGTTAATCCAGCTACATCAAAAAGTTTGAGATAACAAGGTGTAGAGCTGAATGAACACTGCAGGCCAAGCAGCATCAGAGGAGTAGGAAAGCTGACGTTTCGGGTCTAAACCCTTCTTCAGAAATGAAAACAGTTTGCTTGTTTACAACTCTAATGAATGCTGAATCCTTCTGGATGGTGTTCAGAATTACTTCATATTAAGGAATGGCACAGAATACATTTTAAAATATGCGGCATCCCACTTCCATGAAGTGGGATGTGTTCAATCAGTTGGAAGTTGAGCTAAACAAACCAGAAAGATACTAACCATTAGCTGATCAAAGCGTAAAAGCACATCGTGTCCTACAATTTGTATAGCTGTTAAAGGTAGAAGCTGGTTTTTTTGAACACGCACCATCTCTGGTGGACACAGAATACAGGATTTAGAGGCCTAGTTGAAAAATTAGATCATAAAAACTTAGGAGTGAAATCAAGAAACATTTCCAAACACAAAGTGGCAGAAATTGAGAAAATTTGGGAACTGGTGCTCGATCAAATATGCGTGTTAAAATAGGGACTGACAGACTTTTGTTAATCAAAAGTGTTAAGGGAGGTGAAGCAAAGGCAGGAAATAGATCACAGATCAACCATGATCTCAACAAATGGTGAAAAATGATCAAGTAGCCTCTTCCTGGTTGTATCAACATACATGGATCAGACAGAGAAATGTGCTGTCTGCTCAGTGCGTGTGAACAATAATGGGATTTGTATGATGAAACGTGTAGGTCACATAAATATTAAATTTTGGGACTTTGATTTCAAAATAGAAACCGGGTCAGTTCTGCGAACATAATCATTTTAAAAAGGGCAAAAACTCATTTGGATTAGCGGCCTAGATAACTGAATTCTAAGGCAACATGTGACTTTAATCAAGTGTCTGGCAGAATCCCTGCAATGTTAATACATGAAACATTTATACTGTTGTGTTTACAACAGACCAGAAGGCCATCAGTTTTAGTCTTTGAGTTCAGTTCAAAACGGAAAACAATTTCTCGAAGGTGGAGAATCAAGCGTTTAGTTCAGGGAAACAGTCACTATAGCTGAAGAATTTAGTGTGTGATGCTTCCAATTGAGAAGAGCTTGGATAGAAATTTTCAAGTTGACAGAACAGAAAAAGTTTAGGTTATCAGAACTGGGAGCACTTCATGCCAGAAAAACTATAAAACTGCCCCTACGATCTGAGGAAAAGAATTTAGGAGTTAGTTAAATGACAACTTAAGAGTTGAGAAAGCAGTGAAATTTCTCGAGTTGAGTATCTGTAAAAGGATAATGTTGGGAACGAGTTGAAATTTTGGGTTTGCTGTTTGTGTTAAGATCTTTCTAACTGTCACCTACAAAAACCAACTGCCAAAATTAAACAAATGATCAATCGAGCCAGGTTTTGAGATCAGAAATGTCCTCCTTTACCATTAGCTGGGATCATAATATTAGCTTAAGTAAAGCTTTGGATGTTCACCATCAACGTTCATGTTTGATCAATGTTTGGGGAGTGTTGGTACCCTACAGTGAAATACAAGGCCACTACTTAATGACAAGGGTGCCCAACATTTATCAGAAACCGCTGTAGCACGTGTCGTACTGACACAAGTCATCAATCTAATACAGCAATACTTGTCTCAGGATGCTAGGCATATTCTGTTTACTCGGTTCCCAGAGACCTTTGTGAAAATAAACAAGATTTGAAAGCACAAGCATAAAACAGAAAGGTACTCTTCGTTAACATATGGGCCAGGAAACTAATATTAGCATCAGCAATCTTTGCCCAAGATGGACTGTGATAATAATCACATTTAATCAGGAGCGTGCTAATAATGATGTCAAAGCTTTTATACATGTAGATAAAACCATTTCCGAGCAAGGGTTTTATCAATAGAATATAAGAGAAAGTTGCACCAGTCAGAATATTGTATTCAGTTTTGGGGACCCCTTTATAAAAGGGGACATTAAAACAACTGTAGACGCATAGCATAGATTCATCATACTAGGCAATAAACTAACTAACAAGTAGTAAAACCACATTTGCCTGCCGTGGAGGATATAAAATATTCTACGACATTTGAATTAAAAACAGCAAATTCTCCCTGAGATTCCTGCTTAGCTTATGTCACTAAAATACAGACTTTTCTCATTACTCTCTCAATTGAGTTCATAACATGATGCCATGAGACAGTCTAGATGGACCATGGGGCTTTTCCCTTCTCACCATTTCTGTAATTCTCATTCTTTATAGTATTTATACTGGACATTTTGCATTTTTTGTAAAAAAAAGCGTCACTTATTCACCAGAGTGTCACCTAGAAATTACGTAATTATTTCTTTAGCCATGAATTCTCTCAGCTCACTTGCTATAATTTCAGTGAACAATTCATAAAATTGGTTAAACTTGCAAGGTTTAATTCGCTTCTGAAATATTTTTTAATAATTTTGCTGCAAGTCTAAGAATTACTGGTTTGCGCTGTTGAGGTAATTTACAAGTTATCAGAAATGTAATTCTAAACAGGCATAACAAAATGCATCTGGCCTTGTTGACATGTAGCATTTAGTTCACTCATGCTGACTGGCAAATGATTGTGTCTGAAGTGCAATTCTTGCAGATTATGTCCAAATTATTTCAATCTACAATTTTTTTTTTACTCATTACTTCCCACAAAGAATAATCACCTTCTGTGTATCACCAAATTAACTACTCTTTGTGAAAACAAACAATAGAGAATGTCACAGTTGAACAGTTCCTGTTTTTAACCAAACTCCCATGCATGTATCTATTTTCCAGACATACCAATCGAAGGCAATTGACATCTGATACATTTTGTTCTGTGTTTACTTTCAACAGGGTGCTGATGTCAGCTGATTCTATACAAATAGTACCGAAGCTTAAATATTGTACCTTGCACTGACTAGTGTTTTTAAGTGAAATTTCTTTGTTAATGGTGAGTGGAAGAGTTACAGAGAGAATTTGGAACCACAGGAATTTACTTAAGAGGGCTGTTTTCGTGACCCAACTTGCTGCTACAATAATTGAAAACCATCCCATTAGTTACACTTATCCTCAAAGTCTCATCTCTTCAAATACTTTTCTCTTCCATTAAAAGATGCAATGGCTTCTGCTTTCACTGCTCTGTGTCAGAGCAGGGCAAGTTCCTGCTAGTTTATCCTAACTTGCCTAACTCATTTCAATTGACGTCCTCCCACAACTGACCCAGATTTTAAAACAGCTGTTCGCCAAATTGCCTCAAAACCCTTCATAATTTTAAACTCTCTCTTCTTAGCCTTCTCTTGCTCAGTGGAAATGTTTCCGAACTCTCAAGACTAAATTCTCATAAAAAGGTGAACACCAAATCATTCAGTCACAGAATCAAACAATGCAGAAGAGACTGTTCAACCCATCAAGCCTGCACCAACACCGGCAGTTAGCCCACAGTCTTGAACGTTATGACATACCATGTACTTGTTATAGCACGAGGCAACTTGTCCCTATCACCTTCCAAAGAAGCACATTCCAGACCGCTACCAGCCTATGGATGAAAGAGTTTTTCCACACATCCCTCTTAAACCTTCTGCCCTCACAACTGACCCTCCAACTAAGTGGAACAGTGGTTCCTTATCCACTATATCCATGCCCTTCATAGTCCTGTACACCTCAATGAGGTTGCCCTTTAGTCTTCTCTGCGCCAATGAAAACCCAAGCCTATCCGACCTTTCCTCAAAATTCAAGTTTTCCGGCCCAGAAGGCCAATGCGAGATGCCAAAACAAAACTATGCTTGTAATACAACAGATCAAGCCCCTGGTGCTTCCATGGAAGCAATAAGGCAGAGTATTCTGACAGCAAAGTTTCAGACATAAAAGATGCCACTAGAAACTGGACTTCCACTGGGCCCACCGTTTTAATTTTAGTCCCATGAGGCCGAGTCTCACCTTGATTAAACAAGGGTGCAGACTGCATTTCCAACACAGAAAAAGCCAAGGGACAACTTGTTGATAGAACTGTGCATATGAATTTATTTCCATTAATTCCCAAGGAAATAAAGAAACAAGATTGGACACCCTGGTGCAGGGCAGAGTCCCTACTTCAGAGCTGGGAGGCCCAGCTTCAATCCTTCAGATGCATGTCATAATGTATCTGAACAGGTTGATTAAAATAAAGTATCACAATGGGACTCTTAGAGGTACCTAGCTCTAAGTCAAGGTGTGGGCCTAGTTTCAATGTGTGGAATGACATCTCTGAACAGGTTGATTAGAAGATATCTATAAGTACTAATAAAGTTTGATATTGTTGCTTTGTAGGAATTTTCCATTCTGCCATTGGAGCCTTGCACGTGTAATTATTCCAATACCAAACACAAGAAATTACAATGGAGCCATGGATCAAAACCAAAGAACATATGTTGATGCAGGCTTCAGATGTCTCAATAAACTTCAATCAAAAATCAACAGAAGCCTCTAGCCAACACTAATTGTATATATCAGTTCAAACTGACAACTAATCTGGCCATTTTTGCAACACACCTGTTACTTCATGGTACAATTTTCATTTCATTGCTATTTTCAATATGATAATCTGTACTTTATTTTATTTAATAGCTTCAGAAAAAGGGTTCAGATTTGGACAAGACTAATAAAAAAATCTATCCACAAAGAAATTAGAAAACTGAAAAACAGTCACCAATAATGCAATCATACCTCATTTGAATTCTTCATCCTACTCGTGACAAAATATGAAAGTCTCCTTAAAACCTTAATTCCAAATACCTGGTCCAACAAAACTATGAAATTCAAGTCAAACCTAGTTCAATTCCTAAACCAGCAAAGATAGAAAAGAATTTCCTTGACCACAAAGTGAATATTGAGGCCTTTCATCCCCTGGAATTTCACTTTAAGAATGATGCAATCAAACTACCTTCCATCTGTGAACTTCAAGAATCCTCAGCTTAATCACACGTGGCTGTAAATATTTTCTAATCAACCTGTTCATGGAATACCTCTAGAACAGATGGGACTTGAACCTGGATCTCCTGGGTCAGAAGTGGGGACATTACCACCTTAGAAAGTGCCACATTCCAGGTCGTAGCTGTAAGGTGGAGTGGAAAATGGCAAGAGTGAAAGAAAGAGAGGCCACACTGGAAAATCGCAGGCAATCCAGAAACGCGCAATGGAGGATTGGGGTGGGGGTCTCTGTCAGATTTCTGACGAAAGAGAGAGAGAGAGAGAGAGAGACACACAGACACAGACAGACAGACAGACAGACACACACACACACACACACACGGGGGGGGGGGGGGGGGAGGGGGGGTGGAGAGAGAGAGAGACTGTAACCATTTAAACGGCGGGTCACTCAGGCCCGGGTGGGCCTGCGGGTGAAGCCCGAGTTGAGGACCCGGCGTGACCGGATAAAATATGCTGGCATTAGGCCGGAATTTAGACCCGCCTTCTCCAACGAATCAGTAGCGTGGGGGGACCGTCGCTCCCGATATGAAAGGACAGCAATGGATCTCACTTACTTGAGCGGAATCTGCGGGCAATGTTGCTGCGAACGAGAACGATCGGCACCTCAGGCCCACTCTCCACTTCGCGCTATTTCCGTTGCCCCACAATTACCCTGCTACGCAGGCGCGACGCCGTTTTCCGTTTCCGTTACAGCGCACTCCTGATTCTGCACAGGCGCAGTGTCTACCACATTGCGCCGCGTAACAACACCTACGCATGCGCGGCAATGTTTATCCTCACGTTGCACCGCAGAATCTGAGATACCAAGGTGTAACAGCTGGATGAACACAGCAGGCCAAGCAGGATCTGCAGTTCGTACTATCTCTCTATCGTGCACAGCGCAAGGACGTCCCTTCGCCAGAAACCCCGCTTCTGCGCAAGCGTGGAGCTGCGAACTGAAGTCGAGAGGAGGGCGGAGTGAATCGTCACCCCAAGTAACCATGGAAGTCGCGATCAAAATAGCGGAGCGGCCTTGATTTGTAGCATTCATTCATTAGACGCGACCCACCCGCATTGTCTTTTTGTACGATAGCTTTGTTAGATTTTCGCTCCCCAGAAATGGAGGGGAAGCCGGGTGTAAAGACGTGCGGCCGCCATCTTGGTAAAGAATTGTAGATAATAACAGCGAGATAAAACGGCGAGATAATAAATAACAGCGAGATAAAATGGTGAGATATGGAATTGACGAAGCAAATAACAACATAGGAGATACTTCATAAAAAAATTAAAATCCGCATCTAGAATATTTAGACAACGGTTAACGCCGTGGTGAGGGAGGTCACAGGTCACCTCTGCCCTGTCACGTGATTTTGCCAGCTGCTGATCCGTGGAAACCAACAATTTGCTCGAATCGAGAGAGGAAAGTTAGTAGAAAATTATAGGAGGAAGTAGCCCCACTAGGGCTTAGCTATTGCCTTGCAACCTGCTGAAGGTCACGGGACACTCCTTGTCGATTGCAAGGATTTTCATCTTTTCCAGCCGCAGTTGGATCTCTCCCCTCAAGAAATAGACAAACATGTCAGGCAAGGAGAGGATTGAGATCTTCCCATCGCGGATGTGAGTATCAGATTTTTGATTACGGTTTCCAGCCATCGCAGGTTTGGGTTCTACTTTAGTGCTCCGACCTGGAAATTTTAAAGTTTAGCATTTTAAATTTTGGGTCAGGAGAAGGGCTGTTGTGATGAAACTGCGTTTCAAGGAGCTGGCCCATTTCTTCCTGAATCATCTAGCTATTTCTAAATAAAGGAACTTTCACAGTCGAAACTAAATAAAAATTGAGAGTGTCAATCCGAGGTTATAACACAGACAGATGATAAATGCAACGGTGCCCAGTTTGCGTGACAAATTCCAAAATTTCGCAATCCATTATTACCGAGACTATCAAAATTGGCATTGTAATTAGAAATCACTTACAAAAAATGCATGAATCACTGTATACTGCTGACTTTTTAGGAAGATGTTGTATACAATAACATGGAAAGACAAACTAAACATTTATTTGTTTTGCTGCATTGTGAAGATTTTTGAAATGCCTATCAGCCTCAATGGCTACAATGTTCAAGATGATTGATTTTTGAAAAAGGTAGAAAATAAGGGATGGGCATCCTCTAAACAATTTTTATTAGACATACTATATAATACACCAAGACTTGTGAGATTATGAAATGGTAATAACTCAAACATGATAGAAATAAATATGAGCTCTTCTGCAGGTGTAGAATACTTTATTGATAATTAATGTTGCCAGAATTTGGAATTCACCCACAGCACATTGTTTCCAACTTTTACATTCTGTCTGATTTGGAAAAGTTGGCATTGTTACATGGACCATCCTCACAACCCCCTTTACCAAAATTATTTAACTGCCAGGCATGGAGAATAATTTCTCAAATGCATTGTTGTAAAAGTATAGCTTATAATAATTGTCTATACTGATAAGTGGCCATCCACATCCAGTGGTAGCACACCCACAGAGGAGATGAATTCAAACCTACTGCGGGATCTGAAATGTAACTGATCTAGTATTTCAGTAGAATAATAAAGGGGTACTGCCTTGTTGGAAGTACTGTTTCTTGAATGGAATAACAGGTCAGGGCTTGTCTGCGAGTTCAGCTTGGAAGTTCAGAAATGCCGGACTAGGGTAGTTCTGGCTAGTGTTCTCTAATGGTCACTAAAAGCAGATGAGGTAGTCTTTTAATTTCCTATCCATAAGTAAATTATAGAATCATTGATTCCATAGTGTCTGTACCAGCTCTTGGAGAGCTGCCCACCCAGTCCCATTCTCCAGCCCTACCTCCAAAGCCCTAAAAATTCCTGTCTTCCACATGTGTATCCATCTGTCTTTTGAAACCTATGGAATCTGTCTCCACCACTCTCCCAGAGAGAGCATTCCAAATCCTAACAACTGAATAAAGAAATTTCTCCTCATCTCACTCCTAGCTGTCTTGCTGACAATCTTGAAATTGAGTCTGAGCCACTGACATACTAATTAGCAGAAATTTTGACTGCCTCAATAAGGTCATTTCTTAATCTTCTCTGTTCAAGGAGGATAAGCCCGATTTATCTAATCTTTCCTTGTATCTAGATACTCTAATTCCTGGTATCATTTTAATAAATCTGCTTTGCACTGTCTCCAGGGCTTTAACATCCTTCCTTAAATAAGGTGCCCAGAATTGAACACAATACTCCAAAAGGAACAGGAATAGGCCATTCAACCTGCCAACTCTGCTCCACCATTCAATAAGATCATGGCCTAACTCCATATGTCTGCATTGGGCCCATATCCCTTGACAGCCTTGCTTAATAAAAGTTTGTCAATGTCCAATTTAAATTGACAGTTGCATTAGCATCGACCGCCATGTGAGGAAGAGAGTTCCAAACCCTTCTGCTGTGTGCAGAAGTGTTTTCTAGCATCTCTCTTGAATGGCCTTGTCCTATTTCTTAGACTATACACCCTAACTTGAGAATATTCAACTATTGGAAATAGGGTTATCGTTAATAGGGTTACCTGTTAATGTTCCAAAAACCTCATCTTGATCACCCCTGAACTTTCTAGGTTCTAGAGAATTAACGTCTAATTTGTCCAATCCCTTCTCATAACTGAATCCCTGAAGTCCAGGTATCATCCATATAAATCTGTGTTGAACTACCTCCAGAGCCAAGACAATGTTCCTAGGGTGTGGTGCCCAAATCGGCTCTCAGATCTCTCAGTGGGTTCTAAGATTTTGTATGACTGTAGCGTAACAATTGCACCCTTATACTCCAGCCCCATAGGTATGAAGGCCAGCAGTCTGTCAGTTTTCTTGACTATTTTCTGCACCTGTTCATGGCATGTTAGAGCTTCAACAATAATTCCAAGCTGCTTTGGTACTGTCATGAGAATGTGAAAGGGTCCATATTTAAAATCTGGCTCCTTTTACCTGATGTCCTCAATGACCTTTTTTAATAGAAAAAAAACATTTTGGAATAAATATTTTGTATAAACAGTTGTGTGTACAATGACACCAGGAACTGGTTTGGAGGAGTTTAGTACATGATAGAATCAGGTAGCTGAACAAATCTCCATAGCCAAATTTTCACTAAGTCTGGACAACTTTGTTATATTTGTGGCAAGTTGAGAAAGTTTCGTTTTTCTCATTCAAACAGTTTAAAAGAAAAACTCTTCCTCCGAGATTCAATTTAAAAATGGTGCTGTTGTAACACAGGTTTTGAAAATGAAAAAGTTTTTTGATCTGAAATATTTGATTTGGAGAGAATAAAACCTTTTGTTCTACATGTTAATCTGTCATATTTAATATTCTTGTGCTCGTTTCGCATTTGTAACATATCCAGGTGAATGATTAATGTCAAGTATGTTTGTGTTGTGAACTGGCCCAAGTTAAATATTTCCCTTAATTGTGATTGAACTGTTGTCCAGGTTTGGTTCAGACTTGGAATTATCCATCCATTCTTAAAATAAAATTTAAGTCCATCTGCTCAGTCATTGTTATAAAACACCTTTTTGAGGCAAGTGAGACTTGAACCTGGGTTTTCTAACTCGGAGGTAGGGACATTACACTATGCTACTAGACCCCTCCATCTATTTATTTAGCAAGCTAAAGCCATTCATTGTTCCTGTTTTTATAAGCATAAATGCTTCATGTGTGCACAAGCAAATAGGCCCTTCCCACGTCTATAAAGAGAAGCGTGAATGACCTTTTCTTAACACATCAAAATGAAAACTGGGGGCAAAAATGTCATGTCTTTCTGTCATTGGAAGCGTTCCTGCTCATGCAAAGAAATGAGCACTTGCGACGATGCCATGGAAAATGAAAATCTGTTATGTTACCTTTTGTACTGAAAAATAAATCCACTTTATGTTAAATCTAATTAAATAAGACAGTAGGCAGAAGAAGTAAACCTAACTTTTTTTTTTGCATTTGCTACAGGGCGCAAACTATAATGAAGGCCCGTTTGAAAGGTGCTCAGACTGGTCGCAACCTACTGAAGAAAAAGTCTGATGCCCTTACATTGCGCTTCAGACAAATCCTGAAAAAGATTATAGAGGTGAAATTTATTTTCAAGGAACAATTATGATAAGTTTAACTAAACCTTACTATTTGTTTTTCTCCTAGTTCACAATACACATTTAGCAACATTAATGCAGTTTTTAACACGGCAGTCCTATTACAGTCTTGACCCCCAGCTCAATGTATTTTGCCATTGTACAGGGTGTGAGCATTGTTGCCAAGGCTGACATTTGTTGTATATTGTTAATTGCCTTTGAACCCTTGATCTGAGTGGCCATCTAGGTCATCTTCGGTTAAAAGTTAATCACAAAGTTATGTGGCAAAGAGATGGTGTAGGCCAGTCCTGGTACGGATGGCAGATTTCCTTCTTAAAGGCCGCTAGTGAATATGGGTTTTTACAAACATTGTCTGTTTTGACACAGTTCCCATTAAGCTAGCATTAAATTCTAGATTTCATTTAAAAAAAAATTCAAATTTCATTATCTATTATGGTGATATTCAAATCCGTGTCCCAAAACATTAGCCTGGGACTCTGTTTTATGGACGTGTGACATTACACCACTGCTTTCCTGATTAGATGTTTCTGTTGAGTGTGTGCATTACGGTGATATAATGAGTCGCACACTTCTTGGTGGCCAACACACAGATATATTGGCAGAGGATTGTGGGGGAAGATCATCTTGAAACATAGAAAATAGGAGCAGGAGAAGGCGATTCTACCCTTCGAGCATGCTTCTCCATTCAATATGATCAAGCTGATCATACGTCTCTGCTTGCTTGTGCTTTCTCCCCATACCTTTTTATCCTTTTAGCCATCACAAACTATCCTTCTTAAAAATATACAACGTTTTAGCCTCAATGGCTTTGTGTGATGGAGAATTCCACAAGTTGACCACTCTCTGCGTAAAGAAACTTCTCCTTATCTCACTTCTAAATGGCTACATCCTTTGACCTCTGCTTCTGGATTCCCTTCTTGTGTTTACCCTGTCACGTCCTGCTCGAATAGGTTTCTATGAAATTCCACTTATTCTTCTCAATTCCAGTGAATACAGTCCTAACCAATCCAGTGCGTCATAGTATGTCAGTCCTGTCATGCCAAGAATCAATCTGCTAAACCTACCTTGTACTTCCTTCGTAGCCAGATAAGGAGACTAAAACTGCACCCAGTACTTCAGTTGTGGTCTCGCCAAGAGACTGTGGCATTGCAGCAAGACATGCCTGCCCCTGTACTCAAGTCCCCTTGCTATGAAGGTCAACATACCATTTGCCTTCCTCACTACCTGCTGCACCTAGATGCCTGCTTTCAGCAACTGGATCCAGATCTTGTTGAATCTTCTTCTTTCCCAGTTAATGACATGCGTTATCACATGTAGTTCCCTCATTTAAATCATGGATATATATTGTGAGCATCAGGAGCCCAGGCACTGATCCTTTGTAGTACCCCACTAGTCACTGGCTGCTACTTGGAAAAAGTTCTGTTAATTCCAACTATGTTTCCTTTCTCCTATCTGACAACCAGTTTTCTATCTGTGTCTGTACATTACACCCAGTCCCAAACAATTTAACTTTACATGCTAATGTCTTATTGGAAAACCTCTGAAAGTCCAAGTTAACTACATTCAGTAAAATTCCAATAGATTTGTCAAGCATGATTTCCCTTTCATAAATCCATAGTGAACTTTTTCCAATCCTGTCATAGTTTTCAAAGTTCTACGCTATTAAATCTCTTATAATGATTTCCAATGTTTTCCGTATTACCAATATCAGGCTAACTGATTAGACCCTGTGTTCCCTGTGGAACATTGCCAAAGATGGTGAATACGTTAATTAAACTAAGGCAAATGGCAGAAAATGAGGGCATCCTCACAAATTTAAAAACCTTGTAGCTAAATGAAATCAAGACTGTCAAACCCTGTGTTTCATATAATGTGGCACTGCTAACTGATAACATTTTGCATTACTTTTGGTTTTCACATCTCAGACTAAAACGCTGATGGGTGAAGTAATGAGGGAAGCAGCCTTTTCCTTAGCTGAAGCCAAATTCACTGCTGGAGACTTCAGGTGAGACTGCAGTTACCAAAGATTTCTTTGTCGAGTGACCACCACCTTGTCTGTAAATGAGGCTTTGGGAAACTGGTCTTTGTTATTGGTGTTTGGAGACTATTGATTTGGTGACTTGGCTGGCCTTCACTTGCTCCATGGGAGCACTTAAGGTATGAAAAATTGTTATACCTTAAATGGGACTGTTAATATATCTTGGATTCTTTCAATTGCTTATAATTGCAGAGTCTATTTTGTACTTTACATGCACCTGCTGAATTTGAAATATTCTTGACTGTAAAGGTTTCTCATTAAATGTGCATAATTAAGCTATAATTTTCAGCATTGGTCCATTACCATTAACATAATTTTTGATCAAATAATGTTAGGAATTTGTTGCCTAAAATGTAAATTATCAGATAATTTAAATCCATTAACTTCAAGTTAAATAGATTAGAGTATTTGGGGCTCAGTGGTTTGCACTGCTGCCTCACAACACCAAGAACCCAGGTTTGATTCCAGCCTTGGGTGACTATCTGCGTGGAATTTGCACATTGTTTCCGTGTATGCGTGGCTTCTATCTGATACTCCCACAGGCCAAAGAAGTGCTGGCCAGATAGATTAGCTACAGTAAATGCGGGGTTATGAAGAGAAGGTAGGGAACTAGTTCTGAGTGGGATGCTCTTCACAGGGTTGGTGTGGATTTGATGGGCTAAATGGTCTCTTTCCGCACTAGAAGCATTCTAGGATTCTATGACCAATATTTGCAGAGTGCACAGTTGCTGTCTCAGCCCAGCATCCATTGATCACAGCATAAATTTAAAATCTTTATCCAGCTACTGAAAATGGTTAATTATATACTTGATCTATATTAAATTTAAAGTAAAAAATCCATCGACCAGGTTCCTCTAATAACAGCATTATTGATTTATTTTGAAACGAGACTTTTTAACAAGATGCAAATTGAATTAAAACACAGAATGAAAGCATAAATATTTGCTCTTTGAAATAACCCCTATGCATGCACATCAATTAAAAGAAAATTATTTTCTCAGCAGAGATTATTTGACCAAAGTGATTTCTTTACAAAATTAATGGTTGGTTCTTAAAGGAGAAGGAAGGATAAAGTATGAAATGCTCAAATGGCTTTTAGTCAGTGGTTTGGTGCACACAGGCAAGAGTCACTAAATGCAGGCAGATCTCACTGGGACCTTTGCAGATGCAGTTCGTTCAGGCAATGTAAAGAGGTTGATCTCTTATAACAGTGGACTCTCTGGTTTGGTAGCATCTGTCAGTGAACTGTACTTCAACTGAACACCAAACAGTATCAAAAACAAACTAACTTCTGATGGTCATAATCCCATGCATGTGATATCCAGTAATTAAGTCCATCAGTTAGGTTAAGGCATGTGACTTCCAGGAAGTGTCTTAAAAACACCCTGATGCCGTTCTGTGATCCATTTTATTTATATACAAAATGTGTGTGTATGTTGTATGTATGTTTAAAAAAAAAGTTCAAATATATTGACAGGCTTTTCAAATGAACACATGTCTGCTATCCTTCAAACATGAATCCTCAATATTAGTTATGAAGCACCTTCATTCTTATGAAGTACACACAGACTAATGTTGTCGCCAATATACTGGTTCTGTTTTATGCAGTACTACTGTGATCCAAAATGTGAACAAGGCACAAGTTAAGGTCCGAGCTAAAAAAGACAATGTAGCAGGTGCGTTTTTATGGGGTTTTTGGTATTGTGTTTCTTTTGTGAGTTGTTTAATTTTGTAACTTGGATAAGTATGACGTTTGGACCAGGATCTGCAAAGAAGTCCAGTTTGATAAACTAGTCCTCACACTTAAATTTCCAAAAATACATGAGAAATTATGCAAATTGATTGATTGAGAGTACTAACAAAATTCCATCTTCTGTTGCGGTATGTGCTTATGTCTGGTGTCAGGTAAACAAAATCTATAGAATTACTTTGAGACCATATGTTTGCATTCTACCTTTCGTCAACTAAAATTCGGAATAAATAGAAATTATTAAAGGTGGCAGATTCCTACTGACGGTTGTGAGCAATTTCCAGCTGTAGTTAATGTATTCTAAGGAGGATCCTGAGATATTGGACAAGGTGCCAAAAAAAAGACTTCAGAATGTAGATATTCTAACAATCAGGAAAGCCTGAACAAGCTAGAGCCCTTGAGGGAAGGCTGACAGACAGCATTTAGACAATGAGAGTCTAAATGTAGAGAGAACTCTTCTACTTGTTGGCGTCACCATAACTTGGAGTTATAAATACAAGATAGCCATAATAGAGAATTTAAGAAAAACCTCTTCTACAAAAAGCATGGTAACTGTCTGAAATACAGTATCACATGGGGGACTTAATACACTTATATTATTCTCAGTAGGATGGGAGGATGTTCGTGTGGGATACGAAGTCTGGTATGGACCATTTTGGGTTAAATGTCCCATTTCCCTACAGTCTTGATGCAATACCTCACTGCTTCATTATTTATCTCAAATACTCTTCTTCAAGTTTGATTGAGTCTTGCGCTAGGATCTGCTTGCTTTTGCAGCAAAAAGCAGCATATTGCCAGACAGGTTATCAGCACAAACCCACTTGGTCACCCTCTCCACTAGTGACTCTGCCATCAGATGGTGGATCCTACTCTGCCAAGAAAACAGAAGGGAAGTAATGCAACATGAGTCATTCTGTCATGTTTCCTAGTCGCTACATCAAACATTTGCATTGTTCAGATCCTAAGAGTAGGTGGCCAGCCTGTTAATGTTGCGTGACATGCATGGTGTGAGGGGGGAGAAGAAATAAAAGGGAACATTGTGATTTTAAAAATGTAGGCTTTTGTACTTTTTGAAGTGTGAAATATATTTGCTGTTGATGCAATTAGTGTGTTTTGATCTTAATTTTGATTTTGATCTCTGTCATCAGGTGTTG
Source organism: Ginglymostoma cirratum (assembly GCA_024137785.1). Classification (NCBI taxonomy): domain Eukaryota; kingdom Metazoa; phylum Chordata; class Chondrichthyes; order Orectolobiformes; family Ginglymostomatidae; genus Ginglymostoma; species Ginglymostoma cirratum. The sequence goes on along the minus strand of JAHRHZ010000283.1, from coordinate 18,159,061 downwards.
TGCTGCCAGTATTTGAGCATTACCAGGAAGGAGGAGACAGTAAGTAAAAGCAGACATGCACATTGCCAAGAGGGTGGATACTGTTATGATTCCAGCTGATGGTTCTGCTGGACAAGTCTGATCCCAGAATAAAAGATAGCTAGATCATATGGAGTCATATAGCATAGAAATGGACCTTTCTTAGTGCTCGCCAACGGTGGCTCATCCGCAATAACCAGGCATCCTAAGCTGACCTTGTCCCATTGGCCAGCATCTGGCCCATATTTCTCCAATCCCTTCCTATTCATATACCCAGGAATTCTTTTAGTTTTATTTTAAATGTATCCCTTAACTCTGTCTGTTGGTCAGTTTGAGAGTGAGGGTTTATATTCATGAAGACTGGGTTTGTTTGCAGTTATTGTTTACATTGCCTTGTTCATCTGTGTTCTGCTAAAGTTCCATTCTTAATAAATTGTTAATTTTTGTTTAAGTTATAAACATGGTTTCCAAGATTTGTTACTTGTAAAGTTTTTGGTTAGGAACCGATGAGCAATTTTGAGAGTCATCGAACATTTCAAGCTCACTGTTTTGCAATCCAGTGACAACGAGGCTGATTTGGTATGTTATGCTGTCCCTGTGCGATAACAAATGATACCGCTTCTTTTAATGGAAGAGCAAGAAGCTATTTGGAACAGAGAACATACAGTCCATGAGAAAACAGGGCAGTGAAATTAGTTTTGGATTACTCTGGCAAAGACCAGCACAGATATGACAAACTGATTAACTCCTCTGTGCTGTGACTGTATAGTAGTTTTTAAACTTTTAACCACTATCCACCTCATATTCAGAACCTGTCTTGAGAATCTTCATTGAAGAGAACTTGAAAGTTTGGTCCTTGGAAATGGGTGATAATTTGCAATGTCCCTAAATGTGTTATTGGCCCTTACTCTCAGCCAACTTTCTGCAACTCCCTGTAAACATCTCTTGTATAATTTTTTTTCATCCCATCACAGAACTGAAATGCTCTTAAGCAAAATCACAGGTGGCATCTTCTGACGGTGACCAGTTTACCTGCGTGATCTCTCTTATGCCTTTGGCAGCTGCCAACAACAGCATCTTCCATTGCACCATCGTAACCTAGCTTTGGGATGTCCTTGCTTGGTATCACGTTTTTTCCTAATTATAACTGTGGCATCTTGAGTAAATACCTCTTCTACATCCTTAACCTCTGTGTCCTTCAAGGAGCTATCTTTGACACCACTATTACACGTTGCAATTTGGAACTTCACCAACAGATGTAAGGTTCATTTCAATAGATTAAACCTACCCAATTCTATCACTTCACCCCTCAGGAACCTTTCCACTATGCTATGATACTTTTGGATATCCACTTTCTTGGAGTTATGTATCTTTAACATAAGCTGTTTAATTTTGCAGCTTGTTAAATTAATTGCCTTAGTTAGACTCTGTCTGTCACAAACATCGCAGTATAAGTATTTTATCCATTAACACCATAGGGGTCTGTTAGGCAGACAGTTGAAGACTTATGTCGTCTTAGCAATTATGTATTCAGATCTCTGTTCCAGAATTACTTTCTGACCTTGTTTTGAAGATTCAAAAAAAACTTCTGAATTGATCAAAATCCCTGTGTTTCTATTTTAAAACATGATTTCCATCAAATGTAGCAAAGAGCTTTTGCATCAAATCCATATAGTTAAAATCTGTCCTTCACTGCATGCTTTTTTTTAAAAAAAATTGTTCTGACCATCAGAGACGTGGGTTTAAAAAAAGGGAGCCAATTTCTCTTAACTTATTTGGTCATGACAATACTTGCTAATCCATGACATTGTTCCCTGAAGTACCAGTGAAGAGTTGATACCTTCAAATTCTCTTCGGTCCTTGACACATTGAGAATATTATTGTTATAGCCGTGATCACTGCTACTCCACCCTATCACTTGTTACTATTTCTTTATTCCCTCCCTCATTAATTAATAATTTCTTTCTCTTAGTTACATTGTATTACTTTCTGAACAATCTGCTCTATCTTTGATCTGTCACATATTGACTTCATTTATTTTCTATTCGGTGGGAATTTAGCAAAGCTTAGACGTGAAAACCAGTAGGATCAGGAAAATATTTACAGAAGCTGATATAATTGGAAAACTTGCAGGAAAAAGCAAACGAGGGGAGGGACAGACTTGTGGAAGGAATAACTGTTAGAAAAAATTGAAAGCAAGTTACAGAACCACAGTAAATGGGCAGGGGAAAAACAGTTATTGCGAAAGAAGAGTTTATAAAGAAAATCATAATCTTACCTTCCTGATCAATGTTGAGGAAACTGTTTTATTCAACGCAATACAAGCTTTAGATGTTATAAAACACAATACTCTGACTCAATGTGAATATTACAAGAGATGCACCAATTAACCATGAATTTGAAAAGCTGGTTACAGTGCTTCAAGTAATTCATCTGATGTGATCCTCTGAGATTTTTGTTTTAATTTGCTGTTTATTAGGTTATGAGTTGACTGGCCTAGCTAGAGGTGGAGAACAGCTGGCTAAACTCAAGAGAAATTATGCAAAAGCAGTGGAGCTTCTGGTTGAACTGGCATCACTGCAGGTAAGAGAGAGAATGAATGTGCTCTGATTCTGTAGCAGAAAATAGGTTTTAGGCTATTTAACAATAATGTGAATTATTAAATAATCAGAAACATACATCACTAATGATTTTGGAAAGCTTCAGAAAAATGCCAGAATCTACAATGAAAAACATGGCTGTTATGACCCTGATATGAAGAGATTTTTAAGACCGGTCAATGGAAAAATCTTGAACTTTTCAATAACTATTGCATGAAACCTTGTGATAATTTCAGACTTCCTTTGTGACACTGGATGAAGCCATTAAAATTACCAATAGACGTGTAAATGCAATTGAACATGGTAAGTTAAGTACTTTTACTACTGCTTTGAATTTTAAGTCTAGTGGAACATCAGAAAAGGAGGAGGCCATTTAGAGCCTCGAGCAGTTCTGCCAGTATGTACTGAGACCCTGGCTGATCTGAGACTTAACTTTGTATTCCCACCTTTTCTCATCTTCAACAGAAATCCAAATTGGTTATTCAAATTGAAATCAAATTTAAAATAAGGGAGCTCTAAACCCCTTCTACCTTTTGTAAGTAAAAGTGTTTTGATCTTGTTTCTTAGAGGGCCTGACTTTAATTATTAGGCTCGACTACGTCATCTTAGACTCCCCGTAGAGCAGAAGCTGTTTCTCAGTTCCCCTTAGTATCTATAACTTCAATCAAATCACTGCTTGACTTGTTAAATTCCAAAGGATATAACACTTCTTGAGGATTAAATTACACAGAAAGATTATACAGAGTTCTGGTAAATCTATGGTGCACTCCCTCCATTGGTGCAATATCTGCTCACCAGGGTGTGACATCTTGTTTGTCTATCTTGAAATCCACCAGCTACAGTTTTCACTGATTATGTAATTTTTACCCTCCAACTTTCTTGGCTGCTTACAAAGTAATACGCTTGAGCTCTCAAACTTCTAGTGAGCCGTGCTGGAATCATCACTTATGTGAACGGTGTCAGGCTTAACTCTGATGACCCTCTGGTAGTAGAAATATGGAACATGCCTGAGAGGGTGATGGAGGCAGGTACTCTTGCAACGTCTAAGAAGCATCTGGGCAAGCATTTAATGCCAGGGCTTAGTAGGCAACGGACCAAGTGCAGTTCAATGGGATTAATATTGTTTGGTGTCTGGTCAGCATAGACATGGTGGCCTGAAGGTCTAGTGCCCTGATTAGAAGGCAAGTATTCAGGATCTGTAGTGTGTATGTACACTGGGTATCCATAAAATTGTTGATACCATCCCAGCTTTCCACACCCAATTATCATACTCAATTTCTACTTCCATTCAAAGAGTTATTTTGTATATTCATCAGTGAATCATTAAAAGTATTTCCATGGCAAATTTGTACGCTTTCCTGAAGTTAAAACTAATACCAATAACCTTCTACTTTTCCATGTTCCTGTTGTTTCTTCGGCTTCAAATGTTTATCCGATTTTCCGGTGGAAGGTGCAGTCTTCTTCACTTGGACTGCTTCTGGCAAATCATTGCATGCTTCTGCAATCCTCTTCGAATATTTTTTTCTGATCGTGTTCTCCGTTTTGAGAATCTTTTAACTGGTGACTGTTAATTACCAATTTACCAACTAGAAAAACTAATTTGACCAAAATCATGTGTTACGCTTGAGGACCACGGTATCAATACAGAAACAGATTTTCATAGGACTGTGGGCGAAGTGTGGTTTAGAATGTGCCTGCTCCTAATAGAATCAAGTCATGAATTAGGGATGGATCCTCTCCTCTGTACCTTTATTGATGCAAAATAGAAGGGTAGATAGTATTACCTATGCTAAATTGTGTAATGAAATCAGAGCCTTAGAATTAGGTTGGTTAAGTAAATACAAGATTTTCAAATGGCTTTGTGTACATTAAGTATGCAATTACCGTACACCAATTTGTTTATATGGTACCTTTAACATAATAAAATATGTAGAAGTCTAGTCTCAGTGTAACACAGAATGTGTGGAAGTTAACAGATGCTCAGAAGGGAGATGTTAATGTCTGTTTATTCATGTTGTTAAAGTTTATTTTTTAAAATAACCAGCTAGTGACTATAAATAATCTGAGCACATATAAATAGGGAAAGGGCTCTTTTAGTACAGTGGTCGTGTCCCTGAGCCAGCCGGCCTGGGTTCAAGTCCCACCTACTCCAGAGTATGTAAAAGCACCTCTGATCAGGCTGATGAGAGAATATACAAATAAATAGGGAGCAGCTATTACACTAGGTATGGGTTGAGAGAAGCAAGACTGAGGAACTCAATTAGCTGTCTCCACAAAGCATAACATATATGAAGCTTATTTTCAATTTTGCCATCTGTCTTGGATTCTATTACACAAGACTGGAGTGATTATTTACCACCCTTTTAAAGATTCAAGCACCTACATCAAGAGATCATGAACATAGATTTGCATTTAACCTGAAGTAAATACTTGATCAATGGAATCAAATATTATTCTGTATATATTGTTCAATGTTTCATTCAATAATAAGAAATTGCAACTTTCATTTCGTTTTTTTTTGGAAGTGGAAAATATATTGCTTTTATGTATAACCCTTATTTGTGCAGATGGGGGGAAAAGTACGAAAAGTTGCAGTCCAAAGAACTCCAGGGTAAACCTGCAAATTTAGGATTAGAATGGATTGGTCATAATGCAGTCATTATAATTCTATTTATTATTAAGCTACCTGCTCGGTAAGTACTAACTCTTCTCCCATTTTACTTAAGTGATAATTCCTCGGATTGAGCGCACTTTATCTTATATCATAACTGAGTTGGATGAGCGAGAAAGGGAAGAATTTTATCGGTAAGTAATGGAAGCCTTTTGTTTTAGTCTTTAGAGAACTCTTGTCAGCTGTTTTCCAACATTAAAATTTATTTTACTGTCAGTTAGAGCCTCTTGAATACAGGTCTCCATATGCTTCACAAAACATATGCTCACCTATGTTATTCTATAAATGCAGTGAAGTTCAATTGTTGTTCACTTTGACTGCTCTCAATACTGAACAATATAGTCTTGAACCATGATTGATATATGTTTAAGTAATTTCCAATTTCTTCACATCTACAGGTTGAAAAAGATTCAGGAAAAGAAAAAGCAGTTGAAGGAGAAGATAGAGAAAGAACAGGAAGGACAGAGGCTAAAATCTACCAATGCACCAGCCAACCTACTTGAAGAAGAAAAGGACGAGGACCTGCTGTTTGATTGATATCACTGAGTGGCTTTGATTACCTGCAATTAAAAGTAGCAAGCATTTTGAGCTTGACTATTAACACTTGTGATGTATTTGTATATTTGTCGTATTTAACTCGTGATGTATGATGAGTCCAGCCAGTTGTCAAGTGAATGCTGTTTCATATAGGTTCACAGGTTTTTACTTTACATTTGAATAAGACATGGTCACATGTTGTCATCAGTGCCTGTGTGGTCATGAGTTATTAAATTACTTAAATTATTAATTGTGTTAAGAATTGCTCAGAGCCAATAAAATACATTCCCTTGCACATTTTGAGCCTGTACTAGATGGGTCTTCAAAATTGATGATTGAATAGTTTAGAAACTGAACAATAATTTTCCAATGTTTGAATTCCCATTTAATTGCTTGATAAATGTTAACTAATTAGGATGCTACACAATTTGCAACTGAATGAAATTAAGTAAAATGATTATTATACCATTCAGTATAATTTATTTCTATTCAGTATTGTATGCAGCAATGACGGATTTTTTTTCTGTGTCTTAATATTCAGTGAACCTGCTGTCAACTCCAGTTTGTGTGTTTTCATCCTAAAACTGAATTAATTTGCCTGTTGCTTCGGAAAGGAGAACATGGGTAAACTTTATTTATTTTGATAAACCATGTCATATTCTGCAATTTGTAATTTGCTGAGAAAGTCCCTTTTGAAAACAGTCAACTCAGATGTAACTCAGATGGAGACATTTTTCCTTGTCAATTGCTTAATCTGCATATTTCCCAGTAGGATTTTCTGGACCAGAGGATCGACCTGATCCTTGGCTCCAATCCAAGCTCATTACCAAATAGTTGTAGTGCCCATTTTGTCCTTTTGCTGAGGCCAACACCAGTTTCCTTCTAGATGTCTTAGGATTGCCCAAAACCTGAGTATAAAAGTAGTGTTTAATGAAAATGACATTTGTTTATTTCTGTGGTCAGAGGTCCAAAATATGTTCATTTGGCACTATCATAAAATTAAAGACAATGCAATGGATTGCCATCCTAAAATTGAATGAGCAAAGCTGCACAAACTGTGTTTGGACACTCATGATTGCTTGCTACCTTTTGGCTGCTGTACATATGTAATCTTGCATAGTTGAGACTTGAGGCTTAAAAATTGCTTGGAGTAATATTATTGAAGTAAATATACTTTTGCGCTGTACCCTCAGTGACTGAGTTTTCATTGGACAATCGACCCTAATATATTTAAATTCAACTTGTTTAGTTTGAGGTGAAAAGCAAAATAGTCTTAGCAAAATACAATGTTTGGAACTTGAAGGTTTGTTTATAGACAGTCTTTAGTTCTAAAGGTGATTTTTCTGGATGATGTAAAATGTAAACTGAAATATTTGCTTTGAGGAATTTAAAGTGAACCAGTGCCTGATCAAACATAGTTCATAAAAATGACTGTTTCAAAAAAGCACTCTGAGAAGTTACAAAGATTTTAATTCTGACATTACTTTTGTATGTGAATGCATGTAACATTCAAATACGATCAAATATGTCATGATCTGATAGCTATTAGAGACATTGCTAGAAGATGGCAAAAATTGAGACGTGAATAGTTCGGGGTACATCATGTATAGGAAGACAGGAAAAGGTGGAATTGTAGGTATGTTAATTAAGAATAACATTTTGCAATACAAAGAATACTTTAGTTTTGTAGGTTGAGGTTGGGCTGAATTTTCCCAGCCCCTGAATGATGTGGACAATGATAAAACAATTGGGAAAATATGGCAAGTTTAGAAAAATGAGATTCTTGATGTTGAGCAAAATAAGAGTCTGATTTTTGCACCCAAGGGCTAAATAGGGAGACACTATTCTTATTAATGAGCAGTGAAAGCCCTATTTACATCTCATTATTACTTATTCTTGCTCATTTATATGCAGTTTGCTATACTGCCCCATTGTGGAGAGAATGTAGATAGTAACAAATCCTGACAGGAAAGAGTGGGTACAGTTTGCTGCTTGCGTCTATGAGCCTCCATATTAGCCAGCAGTGTCCAGAACTTGGGGCATGCTCCATGGGTAGGTACCTGCAATTCCCTGTCTGCAAGTTGGCATTGGATATAAACCAGTCTCACCACATGACCATGGCACCAGTGTCTGGAATTTTAGCAGCCCCAGCTGTGGGTAAATACTTCCACCAGTAGAGAGTGTGACAGTGGAACATTGAGATGTTGTGCATACATATTGAGGTAAGTGACAGAATTGGACAAGATAACCTGTTGAAGTTCACTGAGAGTAATCCTCCGTGACACTTAGCCAATTTTTGGTACAATTCACACTGCTGAGTTAATTTGAGTAGAGTTAAGAAATAGTTACATGACTGGCAGAAGTGGTTTTTTGGGCTTCCCCCATGCAATCATGCTAAGATGTGGTATATAGTATGAAATAATGGAGCATTGTGAGAAAGGTACTGCAATAGTGGATAACTTTACATTCAGATTTCCAATTTGTTAGGTTGAAAGGCCATATTGATTAATACATTCAATAGACTGTTTTTGGGACAGCTGCTTATAGCAGTTTGTTTTAGAGCCAACAAGAGAGCAAGTTACACTTAATCTGGTAACGTGTAATGTGACAGGATTACTGAATGATTTCATAGTGAAGGTGGTCCTAGGTAGCTAGTTGTATTATTATTGAATTTCCCATTCAGTTTGAAAGAGAGAAGAGTGAATTTAAGACTAGTATTTGAAACTAATGTAAGAGCAATCATGAGGGCATGAAAACGGTTGGCTAAGGTAAACTAGGAAATTAAAGGTCAGTAGATATGCAGTGGCAGACATCGAGGAAAATATTTCAAAATGCATTTTAATGAAAAATAAATAATCTAAGAGAAGAACGTGTCATTTGTGGCTAACTCAGGAAGTTAAAGATAGTGAAAGAAAAATCATCTCTGTAAAGATGTCAGGCAGGTGAGAAGATGGGTCAGAATATAAATACCAGTAAGGATAAATAAAAGCTTTGCCAAAAGGGAGAACTTAGTAAGACTGAGAAAGAAAGTGAGCTAGAAATATTAAAACAAATAGCATGAGTTTGTATAGGTATTTAAGGAAGGAATGATTAAAGTGAGCACTACAGCACCAGAGGGCAGGTTTGGGGATTTAATAATGGAAACTAGGTTCGTATCAATTCGTTGTAGAGGACACAAATTACATTCTGGGGATAACTGTGCATCAGGAGGTGAAAGGGAAGGAGGAATGTAAAACATTTCCAATCATCAGGAAAAGGATACTGAGAAAATTATTAGAACTGAAAGCTGATAAATTCCTTGGTCCAAACTGACATCATTCAAGGATCTTACAATACGATACTGATGCAATAGTAAATGCACTAGTTTTAAATTTTCAAAATTCCCTCAATTCTGGAGAGGTCTCATCAGATTAGAAAATGGCAGTGTCTCTCACCTATTCAAAAAAGTCTGGAGATAGAAAGCAGGATGTTCTCGGCTAGTTAGTTTAGTACTTGCCTTGAGGAAAATGTAGGAATATTTTACTCAGGAAATTGTAACAGATCGCTTAGAAAATCTCAATGGAATCAACAAATTTAGCATGATTTTGTGAAAGGGAAATCATGTTTCGTAAATTTATTGGAATTCTTTGAAGAAATCGTAAGAAAACATGGATAGAGGAAAACCTGTGAATATACTGTACTTGAATTCCCAGAGACCATTTGACAAGTTGTCAAATCAAAGTTTACTATGCACAATAAGAACTCCTGGCATATGGGATAATATATTAGCTAGCCACTTTTAAATTCAGGCTAACTGGAAACACAGTAGATATACCAACATCCTTTCTTCCCCCTGCACTCCAATGCCCACTCAAACTATTGCATAAATGCTGCTCCCACCACACTTCACTTCAGCTCTGATGAAAAGTCATCTAGACAGGAAACCTTAGTTTGCTTTCTCACCATGGATGTTGCCTGACCTGCTGTGATTGCCAGCATTTTTTTTTTGTTTTCAGTTCAGATTCCAGCATCTGCAGTAATTTGCTCCTACTAGATATAAATGGGTCATTTTCAGATTGGCAAGATATAATATGAGGAGTGACCAGAGATCAGTCCTAGGATCTCAACTACTTAATTTATGTAAATGACTTGGATGAAGACGTTGAAGGTATAGTTATTAATTTCACTGATGACACAAATATAAATAGGAAAGCAAATTGTGAAGAGGACATAAATAATCTGTAGAGGGATAGAGATAACAAGGTGTAGAGCTGGATGAACACAGCAGGCCTAGCAGCATCAGCGGAGCAGGAAAGCTGACATTTCGGGCCTAGACCCTTCTTCAGAATTTTCTGAATTTCCTGATATTTTCTGAAGAAGATTCTAGGCCCGAAATGTCAGCTTTCCTGCTCTTCTGATGGTGCTTGGCCTACTGTGTTCATCCAGCTCTACACCTTGTTATCTCTGATTCTCCAGCACCTGCAGTTCCTACTATCTCTGAAGAGGTTTAGAACTAGGTTAAGTGATTGGGCAAATATTTGATAGATGGCAATGAAATATGAAAACATGCAAATTTGTTTACTTTGGCACCAAGACTATAAAAACACCATATGTTTCAAATGGAGAGAGATTGCAGAGCTCTGTGAGGAACAGAGGGATCTGGCTATTCAATTACATGAATCACAGCAAGTTTGCATAGAGATATGGCAAAATGCTAGGAAGGCTAATGGAATGTTGTCATTTATTGCAAGGGGAATGGAACGTAAAAGTAGGGACGTTTTGATACAGAACATCTGGAACACTTCATATTACATTTTTTAAAAATTAGAAGCAGTTCTGAGTAACTGGAATGGAGGGTTATCTTATGATAAAAGATTGGATAGACTGAATTTGTATCTGTTGGAATGTACAAGAGTAAGTGTCAGTCATTTTTGGATAAACAAAGATTTTGAGGGAACATGTTGGAGTGAATGTTCCCCTTGTGCGAGAGACTGGAAAATAGGGAACACGGTTTTAAAATCAGAGGCTACCCATTTAATAAGTAGAAGTTTTTTTTGGCTCTTATATGGTCTTGAATCTTTGTAATTCTCTTCACCAGAGAACAGTGGAGGCAGGGTCATTTTTAAGGAGGTAGATAGATTCTCTTGCTTAATAAGAATCTAAGGGAATCAATGGTCGGTAAGAAAGTGGAGTTGAGGCTACAGAAATGATCTTAATAAATGGCTTGAAGGAAACAAATGGCTGGCTCCTGCTCCTAATTTCTATGTTTATATTCACATAAAACTTTGTTTTCTGTACCCTACCACTAAATACCATTCTCCCATTATTCTCCTGCCCACTTTTCATATTGGTTCATTGTTTGACAAAGCTGTGATTTTAGAATTCTTACCGTCGTCTTAAATCCAACCATAATCTGCCTCCTCCGCGTCTTTACCTTACACCTGCACAACTCCGCGACCTTGCTCTCCTTCTTATGGGCCAACTTTCATCTCTGATTTTCATCCGCTGCTTTCCCCCTCCCCTGCCAAAACACCTCTGATCTACTCACCTCCTTAAGTTCTCTCATTAAAATCAGCTAGTATATTTCAACCTGCGCGGCATCTTCTCTGGTTGTGTCCACCAGATCTGTGATAGACCTTTGTAAGACCTCAGATTGGACTTAAGAGTGAGTACATATTACTGTTGGCTTGCAACATAGAACACAACTGGTTAGCTTCTCCCAGAGACAGTCCTTTTTATCTCAATGAATGGAGCTTATCTCTTGATATCAGTGAGCCCATTCAGGTTCTAACTGTCTTATACACTATCTCACCCTGACATTTTTTTCTGTTTTTCTAAAAAATGTAAGTAAGTTTACCACTACCACCATCTCCCTCCAAGTCTCTGATTTCATAAATGGCTGGTACCTACCTGAGTTGGAAGTCTGCTTGAGGTGCAGTTTATTGCTTCATTGGAACCTTGCTGGATTGGATTTCTCAAATGTCCTTTGCAGGGACTTTTTCTGGCATCAATGTCACTATTGAACATCGATCTCTCTTGGAGAAACTTTAGTTTTCCAAAATCAGATCAGAAAAAAAATGGCTGTTTCTAAAAATAATTTTCTTCTTTTGCCATTGTAATGATGTAGACTCAGATTTGATCCGTCTCACACAGACTCTTCCAGAAAAAGAGATAACACAGTGTGGAGCTGGAGGAACACGGCAGGCCAGGCAGCATCAGAGGGGCAGGAAGGCTGACATTGTGGGTTGGGACCCTTCCAGAAAAGAATTGTTTTATCAGATTCAGTAGGAGTAAAACCGATAGTGATGAAAACTGTGGATGCTGTAAATCAGAGACAAAAAGAGAAATTGCTGGAAAAACAATTCTGAGGAAGGTCACTTGACCCGAAATGTTAAAACTGATAGTGATGTTTGGTCCTGGTTTTCCTAAATAGCAGAATTTACTCTTATCGAGAGTCTATTCCTAACTCCTGGTGATTGTGGTGTTAAGGATGCCCGATGATCAGATATTTAGATTTGTCTGTGGAAGACAATTGAATAATTCCTGCAAACCTATGAAATTGGTGGTGTCTTCTGATCTTTCAGTTAGCGAGAGTTGTTGTAGATCAACATAATTAATCCTGAGTGCTGTATATTTCCCACTAGGATCAGTGAACCTTCTCCTGGACCTATGAAGTCTCCCTCCTCCATTGTTAATAAAATTATGTTGGTCACTAGTATTTGGCTTTGTGACCTGCTTGTTCAACATAGTGTAGAATTTTGTGAGTGAAGCATACTCTGCAGCTCAAATGAGAAGTTTTGATTTATGATGATGTATGCCTATTGCACATGGCACTATTTCTGAATTTTAAAACTACTCTCAAGATCTATTTGCTCTTGAGCAGCGTTCTGCCTGCATCAGGCAGTTCTGTGTCAGAAGGATATAGTTTCATTTCATCCAACCAAAGGGTGATTTTAGATAACATTGTGACACTCGCCCAGAGTCAAATTTGGAATTAGTTGGAAGATCATTAACCTGATGTGTATATCATATCTGGTTTGATAAGTCATCTATTAACACCAGGCAAGGTCAAGTAGCATCTTCTCAGGGTGGTAAATAATAAAAAGATATATGTTTCATTGAGGAATATCTTGGCAGTTTGGATTTTCTTCCAAAGATGCTTGCTGTCAAATATTCATGACAATCTGCGAGTAAATATTATTAATTCAGTGGTTCAAAGATTGTTTTTGACATTTTTATGCACTTTAGAATTGTCCAACTTTCCTAAGAAGCTGTACTGGTTTGATAAAGTCTAACAATGGACATTCTTTTTCATTGTGTGTCTTTTTTTTAATCTCTGTGCCTGGAATAATGAGTGCCAGCATCAAAGATGTTTTGTGTGGTCAATGCATTGAGTACAGGAGTTGGGAGGTCATGTTGCAGCTGTAGAGGACATTGACTAGGGCACAAAAACAGAAGTTGCTGGAAAAGCTCAGCAGGCCTGGTAGCATCTATGAAGAACAGATGTGAGATAATGTTTCGGGTCCGGTGACCCTTCCTCAGAACTTACAGCATCTGCTGCAGTGCTTTTGGTTTTTATTGATTAGGCCACTATTGGAATACTGCAGGCAATTCTGGTCTCCCTGCTGTAGAAAGGATGTTGTGAAACTTGAAACAGTTCAGGAAAGATGTACAAGGATGTTGCCAGGGTTGGAGGGTTTGAGCTACAGGGAGAGGCTGAATAGATTGGGACTATTTTCCCTGGAGCATCAGAGACTGAAAGGTGACCTTACAGAGGCTTATAAAATCATGAGCGACATGGATAGGGTAAATGGACAAGATCTTTTCCCCACGGTTGGGGAAAGTCCAAAACTAGAGGGCATAGGTTTAAGCTGAGAGGGGAAAGATATAAAAGGGACCTAAGGGGCAACTTTTTCACGCAAAGGATGGTGTGTGTATGGAATGAGCTGCCAGAAGGAGTGGTGGACATTGGTACAATTACAACATTTAAAAAGCATCTGGTTGGGTATATTAATAGGAGGGGTTTAAGAGGGATATAGGCCAAATGTTGGCAAATGGGACTAGATTTATTTGGGATAACTGGTCGGCATGGACAAGTTGGACTGAAGGGTCTGTTTCTGTGCTGTATATCTTTATGACTTTTCTCTTTAGAATGACAAAGGATGAGAGGTGACTTGATATAGGTGTACAAAATGATCAGAGGTATAGATAGAGTGCACAGGCAGAGACTTTTTCCTAGGGTGGAGGTAGATATAGGGGAGATGTCAGAGGTAGGTTCTTTACTCAGAGCGGGAGGGGAGTGGAATGCATTGCTGGAGAGGGTAGTGGAGTTAGCCTCATTAGAGGCATATGGATGATAGCATAAGGTAGGGTTGGAGGTTAGAAATACCTGAGGTTTAGGGTAAAGGTTCGGCAGAACATCGTGGGCCAAAGGGTCTGTACTATGCTGTACTGTTCTATGTTTATGACTCTATGATCTGTCATGTGTTACTTTTGTTCTCGTACCTTACAAAGTTGACAAAGTATAATAATCTTCCAGAGCTAGGTTGGCTTTCCAATCCCATCATTCTCTTGTGCTGTTTACAGATTTCAGCTTCTATGGCTATCGAGATAGTTCTTTCCTGAATTTTTTTTATTGCAACATACCTGAGAGAAATATGTGAAGTTCCAACAAAAATTTTGGCTCAAATCTCCATAATCTCAAAATCTGACATTGTATAAAGATCATTAATAAAAATTGTTGACAGCATCTCCAGGAAGCTGCATTTTTCAATTAAATCTTGCTTTCTCCATTATATAATTAGCGCTTAAAGTCATTGTCAAATGCTCTGACAATATTGAAGGTATCAGTCTTTTGATTTACATTCTGCCCTAATGGGTGGCTCCGTAGCTCAGTGGTTAGTACTGCGGCCTCACAGCACCAGGAACCCATGTTTGATACTAGCCTTGGGCAACTGTCTGTGTGGAGTTTGTGTGTTCTCCCTGTGTCCGTGTGGGTTTCCTTTGGGTGCACCAGTTTCATCCCACAGTCCAAAGATGTGCACGTTGCATGGATTGGCCATGGGAAATTGTCCATAGTATCCAGGAATGTGCAGGCTAGGTGGATTAGCTATGAGAAATACAGGGGTGGAGTGGATCTAGGTCATTGCTCTTCAGAGAGTTGGTGTGGACTGGATGGGCTGAATGGTCTGCTTCCACACTGTAGGGATTCTACGAAATCTCAGTTTACCTATATTTTAAAATGTGATCGGTCCCTGGACCTACAGAATAAAGAGATGCTAAATAAAAACCGAAAGAACGGCAGATGCTGTAAAACAGAAACAAAAACCGAAAAATTGCTGGAAAAGCTCAGCAGGTCTGGCAGCATTTGTTCTGAGAAAGTGTCTCTACAAATGCTACCAGACCTGCTGAACTTTTCCAGCAATTCCTGTTTTTGTTTGTGAATAAAGAGACGCATTCACTTGATCTTCTCTGGGCTTGTTCAGTAATCCTGATGCCATCCGTATCTCATGAAATATCTCTTCCATGTAGTTCAGTTTAATTCCCTGTCTTACATAACTGTACTTTAAATCTACTTGGAGGCGTGATCTCTTTCTCCAATGTCACTGTATTCAACTACTCTTACTTCTCTTTCTTAAGTGGCTTACCTGAATGTTAGTTTTTTTTTGTATATGCAGTTGGATTTGTTTATCAGTGTTTTGAATAGTCCTATCACTTAAATGAAATACAATATTAAGTTCCTTCAGCAAGTGTTTTTTAAGTAGCGTAATGATCGTTTTCAATTACTGGGTAATGAAGTTGCATTGCCAATAAAGCTTTATCAATAAGAAATTTTGCTGTTTTAATCAATATTTTTCACTTCTATCTTCTTATTTTCCATGCCAGATATTTTCTTAAATTTGTTAAGTTGAATAACTTCTGAATTTTCTAGAACTATCCTCCAATATCCACTGTAAAAAGAAAAAAATCAAGCATTTGAAGACTGTTGAAATGCTTTAAAATGAAGAAACATTCTTCTTTTACTTCTGTAAGATGGAAGAAAAGACTGTTATTTTGTGCTATTTTCCCATATTCTCAGTGGGTTTTGTGGCCTTTTTAACAATATAGATGATTGCCACCATTTGCATTTTTCTCTGAGATTCATGCCTTTTCATATTAGAAAAAGGGCACTGTGCCTTTAAGACAGTCATCAGTTACATGATGAAAATTTGTTTATACTTCAAAACAAAGATTTGTAATAAACTCTTGTTCTGTCTTCGATTTTTTCACTCTTATGCAAATTATACTGCTGATGTAACAATTTTCTCAATCAGTGAGCTTTCCACCAGACATATTTTTGCATCCTTTCCTAACAATTGCAAACAATTATAATGATATTCATTTACTGAATATAGGGATTAAAGCCTCCTTTATAACCACTCAGCCTTGATTATTTAACTAAGTGTAAGAATTTTCACACATCGTCTAAGAGACTTAACTTACATTAAGTGTCCAATATAGACTGCCTTGTCCTGGATGCAGTATTTGAATTAGATTTGTACCCTACAGCTTTGGTGACACTTTTGTGATCTATGCAAGCTTTTACAGTAATTTTTAAAAAGGTTTTTCTAGCTGGTTTGATCTTTTACAGACATGCTTGGTACTACCATTGTTTCTGGAGCTTTTTATTTTAATTGCTGACTGCTGATTTCACAGATGCTGACTGGCTGTGTGCGCTTTTATTCTGCTGAATATTTAAAAATACACTCAATTTAATGACTGAAATTTGTTTCTTATTTCTTTTCCTTGAGTGGCTGTGGCTTTTATAGAGCTGAAAATTTCTTCAGAAGAACATTGCTGATGGTCTTTTACATGATTGAGTGATGCCCACCTGTTGTTAGCATGGTATATTTTCAGATACCAGCTCAACCTTCATTGCGTCTGTTGTCATGTTCTGAGACACTTCAGTTAAGATTCACTGCCAGAAATCTTTCTTATTGTGTGGCAAAGTTGTGGCTTTTTGAAGAGAGGTAGTAAGACAGAGGTGCTGAGCTGGCTACTGAACACCACTTGAGTTAACAGCTTGTGAGAGCTCAGTGTTTTTTTAAAGGTTGGAACAATGGAAGCAGCCTGGCTTTCTAGTTTTTTTGAAGTTTTTAGGTATAGATTTAAGCAGAAGCTAATGGGGTCTCAAAAGATTTGGTAGCTTCAGTAAATGTCTCCTAGCTGCCACTCTCCCTCAGTTTTCCCTTGATATTTTTCCTCCTGGATTGGAGAACTGCATTGAGAATCTGTGTCTAAATTCTCATTTTTTGCCAAGGGGTATGTTTTTGAAATGTTGCTATATAGGAACAGTTAATTAGTATGAGTAACTGTATCTATTATTATATTAAGTTTTCCAATAGAGTTGTTATTCTAAATTCCTCTTTCTTTGGTTATTTTTTAACCATAGTGTTTAAATAAATTGTGCTTTGTCCTAACATTGAGTAGTTTGACCAGTCATATTGCATCAGGAACAGACACTTTCTTTTTACTTAAAAGACAAATGTAAAGAAAAAGTGAGGTTTCAGGCTACCTTCATAAAATACTTTGAAGAAGTCTGATCTGGTGCATAACAATTGGCATTAGCTTAAGTTACTGATAACGAATGGGAAGGATACTCACACTAAGTCTTCAGCAGAAGGGAGGGCAGTTTTGATAAACAGAATAGGTTTATTGCATAATACTTAACACCTAATTCCACACATTTGAATTATTTGAGAATCCTTTGTAAGACTTTAGACTAAAATTAGAAGTGCACATTAACATGAGCTTGCAATTTAGAACACTACTGATTTGTTTCTCCCAAGAACAGTCTTTTAAATTTTGATGAGCAATGCTTATCTCAATGTCAGTTAACCCTTTTAGATAATTATTGCCTTATATCGACTCATCTTTAACTAATTTATGATCATTTGCCCTAATGTCGTGGTAAGTGTCAAATTTTGTATGATGATCCTCCTGTGAAGTGCCTTGGGACTTTTTTTTCAAATCACCTTTAATGATTTATATAAACATAAGTTGTTGGTGGTGCTGGGAATGGAAAGAATGTCTGTTGATCCTGCCCTTATTAACATAAAAATCCAGGGTGACTGACTGGCAATAAGAGATTGCAATCCAATCTAATTTTCTTTTCTCTAACATGGTTAGGAGGTTAAAATACACACTTAGCCAAATTAGTATCAATAAATAAGTTGGTTATTTAAATCTATTTGACTAATAACTTATAATTCCATCTAAAAGCAGCCATGTGTTCCTAGATTATATTCTTAGAGAAAATTTGGATGGAAAAATAAGTAATTGCCATTTGCACCACTTAAAACATACTGCAAAAAATTGAACAAAAAATACCAGATGTTTTCTGAAAACTGACCATAAGAGGGCACTTTACTAAATAATGGCTTATTTAACCCATACGGACAAGAAAGGCATAAACATCTTACGTTGCACATTTAACTTATTGAACTGAAGGTATAAATTTGAATACTGTACTTAGTGAAGTTTATGCTGCTTTGATTTGTTTATTTATTTCAAAAATATACTTTATTCATAAAAATATATTTATACACATAGTCACTATGTTCGGTTCTGTATAGTAGCATATGAAGATCCAAGCAAACATTGGAGTTTGACTCTATCCAGCAAACAAACCAAAGGCATTTCGTACCTGTACAAGACTATATTTAAATATATTTGAGGCACTGGGAGGGTATGATAACCAAACAGACCCTGTTCAACTTTGGCTAAAAGACCTTAGAAGGTGGCCTTTGATTTATGCTGTCTCACTAATATGTTCAGATCATGTCAATGTTGCAAATTTTCCCAACATGTACAGTTCAGACTTCAATGACAAAGTCACAATTAATTGACCTGTTCTACTTAAAAGACAAACAAAAAATATTTAAGAACTAAAGGACAGCATAGTGGCTCAGTGGTTAGCACTGCTGCCTCATAGCACCAGTAACCCAGGTTTGATTCCACCCTTGGGCGACTGTGTGTATGGAGTTTGCACATTCTCCCCAGGTCTGTGAGGGTTTCCTCCGGGTGCTCCGGTTTCCTTCCATGGTCCAAAGATGTGCAGGCTAGGTGGATTGGCTATGCTAAATTGCCTATAGTGTTCAGGGATGGGTAGATTAGGTGGGTTACAGGGGAATGGGACTGGATGCTCTGTGGGTTGGTGTGGACTTGTTGGGTCGAAGGGCCTGTTTGCACGCTACAGGGATTCTATGATGATTCTAAAGCTTTTTATTGCAATGGCAGCTGTGAACTTCTTTAGGAGGTATCATCTCAAACCCTCTTTAACCTGCAGCTATTGAGGCCATTTGGATTGCACATATTATAGCAGTTTTAATTGGAACAGATTTTCCTCTTTGCACTTAACTTGGAAGTGAATATAATTGACTGTTTGGTACAAGTGGTAAAGACCACAGGGTTGCTCTTTCATTAAAGAGAGACGAATGGTGTTGGTTTAATCTGAGGCGCACCATGCCTCAGGCAAAGGGAGCAGTTAAGAAGGTGGGAACTTCAAGGTAACCTCGGCAGGTGCAGGAGTTTAACCTACACTGTTGGCATCACACTGTATTGCAAACCAACCACTGTATTGCTAACGACGTTCTTTTGATTATACATACATCTGTATAAGAATTTTTCAATGGCACCGCTGCTTTCTTCCTTTCCCTTCCCCACTAAACCAAATCTCCCTGCTGCCTCAACCTCTTTTCCACTAAATCCATTATTCAGCATTCATTCCTCACCTCCAGATTTGCTGTTAATGTCCTAATTCTTTTTAAAAGTAGCTATCAAATAATTTCATAATCACATTGCTGTCCTTGCTAGCAATCACTTTAGGGGAATTTTAAACACCCACTGTCTGATAGAAACCAGAATTCAACAAAAGTTAAAATCAAAGCCTGACTCAAAATTTGAATACCGCTACTACACCTTATTAGGTGTTGGTTAGGTCAGTTGGCTAGAAGGCTGGCTCGCAATGTGGAGTGATACTAATATGGGTTTGATTCCTGCACCAGCTGAGGTTATCATGAAGGACTCTCAACTTTTCCCCTTGACTGAGGTGTGGTGACCCTTAGGTTAAATCATCATCAGTTGTCTGTTTATGTGTCTCTCTCTCGAAAGAGAGAGCAGCCATATGGTCTGGTTGAACTGCAGTGGCTACGTGAGTGGTATTTTCCACCAAATGGATGCGGCTGTCAACACAAAAAGACAGTCTGCCTGCTGCATAGTTGAACCGTGTCAAATTTGAGTTTCAGTACTGATGTGATGTCAGATACAGAGATTATATAATGCAGTGACTGGCTGATTGAATCAAACAGCATACTTCTTTAGTTATTTGTAATAGGTGGAGTACAGCCCATTCTTGCAAAATCCAAAGTAAGACATCTACTGTTGGATACAAGTGGATGGTACATGTTGAATAATCAAGAGTGTGTTAATATCCATACCGAATGAGATAATCAATGGAGTTTGTGACATTGCTCATTTAAACTTGATTGTATCCAATCACATTCAGGGGTGTATTCTCCGTAAACAAAAGGAGAAAGTTCAAACCTACTGCTGATTACTAAGTTACCAGTGAAGTTGGGAGCAAGTTTCTCAGTAAAAACAAGAAGTGCTGGAAAAGCTCAGCAGGTCTGTCAGCGTCTGTGAAAAGAGAAACAAAGTTAAGGCTTCAAATCGAATGACTCTTTTTTGGAATGGGTTCGTTGTTGCCTCAGCCAAACAGAATTAAGGTGCTAATCAATCAGCCTGTAGTATAGATTGTTATATCATTTGAAATTTGACATTGATCTTGTTCTGAACAGAACAAATGCAAAGTTTTCAACATCTTTCTTTTCAACATGATTCAACTCCATTCTCCATTAATAAACTGATTGAACCAACTTTATCAGGAAATTAGAAGTCAGGGATCTAATGATGGAGCAGGGAATATATTATTTTCTCCTTGGATACCGAAGCTAGTTTCAAATCTGGCCTAAATAATGGAAGAGCCCCAACACCCCCTGCCCCCTCTGCCATTAGTCATAAAAAATTCAATATTTAGTACCTGACAAAAGTAACATTTAATATAGTTGAGTTTCAGGCAGAAGACACAAGGCTACCTGAAGTGAAAAATAGACATGATTCATTTTTGTACAGTCTGGCCAGTTCCACACATTTTCCTGAGATATCTATATATCTAGAGGGTGGCATTCAATACGTGGTTAATTCTTCATTCCACATCATGAGAAGTATCAGGATACAGGTGGCCTTAAAATGTATTGGGAGAAGCACCAGAACTTCAATGACGGGGAAGTATGAAACCCCAAGTGCAAAACTGACTCAACATTTCAGCACTAATTGAAAACAGATTGATGAGCCAGAAGTTTACAAAGATTGGAGCTGAAATTGAAGTATCTCATTTTAGGACCCATCTTCAAACTCTATTCTGATTCAATACATTGCCAGAACATTTTCTTGGTCGAGTGCGTGGATAAGACATTTGCCTATCAGTTCAACTACTACCTGTCACCACTCTCCAATGCCCAATCCTTAACCTTTTCCGATGGATGTGCTAAATAAAGGTCAGCTTGTTCCCCTTAGAATGTCAGTACAGTTTCTAGGGGCATTTCCAATGGATGGTGGATTACAGAGACAAATACCAACCTCAGCTATGCTTGAAGTAAATTAACTTGCAAATATCTCACATGCAGTTCACAACCAATTTCTATTGTACCTTTCTAAAAGGTTCTAGTTTGGGAAAATTAAGCTGCCTTAAAATAATAAGCCATTACAAGAGTGAGGGAGTAATTGAATTAGCAAGTATTATGATAGATAATAGAAATAAATGCAAAGTGTACTCTTTTGAAAATAGCATCATATTCATACTTCTGATTTCTGATGTATAGTGGGAACATGGTTAGTGATGTGTATTTCCCATTCCCACCTTTAGTGACAAAAAGAGACAGCTTCTGTATAAAAAGATCAACTGATGACAGTTTTTATCTGTTTGACTTGCGTGTGCCATTGAGGAGTCAGTAGCTAATCCATTTGTTTTCTTATTCTTTTGATTTAAAATAATGCAAAATCCTGGAAATGATGGAGCAATACTCTCTTCCTGGATGGAATAATTTAAATGGACCATTTAGTCTTCAGTTTTTCCATACATATTCCTGAAAACAAATTGTGAAATTTTTAGTAATATTGACTTCAGGTTCTAATGTACCCTGACAATAGTCCACAGCCAGTAGCTTCTTTAGGCTTAAGGGCAACCTACAACTGTCTTCAGAGGCAATGCTGTTACAGCTAACAACCAGAGGTAACACAGTATGGAGCTGCAGGAACACAGCCGGTCAGGCAGCATCAGAAGAGCAGGAAAGCTGATGTTTCGGGTCGGGACTCCTCTTCAGCTGTTTAATAGGAGCACAAATACAGCTTCAGAATCTTCGGAAAGGAAGAGACATTAACGTCACTAAATATAAACTAAAATAGCTAAATTAAAACCAAATTGGAAAAGTCCACAGAAATCAAGCAGGACATTTTTCATAAGCGTTGGATAACAATTGTTTTTAATAGCCTTCAAAATACTCAGCATTGCAAAAATATGTCAACGCACGTAAACTTGGAGATAAGCTATTTTTACCTCCTTGGTGTTATACAAACTATGGTAAATCTGTTGCCAGACATCTGGCAGATCAGCTAACTAGAGAAGCCCTCAGAAACTGCATTGGCATCCAGCGGGGAAATGGCTGACATTTATTTAGCACATCCATTGAGGATGATTTAAGGATTTGGCATTGGAAGCTGGGGAGCTTCTGGTGGGTAGTGTTTGAACCGATAGGAAAACACCTCATACATTATAACACTCACCCAAGAAAATATGTACCATGTCTACTAAAAGGCATTTAGTATTGACATTTGTTAGCTGTTCCTGTTCACTGCCTTACAACAGTTCCTGAACGTTGGATTTTATTCTCCATAAAATCTTAAGACACAATATTTAGCTCAACCACAAGTTTTATTAAAACAAACCTCTAAATGCCTTGATACAAAAGGTCTGAACTAGTCTAAAGATTAAACACCACTTTGGTTGAAATCTGACAAACCAATCTCTGTACGCTTTACCAATCTCTTGGTAACTTTGTAGTTGGTTGAGAGCCAAGATGATTTAGGAGAAAGAATTATCACAATACCGCACATTTCTTCCCAAAACCCCTCAGATTTGGTAGTTACCCTTTGATTACCCTGACCTTTCAGCCTCAGTATCCCTTAGATCTGGTTGATAACTTAGAATCCAGCACACAATTGGTCCTTCCAGTAGGAACTGTTGGTCTAAGAGCCAGATTGACCGTTTCTGACTGCAGATTCATCCAAACAAGGTCACTACAATTTAGCTCGAACACTTACAATCCTTCATCACACTGTTCTTCCTCATTTTGATTGTAGGCTTCAGCTAGACTGACCAGTCCTCACCTTTCTTTTGATAGCAGTCATTGCTTCACCTCAGGGTACTGCTCGTAATGATCTGCATCATACGTATCACTACTGCATTAAACATTTCTCAGTTGTTCAGAATGCAAGTGCACTAATCCTCCTTCATGTATTTCACTCACCATCCAGCCAGGTATGGTCAGTTAAACAATGCAGTGCTTTTCCATGAGGAAAAAAAAAGTCCAATGTAATCAGTTCACAATGGTTCAATGTATCTTGCCTGCTGTCTGGAGACAATGTGGCAACAGTGCAGCAAGCTTTTTCTTAGACAGAGGCTTAAATAATTTGTTTCTCTCAAAGGGAACTCATCATTGTAACAATGGCTAGGTTATTATTGTATTAGGGGATTAATCTCTTGGTTGCACCAAGCACAGACAGGAAATAGCATTTTCCTGCATCATTGTCCCATTATACCAGTCTGACAATGTTGAATCCCTCGAGCTGAGCCACTGCTTGAATTTAGCCTATATATTTGTCCTGAAGGTTGGCTTTATTTGAAGCACTGTGTCGGAGTGTTGAGGCTCCTCTTTCGTGTTTCAGAAAGTCCAGTTGGTGGGGATTCTGACCCTACTTACTCTCTCTTATTAAAGACACCAATAGCCATAGTTTAGATTAGTCACGAACTCCCGATTAGTTTCAAATATAGCAATTTTCAACGCAATTACGTCAAGAGGAAGCAGCTTAATTTTGATTAAAATCAGTCATTAAAATTTAAGGTGTAACATTCAAATGTGTGTTAATTGCATGCATACTTAGCTCTCAATCTTCTCTGCCAATTCTATTAATGACTATACATGGTCATTTTAATACTCGGATGGAATAAAACATGGTCTTTCAACTCCAACAAGTGACAAGTTAACGCTCAGTGCAGAATGGCAAAATAGAAACACTGCTTTACACAATATTCTGAAGAACTCCTAACAGAAGCATTACTTCAGGTTAAAGATAAACATGCTATTTCAGGAAAAACACCCTTCACAAGGAGCTGTAACCAAATCCATTGTAATACAGTAGTAATCCTCTGAGTGGAGAGGCATCTCAGTACTTGCTACCTTTAGGCTTCTTCCTCAGCCTGCAATAAAATGTTGTGCTGCAAACTGTTGTAAGTTCAAACTGACACAGTGAGGTCAAAGTGGCATCAAGGAGCTTTCTGAATAACAGAACTAATGAAATGTCTCCTTAACCAAGTATGTACAAGTCACCAATAGATCACTTATTGAAAAATGATGCAGCACAGATAAAGGTCATTTTGGCCCAACATGCCTGTACCTTTTGTGTTAATTCAATTGTTTTATAACTATAATTTTAAAAAGTTTAGGAAACCAATCATAACTATCTTGCAATCATTAATTCACACAAAAAGGTTTTTTGATCTTTACAGGAGACAAAATATTGGTCACCAAGGTTAGCTCTGAAGGTAATAATGTAATAAGACAGAAGCTAAGAGTTATTTGTTTTATTGAAAATCTACAAATACAATTTTACAATCAAGGCTCTGAAAATAGTTTGTTTATACAAGTGAATGCAGATATATTACAAGCTTAGATAGTACCTCTCAAAGATAGATTCCTTAAGTTAAAATCCACATAATTTGCACATGCATTATTCAAATGCCTGTGCCACAAACTTGATTGAAGCCAAAAGGGTTGGCATGTCAACACTTTTCCTTCAGTAATGTCCCACTTGGCCTGCAGTCTGCATCACGTCAACCATTCATAGATGCTGCTTTGCTTTAGCCCAAGCAGATGAGCATCAAAGGTAGAAAAGCACACCACACCTCCAGTGCTACTGCACTATTAGTTTAATACTGGGAAAAAATATTTTGTACAAAATACAGTCTCGGCAAATTTTAAAAAAAAACATCATTTTTGGAGACTGATCAGCCAACTCCAGCTGGAACGGTCATAAAATTCCAGTGTTTAAAAACATTATTCTCAGAAGAGAAAAGACAAAACATCATTAATAAAAATTGCATGTGAAGAGATTTCAACAAGACAAATATTATTTTAAATTAAAACATTCACATTTGACAATTTGTTTTTGAAAAGGCAGCAGTTTCGGGCGCCTGTTGTGCCAATTATGCTTTATTGTACAGTACTTACATTCAATAATTCTATTCCAGTCTTTAATCAAAAAATTCTGATCACAAGCAATTTATTAGTCTGTATATATCAGGTTCTCACAAACACATCTTAAAACTATCACACATTCCGAATGAATAAGCCTCTGAATCACTCCAATTCAGGAGGAATGAGAAAATGATGTCTATCATAATATATATTTAAAAAACAAAAAAATTGGTGTGATGGAATTTGTGAATTCTACTTTATTTCATAAAAATATACTTTGTCGCCTACGTACTTAATCCTCATGAAAGGCTCTGGAACAGTGCTTGAAAAGAGCTGTCCACAAAGCCAAAACCTTAAAAAAATATAAAAATACCTAAAATGGTCAAATCAGTACAGCCTGATCCTAGGATTATGTACAGGGTGATTCAAAGATAACTAATGCCAGAATTGTATCTATATTTACATTATAAATAGTTACTGAATAGTAATTACATGAGGATTTTTTATCACCAAGTGCTGGTATAAAATGGAATGTCTTGTTAATTCTTCTTTCACTGTGTTTTTCATTAACGATCACTTTCTGCCAAACTGCTGAAAAGAGGACTTGTAAACTGCTGATTTGCTCCTCACCGAAGCCATGTTGATGGAACCCATTGAGGCTCTGTGTCAAGCTTGTTTATGAGGCGAATTAACTCTTGGTACGCCTTCTCCAAGTCAGTGTTAACAACAGCTGCATCAAAATAGTGCCCATAGTTTTGCTCCATTTCCCTTGCCTTTTCTATGATATCCCGTAGATCTTCAGGCTGCAACACAAAAATGAGAATGTTCAGTCCCTGAAACAGCGATGTAAAAGTTATTTGGTTGTGTTATAAATAACTCACAAAAGAGCAGAGTAGAAATTGCTAGAAGACATTTGATGGAAAATTAAATCTGTTTAATGCTGCACACTGCCTTTGCTAGCTTAGTTTTTATATCTTGGTCAAGCCATTATATCCCTCATCCTCATTAAGTACTACTACTACTGGGGAAGCATCGAACATTATCTTGCATCACAGAATCAGGACGTGTTTCTATTCATATCAATCTCTTACTGAAATCTGAATCACCTTTTAAATGGACAGTCATCCCTGAATCATTTTCCACTATCTATTCAATAGATTCACTTTGCTTTTACATTACCTTTACTGACTTTATTATTTGTGGAAAATTAGTGGAGAGGTGTATGTATGAGATTATTGGCAGCAGAAGTATTATTAATGGAGATCTGTTACATCTGATTGTACATCAGTAGTCAAACTTCTATGGTGATCAGTTCAATCTCGGACAGACACAGCTTTTTACAACACCAGACCCACGTACACTTCAGAGACAAGCCTGTCCCAATGCAATAAGAAACTGTTTTCAAAGGGAGCAGCTTCTGGTGGTGTGATATAAATAAAACCCTATTGCTTTAGACAGCTGTTGAAGAATAATTGAATTCCTATCAGCACAAGATGAAACTCTTGACGGATTTTTCTGACACTTCAAATTTCTGATAGCGTCATGATGGCATGAGATTTGAAGTGTGTTTACCTGACTGATTAGCAGAGCTCCTTTGCTTAGAACTTAAATATTTCCACACAACTGGTACTGGCAACCGTTCTACTATTCATTTTATCACTCCATTACATCTGCTCATCATAGACACGCTCTTTAATTCTTTCCTGTACTCTCACACCCCCTTTTCCATGCCTCTTTACTTGGTTAAAAATCTGAAACATTTTCCATGACAGAAGAAAGGTCACTGGTCTGAAACATGAAAATTTGTTCTTCTCTTCAGTAATTCTGCCTGTTCTGTTGAACGCTTCCAGCAAAAGTAGGCCATTTGGCCATCAAAACCATGTTAACTCTGCTTGATTATATCGTGTATTTCTAAATGCTCTGCTAAAACTTTGTGGTAACACTTTCCCAATGACAGAGTCATAGTCATACAGCATGGAAACAGACCCTTTGGTCCAACTCATCAGTACCCACCAGACATCCTAATCTGACCTAATCTCATTTGACATCTTTTGGCACATATCCCTCGAAACCATTCCTACTCAAACCCATCCAGATGCCTTTTAAATGTTGTAATTGTACCCACCTCTACCCACATCCTCTGGCAGCTCATTGCATACATGCATCACCCTGGGTAAAAAGTTGCCCCTCAGGTCCCTTTTAGATCTTTCTCCTCTCACCTTAAACCTATGCCTTCTAGTTTTGGACTCCCCCACCCTAGGAAAAAGCCTTAGGGTCTGAAAAGCAACCCTCTACCTCCACCCTTGGTCTCCACAATAGTGAATACTGACGCAAAATATTCATTGAGCATCCTCCCCATCTCCTGTGGTTTCACACATGGACAGCTACGCTAATCTTTAAAAAGGGGCCCTAATCTCTCCTTAGTTTATCTTTTGTCCTTAATGCACTCGCAGAACCTCTTTGGGTTCTCCTTAACTCAGCTTTGGCAAAACTCTCTCATGTCCCCTTTTTGGCCTCCTGACTTCCCTTGAACATACTCCTACTGCCCTCATACTCCTCTAGGGATACATTCAATCCCAGCTGTCTACACCTGATTCCTCCTTCTTCTTGACCAGAGCCTTAAGTTCTCTAATCATTGAGCACTCCATAGACCTACCAGCCTTGCCTTTCACACTAACAGGAACATACTGTCTCTGAACTCTGGTTATTTCATTTTTCAAGGCCTCCCACCTACCAACTTCCCCTTTAGCTGTGAATAGCCTCCCCCAACCAACCTTTTAAAGTCTCTCTCAGACCATCAAAATTAACCTTACTCCAATTTAGAACTTTAACTTTTTGATCAGTTCTATCCTGTTCCATAATTATTTTAAAGCCAATAGAATAATGATCACACCCCAAAGTGTTCCTCCACTGACACTTCAGTCACTTGCCCTGCCTCATTTCCTAACAGAAGGTGAAGATTTAGGTAACTAGCTAGTAGTTACTAATTGGAAATTTTCCAGTCCTCTGGGACTCTTCCAGAATCCTGGGACTCTTTGGAGATTACTTCCAGTATATCCACTACCTAAGCCGCTACTTCCTTTAAGTATCTTAGGTTGCACCAATCAGGTCCAGGGTACTCATCATCCTTAAGCCACGTTAGTTTCCCTAGTATTTTTCTTGAGTGACAGCATCTCCGCCTTCCCACTCGATTGGGTACCTGCACCTTTGTGTCAAGTGAATTCATTCTTCCTTCGTACCACTTCTGCTCCTGTCCGCACAGCCTGCGATAATCTCATAGGTTCTGCATTATTGCAAGGATGGAGGCACCTCAAATACAACTGTGTACTGCATCACCTGTAATCGTTTATTCCCAATCTCTGATCACACACCAAATTAGAAGTACTTAATCTGAAAGGTGCAACTGCTTCAGAGGTACGTATCTGGCTATCTTCCCCCTCCCTGAACAGGCACAGTGTGTCTAGCTCATCAACTTGATCTGGAAGTTCCTCAAGTTGCAAACACTTACTACAGATGTGTTCCCTTGATGATCTTGGTCCCCAGCAACTCCCATGTGTTGCAGCTGCAACACATCACCTATTATGTCATTACTACTGCATTTTATTTATTTGATTAATTACTCTAGAATCCCTATTCGTCAGAATAGAGACCTAGACAAACTAGAGACTTATTTCTACTTTAACTTTTATTTATCTTGACGTGTGTTGGGGAAGAGTTAAAAATAGCAAATCTGAGCAACAAAATGTGGGAAGCGGTGTTCCACAAGGACAATGCTTATTGACCGTTGCTATTAACTATTTGTCCTTAGGAATTGACAGGCTAATTCGAAATCAACACCAAACATGGTATATAGGGAGTACAGAATGTAAAATGCAGCAAAGTCGTGAATAAATCTGAATTGCATGTAAATAACAAATGATTTTCAACATACAGTTTGAAGTGTTACATTTTGACAGATGAGAGTCACATTCGTTTAGAGAAAAAAAGTTAGCATAAAACAGGAGAACTAAAGGTGGTTAATAAGACAATTAAAAAACAAACAAAACCATTGGTTTAGAGGACCGAAATATGATGACTTGTGTTAAACTTATACCAAACTGTGGTGAGACCACATTTATAGAGCACTGTGAACAGTTGTGGTCTCCACCTAATTGAGGAGGATATACAGGCATCAAAAGATATGTGATTAAAAAACACAGGCTACATCAAACAGAAAGCAATTGGAGCAGCTTAGGTTTTTCAATTTAAAAAAAAGACCAAGGGTGGTCTGATAGATATATTTAAAGTTATAAAAAAGTTTGACATGGTAAACATAGATAGCCAAATGTTAGAAAATACACAATGCACTCAAGATTACATCTTAATATATTGAAGCACAACAAACACTGTTGGATGATATAGTGTTAATACTCTTGTACGCTAACATAAAGTTTAAAAATTCTCTATTATTATTATACTGCTTTGTTACAAGCTTCAAACCCTGTCTAATATTAGAGGGAGGAATTCCAAAGTTCAGGGCCTAGACAGCCGAAGAGACAGAACCCAACAGCAGAAAGATTAAAATCAAGGATGTGCAACGGGTCAGATTTAGAGGAGCAATGATATCTCACAGCAGTTCAGGAGGAGGGGCAAGGTTGTGGAGCAATTTGAAATCAACGATAGGAACTTTAAAATCAAGGTACTGCTAAACTGGAACCAATGTAGGTCAAGTAAGCACAGGGGTGATGCACAAATGGAACTTGGTGCAACTACAGACAACGGCAGAGTTTTGGATCACTAAGTTTATGGATGGTAGAAAAATCAGTTAGGAGCATTTGAGAATGGTCAAGTCTAGAAGTAAGGCGTTTGACAAAGGCTCCTCATGGCAGAGATAATAGAGCTTTCCTGCTCGGCCTGCTGTGTTCATCCAGCTCCACACCTTGTTATCTCGGCTCCTCATGGCAGACTGGCTAGCAAAGTTACATCACATGGAATACAGGGAGAACTACCCATTTAGATACAGACCTGGTTCAAAAGAAAAGGACAAAGGGTGGTGGTGGAGGGTTATTTTTCCAGATTGGAGACTAGTGACTAGTAGTGTGCCACAAGGATCAGTGCTCAGTACACTTTGTCATTTTTATAAATGATTTGGATGTGAACATAGGAGGTATGGTTAGTAAGTTTCCAGATGACACCAAAATTAAATGTAGTGG
Organism: Ginglymostoma cirratum; assembly: GCA_024137785.1. Taxonomy (NCBI): domain Eukaryota; kingdom Metazoa; phylum Chordata; class Chondrichthyes; order Orectolobiformes; family Ginglymostomatidae; genus Ginglymostoma; species Ginglymostoma cirratum. The sequence continues at coordinate 18,128,493 of JAHRHZ010000283.1, read as the reverse complement.
ACAGTGAAGAAGGTTCCCTCAGAATACAACAGGATCATGTCCAGATGGGCCAATGGGCTAGAGTGGCAGGTGGAATTTAATTTAGATAAATGTGAGGTGCTGCATTTTGAAAGGGCAGGAATTATACGTTTAATGGTAAGATCCTGTGGAGTGTTACTGAACAAACAGACCTTGGGGTGCAGGTTAGTAGCTCCTTGAAAGTGGAGTCCCAGGTAGATAAGATAGGGAAAAAGGCATTTGGTATGCTTGCCCTTATGGGTCAGTGCATTGAGAATAGGAGTTGGGTGGTCTTGTTGCAGTGGTACAGGACATTGCTTAGTTCACTTTTGGAATACTGTGTTCATTTCTGATCTCCCTGCTATAGGGAGAGGCTGAATAGGCTGGGGCTATTTTCCCTGGAATGTTGGTGGCTGAGGTTCATAAAATTAAAGGGACATGGATAGGGTGAATAAACAAGGTCTTTTCCCCAGGGTGGGTGAGATCAAAACTAGAGGGCTTAGGATTACGGTGACAGGAGAAAGATTTAAAAGGGACCTAAGAGGTAACTTTTTCACACAGAAGGTGGCGCGTGTATGGAATGAGCTGCCAGAGGAAGATGTGGAGGCTGGTACAATTACAACATTTAAAAGGCATCTGGCTGTACATTAATATGAAGGATTTAAAAGGATATGGGCCAAATGTTGGCAAATGGGACTAGATTTATTAAGGATATCTGGTCGGCATGGATGAATTGGACTGAAAGGGTCTGTTTCCGTGCCCTACAACTCTGTCTCTAATGAAGGCTTGAGTGCATCAGTAGTAAATAAGCAGAGACAGGGATGGGGCTGAGGGAATCCACAAAAGGCGGAAACTGCATGTTTCAGAGACGTTGCAAATACAAGGTCAAAAGCTCATCTTGGGGTCAGATAAGACACCAAGGTTGTGAACAGTCTGATCCAGACTCAAAAGCTTGTAAGGGAAAGGACTGAAATCACAGGCTAGGGAATAGAATTTGTCACAGGGACCAAAAATGGCGTCAATCTTCCCAACATTTGAATATTTGAAGTCTCTGCTCATTCTGTACTGGGTATCAGACTCGCCCGTTGTCGTGGATCAGACCAGATCCCACCAACCCCCAACCAAAGTACTGGATGGGGATAGCCTAGACTCTAACTTTTATAGATTTATTTAAAGGCAAGTGTAAGGTGCAGTGTTCCAGATGTGATTCAATCAGTCCACTACTAGGCTTTAATCAAATTAAGCTGTATTCCTACAATACAGCTAAAACACAAATGAAAAGAAGAACAGGCACAAGCTGTAACAAGATAATATATGATTAATCACTAATCATCAACTGTTCCAATACTGGCATCAACCCACAAACACCCTTTGGCAAAAATGCAATTCAGCAAAACAGTCACAGTTCTCTCATGCTCTCTCCAGTCCAGAAGAAATAAACAACCTGCCCTTTTTGATTTTTAAGAGGAAGCCTTGCTATCCAAGATACTAGTAGCAGGGAACTCAAGCTTTTAGTTCAGCAGCTGGCAGATCGTCTTACTAAGTGAAAGCAAAATTAAAAACATACCTGGGTCTGGAGAGCACTGACCCTGTTCACTTTTGTCATTTTTCAAAAAGAAAAACACCCAGGGAGAACTCAAATGCTGTTTACTAATTGCCTGTTGGAAGACGACATTCTGGCACCACTTCTCTATGAGAAACAGGACAGACCACATCTCTTTCTTAAGAACATGGAACCATCACAGCACTGAATTTAGAATGGTGTTGGTGTGGCACCTGAGTACTTAGGGAAACTGGCATGCTTTCAGGTGATGTTGTTGAATCTTAATACACAGAGATATGATGGAGGGTGTGTTATGGCTGCATTGTTACATAACAGCATACTGGAATGGCTCTCCCAAGGCACTGCTCTCCACATCAGAAGCTGAAACCAAGTACAGCAATCCCTTGAAGTGACACGAGAGGGAGGGGAGAAGTTCTACTTTTCCAAGTTAAATTCTTCTAGTACCACTCTTGGTTGGAGTGTGTAGTTACAGCATTGCAGAATTACATTGACAGATTCTATTATAAATATGACCACACCCGTATATGGATTTTTTTAAAACAATACCTGAGTATTTATCACAAGTCCATCCCCTCACAGCTTAGTTACTACTTACTTGGCATCTACTGCCCTCTTCCTAAAGAGGATGGCATGCAGGAAAGTAGGTTTGAAGAAATATGTGTGAAAATGACCTATTGGAACTAGTGCATAAGGCAGCCTTCCGCCTTGCATGGTATCCAGTCACCGCTCTGCACGCTCTCAGACAAGATAGTTGAGAATACCAATGCCAAGGCAGGGAGAAATAGATTTCTCAACTTATCAAAAGGGTCCCTAAAGGAATGGAATGGAAACTAATAAAGCACAACAAAGCTTAAGTTCTTTCATTCTAAATCAAGTGTTCTCAGCGTGTGATGAAAAGCAATAAAAATCCCAGCATCTGAAACACGATGACACTCTAAGCAAGGGCAAGATCAGCATGCACATGTCTTCAGCTCCAACATGAAGCTGATTAATTCTCTCTCGACAGGAAGAATGTTAATTGATTTGCATCTTGAAGTAACATGCAAAACACTGAAATTCCTCATGGTCCACCTTGTTTAAACAATCTAGATTTATGGCATGTAGAGGAAAGCTGTATCATCCAACAAATAATACTGTCTTCTCCTTGTCTCCCAGTAACATCGGCAACCCATAAACTTTGGAATTGCACTCTAGTACAAAAATATAGAATACAACGTTAAGTGAATTTAAATCTAACTTAGGAATAACATTGACTTACATCAGCAAAAAAGGAAATTACTTTAAGTGGAGTGTGCAACGAGCAAACAGCTCACGAAATAAGTTGCTCCACACAAATCCAATGGCAGGAGGACTGACTGCGGCTAAACTACATTTCCCTACAATTTCTAAACATACAATAAAAAATTGCACAGCAAATAACAAAGTTTGAGACTTGCTTTTAGGGAAAGGAATGACAGTAAAACTTTCAATCTAGCAGTCACCCAAAGTGCAATATATTATGAATTATTTTTATGCCTAGTAAGCTGTTCAGATCATGAGGACTTGTTACATCAGTTTATGGCTTAGCAGCAGCTACTTTGTCAAGAATCTGGATTTAAGTTTATTTTCCACATAATAAACTCAACGACACTACGCAGAAGAGTAATCAGAGAATAATAGTTGCTGAGCCATATAAGAAAGTTTTGGTGAATGGGCAGTCTGAGGCAATTGTAGCAGTTCCACAATGAAGAGTTTGCAGACAGAATTCTGGAGCATAGGTTCTAGGTGACTGAAGATACCAGTGTCAATAGAGGGAAATATCACACAAAAGCTAACAATTGGACAAATGTAGAGTTATAGACAGATCCTTCAGTCCAATTCATCTTTGCTGACCAGATATCCTAAACTGATCTGGTTCCTTTTACCAGCATTTGGGCCATATCCCTCTTAAGGTCTTCCTCTTCATGTATCCATTCAGATGCCTTTTAAATGCTCTAATTGTATCCCACACCATCACTTCCTGTGACAGCTCATTCTATACACGCATCACCGTCTGCATGACAAAGTTGCACCTTGGGTTCCTTTTATATCTTTGCCCTCTCACCTTAAACTTGTGCCTTCTCGTTTTGAATTCCCTTACCCTAGGAAAAAGACCTTGGCTATTGATCCTAACCATGCCCCTCATGATTTCATAAGCCTCTAAAGGTCACCCTTCAGCCTCCGACAGTTTTTGAAAAACTGGTGGTCTGAAGATAGGGGTAATAGGTACTGCAGATGCTGGAGAATCCGAGATAACAAGGTGTGGAGCTAGATGAACACAGCAGGCCAAGCAGCATCATAGAAGCAGGAAAGCTTGACGTTTCGGGCCTCGATCATTCATCAGAAATGGGGGAGGGGAAGAGGGTTCAGAAATAAATAGGGAGAGAGGGGGACGCGGATAGAGATCCCGAGGTTTGTCTGGAGGAAGGAGGGTAACTTCTTCAGGGTAGGCATCCTTAGAAGACGCTTCGCAGTGGGCTTAAAATTGTATCAGAGATAATAGGTACTGCAGATGCTGGAGAATCCAAGATAACAAGGTGTGAAGCTGGATGAACACAGCAGGCTAAGCAGCATCATAGGAGCAGGAAAGCTTAACGTTTCGGGCCTAGACCCTTCCCCCTCTCTCCCTATTTATTTCAGAACCCTCTTCCCCTCCCCCATTTCTGACGAAGGATCTAGGCCCGAAACGTCAAGCTTTCCTGCTCCTATGCTGCTGCTTGGCCTGCTGTGTTCATCCAGCTCCACACCTTGTGGTCTGAAGATAGGAATGGGCAATGTTAGGATGTAACTTAAAGCAGAAGGATGGGTATGACAGAACAGCGTTTCAGCAGCAAGGGAGCTGAAGCATAAGGATAAGCAACAGAAGCTGAGGTTGAGCACAGACTAACTGAATCTAAGGCAATGTGCAAGGAAAATAATGAAATCAGTGGCAAAGGTTTGGCCCCAAGAACTTTGTTCCTCTGAATATTTAACTCAAGGAAACTCAACCAAGATCAGGTTATTAGATAAGCCTTTAGACAATATAGCTGCAGTGAACAAGTTGAGACAGGTGGGACCGAGGCAGAGCTATGTCATTACTATACATGAGAACCCTGTGTGGGGTTGAATCAAACAATGCCTCTGAGCTGAATGATTTACCAGGGATAAGTAAAGGTGGAAGTGAAACAGTGGTTGAGCTAATTGAAAAAAATTAACAAAAATTCTTGTATACTGAACATCCGGCATCTTATCTATAACCTCAATATTGTACATTAAATGGAGAATAACTTACATATTTGCAGTGAAGTGAAATCTTTGAACTAAAAGTAGGTAATGAAAGAAAAAGTTCAAAGTAATGAAAGAAATTTTAAGAATTGTAATGCAGACTAAGGTGAAAGCCTTTGATTGTGTGTTAATCTCTACTGTTACTCTTAATACAAAAGTCCCAAAAAACCTCATAAGTAATGTTATTCCCTTGCTCTTGAATTAAACTAGTCAAGCTTGAGAATGCCTTCTTTGAATAAGTGTACATCATGTTATGTCTAATGTTACTTAGGATTACAATGATGCCCAAAAACGCAAAAAAGTTTTAAAAATTACCTTTGGATTTTTCCCCTCTTTGACCAGCATTGCACGCAATCTCTCCTGGGAAGGTGGTGCAATAAAGATTATATAAGGTTTTAAATCTGAATTGCGTAGAATTCTCAACGACTAGGGAACAAAAAAAAAACAAATGCAGGAATGAGAAAACAATGAAAACTACAAATAACACCAGATTTTTTGGGACAAAATAACGAATGATATTTTAGAACAATTTATTCCTTGGTTGTTAACGGACTGAGTGAGTATTTTTCAGTTTTTCCATGTTAATGCAACTCAATAAATGCAACCAAAAGAATAGGCTTTGCTGAAAATCTTGTATTCAAGAGCTAACCATACAAGTGCTCTCTAGTTCCAAATGGAGCACAGCAGTGTTCCATAACAAGCGCACTTATTCATTATTTTGTTCTTAAATACAGAAACCACAACAGCAGAGTTCAAATTAATTTGGTCCAGGATTGAGGATTATGTCAATAATTGTGACCAGATTTCTCCAATCGATTATAAATTTAAAGTGGTGAACAACAGATGACTGTCTGTGCATTAGTAAATTGCAACATATTTCGGAAGTAATACAATCACCAAATTGAGGAACACATAGGCAAGCCACTTGTAGCTAACTTACAAACCTATTACTTGAACCTATTGGGTCTGCTGAAACTAAGAGCTGCGTTTTAGGAAAGGACCAAAAGGAGTGAGTAATAGGTGCACTAGTTTGGAGCTTTGTTTTAGTGAGCTCGGGAACTGAAGCACACTAGCAGTATATGGCAGAGGCAAATTTAATTGCAACTTTCAGCAAGACAGGATAACCATTGAAAGGGGAAGGAATGTAGAGGATAATGAGAAAAAGTTAAGGAAGGTGACTAATTGAGTGACATAAAAACAGGTAGGATAACATTTCTGAAGAGTACATAAGGAGGAGGTCGCTGACTGATATATACAGGTTGAACGAGTGGCTGGGGAGAAAGGTTGCAAGATGGGGGTACACTGTGACGAAATGCAAAAAAGAATAAAAAAGCAGAGGATTACCTAACCGGAGAATGACTGAAGAATTTCAAATTGCAGAGGGATTATATCTTCGCATGCAGGAATCACAAAAAGGATAGCATTGAATTAAAGCAAGTAATTAAGAGGGCTATCTGAACGCCATCCTTTACTTTGAGGGGAATTGAACATTAAAAATAGAATATTATGCTTTAATTATAAAGGCAAGACTACATCTCGATCACTGTACTATTTTAGTCCACTTATTTAAAAATGCATGTAAATGTGTTAGAAGCAGCTCAGAGATTTATTAGCCTGATACCTGGAATGAATGGATTTTCTTCAAGGAAAGATAGAGCTTCTTGCTCCTAATGTGTGGAGGGGTGAAGTGGTGACATAACAATTGTTTAAAATCTTGAATGGTTTTGATAAAGTGGACAGGAGAAATGTTGTTTCTTTTTTGGTGAGCCTACACATTAAAGGCACAGTTTTAAAACTAGGGGTCACCCTTTTAGAACAGAGTTAAGAAGATTATCTTATTTTTTGAATGCTGTGCACCAGAATGCATTGGAGGGAGGGTTATTATATATTTTTAATGTGGAGAGGGAAAGATTCTTGTTAGGTGGGGAATCAAAAGTAAATCAGAGGTAGATAGGAATGTGGAATTCAAGGCAAAAAAAAAAAAAAATCAATGATCTCAATGAATGGTGAGCAAGCTTGACAGGCCAAATGGCCGAGCTCTTCACCTAACTCATATGTTTATACTCCTGATTTCTAACTAGTCTATGCTGCTATGACCAAAGTGATCAAACTCCTGGGTTTCAACCTTGAACGAGGCCACTGGCTACTTTTGTGGGTTTTGTAAAATCTTGTATGAGAACTAGCAATCAGCTATCAGACTTATAATTTCTCCTCTTTTACTGTCATGCAGGTTCATTGCAAGTTTAATGACCAGAGAGTGATGTAATAAACCATAGTTTTCTTGGACAACACGGTGTGGAGCTGGAGGAACACTTCTGAAGAAGGGTCCTGACCCGGAACGTCAACTTTCCTACTCCTCTGATGCCTGGCCTGCTGTGTTCCTCCAGCTCCAGACTACTCTTAGACTCCAGCATCTGCAGTTCTTACTATCTCTCTAGTTTTCTTGGCTTTGCCTATATCAGATAAGCTTCCAAAACTATTTGACTTATGCTGTATTTTTAAAAGCAATTAAATCAGTATTTATTGACTCAAAACTTAAGTTCCAAAGAAAAGTGCCTTATATAAAAGGCATTTTACAGATGACAATGCAAGTTAAAACAAAATAAAACATTAAGGTTCAAAGGATCCTGCATGCAAATAATCGATATGACACAATTCTGCTCATAGTTATTTCAGTATGTCGAGGGTCCTAACGATATAATTGAACGATACAGTTGAAATGAAAGCCGATTTACCCTTCCATGACTGGCTATAAAGAGTGACAATTATCTTTGGACTAAACGTATTTTGAAGGGACTATGTATTTACTGATATGATATGCAATACGAGTTACCTATATATAGGACAAAAGCATACTTGGAACAATAATGGCTTGACATGTAGCTTAACTGTCTGTTAGGCAGCTATTCATTTTGTTTGAGTTTCAGATGAGTGCAAGACATTTATAGATTGAGGAAATCCTTTCAGCATTTCTGAATGTATTTGTCCAGAACAATCTAACGTTCCCTTCCATTACTCCATTCAATTACTACTTACGAGACTCGAGGATTCGCATCATCTACCTTTTCCCAGAAAATCCATGCAAAATGTTCACTAAACTCTGCATTAAAATCTTCGCGTTGAAAAGTTATCCTTTGCAGTTTTGAACCCCCTTTGTCCTAGCCCCACCATTTAAATTATAAGACCATACGATATTACTGCAAGTGTCCCCATTCGGCCCATTGAGCTTGCACCACCATTCAATAAGATCATGGCTGATCCGAAATTCCCCACACCTATTTTCTTGCATTTTTCATATAACCTTCAATTCCCCTACTGACCAAGAATCTCTCACCTTTAACTATACACAAGGACTCTGCCTTCACAACTCAGTAACAAGGAGTTCCAAAAACACAAAACCCTAAGAAGAAATTCCTCATCTCAGTCTTAAATTGGTACCCCTTTATTCTGAGATCACGCCCTCTTGTCTGAGACTATCCCATGAGAGGAAACATCCTCTCAGCAGTCACCATGTCAAGCCACTTAAGAATCCTATGTGCAAGCTTTGTTTCATATACAAATACCCACAAGTCCTTTTGTGTTGCAGCTTTCTGCGGTTTTTCTTCAGTTTAATAATACTGTTTCGTTCTCCCTTCTAAAGGAATGACCTCACATTTTCCCATATTATATTCCATTTGCCAATTTTTTCCTACTTACATAACTTACCTAATATCTCTAAGCTGTTTGTCTCTCTCTCATAACCTGCCTTTCCATCTATTTTTGTGTTGATGCAAATTTGGCTACAGTGTTCACTTTGTTCCTCCTAGGCATTAATGTATCATATAGTTGCAGTCCCAGCCCTGATTCTTGTGGAAACTCACTGGACATGAGTCATCAACCTGAAAAAGAACTCTGAACCACAACTCACTGTTTCCTACCCATTAATAAATTTTCTCTGTGCCAATTTACCCCTCTAACATAATGGGCTCACATCTTATGACTTAACCTTTTCAGGTATCTTGTCTAATGCCTTCTAGAAGTCCAAACAATACATCTACTAGTTCCCCTCTTTCCATTCTGGTTGAGACTTACTCAAAACTCACACAGACACTACTTCCCTTTCACAAAGCCATAGTGACTCTGCTTGATTAAAATATGATTTTCCAGATATTCTGCCAATCCCTCCATAATAATTGATACCAATACTTTTCCAACAAAAGATGCTAGGCTAATTGGCCTATAGTTACCTTTTTGTCTCTTTCCCTTATTGAATCAGTGTCACATTAACAGTTTTATAATCCTTTCATTTGTTAGTGTGCACACCTTTAACGTAACATTACCTTGCAGCTACTCGTCTTCTTGCTATACAGCACAAGGGTCTCTTATTTTTCCTCATGACTCAGACAATTCACATGACGGATTAGCTTTTGCTGAGGTTCTGCCTCTCTTTGGCTCCTGAAAGTCATTCCATCGTTTCACAGAATTGATTATAGACTCTTGGATCTATAATTTTCTCTTTTCGAACCTCATTTTGAGTATGGGAACTATTTGCAGACTCCCAGCATTTCACACGTCCACTGATTCCTTGAACGATTGGCAGTATTTCACTCATCTCTTTGCCAGTCTCAAACTCGAGTATCATTACCAACTCTAGTCATTTATTTCAATTTTTACCGGGCATCAAATTCTTGAATTTTGTTTTGTTCATTCTCTTCCCCCACCCCAGAGAGGAATTGGTGTTTATTACTTACCCAAGTGTTCACAAGGGAAGATGTCATTCAGAATATTTCCTAATTTACATCCATCAACAGATCCCAATTTATTTTCGTCTTTAAATCTCACTTCTTAGAGAGATTTTTTTTGCAGAACTGTAAGTTTTGCTTTTATTGTTGCATGCTGCCATTGTAGCCACTCTTTTTCCTTGGACTCTATTAACCACTCATTATATTTTCATGTTTTTATAAGATCAACATTTGTACAATGAATCTCTTCTCTTTTTCCTTGTTTGATTTGTAGAACTAATTTTGTCTCTTGATTTCACTTCATTAACTCATTGAGGAATTGTACTTGTTGAACTGTATAATTACTTAACTGTAAAATACCTAGCATTTAGTAGTAAGCATGGGGCTGGATGAACACAGCAGGTCAAGCAGCATCATAGGAGCAGGAAAACTTGACGTTTCGGGCCTAAACCCTTCATCAGAAACGGGGGAGGGGAAGAGGGTTCTGAAATAAATAGGGAGAGAGGAGGCGGCGGATAGAGGATGGATAGAGGAGAGGATAGGTGGAGAGGAGGCAGACAAGTCGAAGAGGCGGGGATGGAGCCAGTAAAGGTGAGTGTAGGTGGGGGGGTAGGGAGGAGATAGGTCAGTCCAGGGAGGACGGACAGGTCAAGGGGGCGGGATGATGTTAGTAGATAGGAGATG
>JAHRHZ010000283.1:18078049-18117845 GCA_024137785.1 Ginglymostoma cirratum | reverse complement strand
CCTCCCTGGACTGACCTATCTCCTCCCTACCCCCCCACCTACACTCACCTTTACTGGCTCCATCCCCGCCTCTTCGACTTGTCTGCCTCCTCTCCACCTATCCTCTATCCGCCTCCCCCTCTCTCCCTATTTATTTCAGAACCCTCTTCCCCTCCGCCGTTTCTGATGAAGGGTTTAGGCCCGAAACGTCAAGTTTTCCTGCTCCTATGATGCTGCTTGACCTGCTGTGTTCATCCAGCCCCATGCTTGTTATCTCGGATTCTCCAGCATCTGCAGTACCTTTTATCTCTGATAGCATTTAGTAGTATTCAATTTGTCTCCTACTTAAATGTTGACAAAAATCTCTTTATCCAATTAATATATCTAACTCTTGTCGGTTTAGACTAATGCTCACAAACCTAGAATGTTAAATCTTTTTTCACAAGTACTGCCAGGCCTATTGAGTATTCCCAGCATTTTACATGATTTTACGTTAGATTTCTGTAATATTTTGCTTTCATAACTTGTGCTTGAGCTGCTTACCTGGGTATGTAAATTTAATAGGCATATTTTTCCAGAATTGATCACTTGTCTCACTGAATCAATACTGGTGCCATACAGGTTCTTTTCATATTCTCCATGTTCAATGAATTTGTTAGTTGCCATGTCTGCTTCAAAAAATTGCCGTGACACAAAAAGGTAATCACGCCCATTTACTTCTTCATCTCTCATAGAACGCGTTGTATCTACAAATGCAAAGAAATGAGTGAGACAGAAAACATACCACTGAATACAGTTAAAGCAAGATGGTTCAGATAACTTACGAGGTACTGCTAGAGCAAAACGATCAACCTCTCTTTCCATCAATTTCTGCCTCAGTTCATTCTGACCACAGTTTGGTGGACCAATCAAAACAATTGGCCTTTTTCTGCTTGCAGGTTGGTGATATAGTGACATTTCTTCATAGGTCAAGATCTCATCGTTATCATAGTCTGTTGGGGGAAAACAGAAATACAACAGTCATTCGCAAGCATACAGACGCCTACCCAAATTTTCCTTGACGATTTCCAAAGGCATACATAAAAAAGACAAGGGGAAGCAAAAGGAAGGGATTTTGAGAGGGCAGCTGGAAGTACAAGAAAACCCTTGGGGGAGACAACGGTGTTCAGGTATACACATTTTAGAACATTTTGAATTTTACATTAATGCGTTTGCTTAATAGTCTTTTTGTTCATTTCTACAATATGTCAGTTTCTAGCACCTTTCCTAAAATTCCTAACTACTTTTTTTTCCCCTTTATTGCTATTCTTTTCATAGTTTCTGTTTTGTCACTAGCATTGCACCATTATACATATTGACCCTTTTACTCAGCTCTCTCATTCAAGCTTTTAATTGTTTGAACTGGGCCCTTTCTCCCCTCGCAGCAATGGAAGTAACACAGTATAGACAGGCGAGCAGGAGGAGTCAGCTGACGCAAAAAAGGACCTGATCTGTTTTATTAATAGATGACTCTGTTCCAGCAGGCCTGAAGAGATATGTGAATCACTTCCACTGATTTAAAAAAAAAATCAAGTAAGACACACAGATAATGCTGGGTAATGAGCAGATTAATTGTCACATGAACTGAAGTTTGACATGTTATCACATCTTGACCACATTTCAATGCAAAATTATCAAGCTTCAGACACAGTGCAGCAAATCAAGGTCCTTATATTAAAACTGGACGTATTTCTTATACATACCATCATTTCGATTTGCATTGTACAGCACCTTCTTCCGTTTCTTCTTATTTTTCTTAGCACACCAAAGTTTACCTGGAGTTAAAAAAAAAAACACTTAGGCCTGATGTTATTCTGTCCCAAGTATTTAAATTAAATTCCAAGGCTAGCTTTTCACAGAAAATATGCCAGAATCAGTGTTATGAGTGGGCAAAGTTAGAATTAGAAATTCTCATTACAGTATGTTCTGAACCAAAGTGCCTGAACTGACTCTTTCGAAATCTAAATTAAAACAAAAAACTGTTTGAGATCTCCAGCATCTACAGAAACGGAAATTGCTGGAGAAATTCAGCAGTTTTGGCAGAATCTGTGGGAAGACAGTAGAGTTAATGTTTCAAGTCCAGTGACTCTTCATCTGTTCTGTTAGTAGCTCGGATTTCTGGGCTACTAACAGCTCAGATGAAGAAGCACTTCAGTGAAACAGAAAACCTGCCCTCTTCTCACAGATGCTGCCAAACCTGCCGAGTTTCTCTTCCAAAAAGCTACCATGTTAGTTGAATGTTCAACCTCCACCTTATTACCCTTAAAATATTTATTCTATTCCCTTTTGAAAATTACTGTTGAATCTACCACCATCACCCTTTATATCAGAGTATTCCAGATGATCAGGATTCACTACATGAGAACAAATCTAATCTTGCCTTTTTGTTTACTAATTATCTGTAACTGTTTACCAGTCACTGATTATACAGTATTTTTGATTCATTCGGGTTTCTTTCCTATCCTGCCTGAAAAATGATTACATCACCAATGGGATACCATAACTTTGAGGCTTTTGCGTCATTGCTATTACAGCAATCATTTGAAGAATGCAAGCTCAGGATTCCCTTGCCTTTTGTTAAGGCATTCTTTATTGATATTTGGAACTAAACAAGATTCAAATAGCTAATGGTTAACGTCTTACCTTTACAACTCAGCTAAATTTCAGACTGGTAATTTAATAATGACTTGTAAATAAATTGGGACACCAAATGCTGTATAATAAATTAGAATATTACAACATGCAATGATTCAATGGACACCAACTAGGGTAATATTTGTTAAGCTTTAATGAAACAAAGTTTTTATTTTTGCAATATAAATTGCTTCATTCAGCCTGCCACCCTCATACTCAATACTTAATGACTCTGTTGAGTTTTGTGAAAACAACTATATTTAATTACATAAAACAACAACCCACTTCAAGGTAGCAATGACTTCAGGATTATTTTAACCAGCCTATCAAGCTGTGTTTTTAAAACTGAAGTAATTCTCTAAATGCCTGACTGGAATCTACCCAATTAGTAGTTCACACGTACAAGGCAACCTAAAACAGAAATCATAAACAGTGACAATTCTAAGAGCAGTTAAGTTTCATAGCTACTTAACAACATATTACCAACTATTTCTTAACTATTTATGTTCAGTATTCAGAAGCTGAATTAAATTTGACAAAACTGTAGAATGATGTACAGACCAAATTCATTTGCTGCATTAATGGGCAACTGGACTTCATAAACTTGTAAAAGTTCAATCGCAAAAATCTTAGAACAGCCAATTAATCAATGGCTAAATGTATTTGTAGAATGCACTGGAGCATTGATCTTTCAAGTACAGCCTAAAATGAAGAAAAATTCTGAAAAAAATCAATTATCTAGGGAATGCAGGAAGTTTTGTTTTAGCATTACTAAATATCACAAAAATGTCACCTTGATGTTTCACAGAAGAATTTTGAGTTCAAAGTGTTTCGAATGGAATTGGGGGATTGGCACTTTTCATTCTATCATTGAGACTGTTCTCTAGCACTGACCGTTTCATAGTCATCAGTAGCGCATCATATTTGCGCAAGCATGCTTCCTGTCCAAACAATGTGACCACTAACGAGTGGCCCAACCATGTAATCAGGAAAAAAAAATGTTGTATATAGCTGCCACTTTAAAAGGAGCACATTAGGGCTGGAATCCACATCTGGATCTTCACTATGCAAGTCCAACCAGCTATCCATGGAGTTACTTGAATTGTATTTTAATTTTTCTTCCTGACAGATAACTTATGGGGAACAGTACAACACAAATATATTTTTATGACTGTTCTAGAATAATCCCAATTTTGATTTCATTTGTTTACATTTTTTGAAGTTACATAAACATGACTTTGAATTTAGGCCACTCCTAACCTGATTTCTCTGGCTCTTTGTCTTCCTCAATGGTTTGTTTCATGGCTTCTCTTTGTTGCTGGAAGCTTTTCCCTATTTGTACGTAAAAGGATAAAGGTTACTGTAGAAAGTAAAATACTTGATTGCAAGAGATAGTAGGAACTGATGCTGGAGAATCTGAGATAATAAGGTGTAGAGCTGGATGAACACAGCAGGCCAGGCAGCAGAGGAGCAGGATTGCAAGCTAGATAAAAGGTGAATTTAATCTTTTTAACAGTATGTTACCCGAAAAACTTTTTTGTGCTGTTCAACCTGGGAAGATACTGCAAAACTAGGCCAGCTATTTCTAACAAAGGTTGACAAAAATCAGATTTTGCATTTTTGGAAAAGGTTACCAACAAAACAGAGCTTCTTCACTGTGTCAGGATTCAACAGGGCAAGGGGTGCAGATGTACATCACCTTAAGTCTCATAGCAAAGTGGTTGATATTTAAACTAGGATGCTTTAAGCAATTTCAGGCTGGATAACACTAAAGCCGTTCAAAATAACGCCAAACTACAGATCCTGGACAGTAAATGTATTGCTCCGCAGTTCATATTCAAAGTGGTTACTGGGCCAAGAGCTTGCCTGAAACTTTATAATATAGCTAAAGAAGGCTTTAGAGTTCTGATTAAATTCCACGTCTCTCTGGGAAATAATACAAAAATTTACAAACACTCACATATACATTTGTCTCAGACTGAACAGCAGAACTTTTTTTTAAAAAGCTGCTTACCATTAAAACAAAATGAAGTTTACAATAAATGGGTGTTACATTGGAAGGAAAATGAAATCAACTTAAAATGTTAATTCTGCTTCTTTCTTCCGACCTGTATTTCCAGCATTTTCAGATTTTGTATTCTATTTCTAGCATTGGCAGTGTAATGCTCGAGGTTAGATCGAGTTTTGGAAGAGCCAAGTGTCTATCAGCTCTAGAATTTATCTTTTACTTTGTTTTCACAAAACAGCATTTTAACAAAAACAAGTAAAATGCAGAGACAAGTTAACTATTTTGAACTAATCATTTTTCAGTCACTGATGGCAAGGAACCCTTTTCACAACCGAGATTTACAAATGTAACATATAGTTTAAAAATCACTGCACACTAACATCTTACCTGGAATAAGTCCAGCTAATGGCTGATTGTCTTCATCTCCATCTCTGTAAGCTTGCCACCAGTTGGGATCTTCTTGGCTTATCACATGAAGCACATCTCCTTTCTGGAAAGACAGCCCCAACTCACGACAGGGAATATAAGGATCATCTGAGGGGTCGTAATCAAAATGGGCTTTCACGTGTACCTGAAGAAACAGTTGCTTTGCATCAAAATTTGCACATTTTCCATTTTTTTTAAATTTAAAAGAAATCTTTCCTTCTCTTATCGACTTCCATTATCACAATGGATTCAAAACTTGGAGATCCCTAACCAATTTGCCTGACAGTTCCTATAATTTATTTTTCAAATCAAGGAGGAAGTGCTTGGCCCTCTCGCAGCACGCCTCACCCAGGGTGTGAAAGTATTTCACATGATAAAACATAACAAACTTAAATTATGATCACAACAAAAACAGAAATTGTTCGAAAATTTCAGATCAAGCAGCATCTGTGGAGAGAAATTAGAGTTAACGTTTTGGGTCCACTGACTCTTCTTCAGAATTATGATCATGCTCTATTAAGTTTGTCAGTGGAAATTTTGCTTATTAGTTCTCTGCAAGCACATATACCACACAGATTATACTTATGATTCTAACATAGTGGACGCTGGATTGCACTAAATCCTAATTTATCAATGCAACTTTAAAAACTCAATAAAAATTTTGTATACATATATATCACCGAGCTTTGAAACTTTTGACTTAGAGTGAACAATTTTCTATGGATAAAGACAACCCACTCTAGTTTTTTTTACTGAAAGAGGGGTTTCTATTCTGATACTCTAATAACTCATCGTAATGGCACAAAAATTGCCATAATCCTGAACCCACCTCCCCCCACCACTAGCTGGGAGAAAATCATTTCATCTTGCCCATACAAAAGAACATATTCCACGTTAAATCTGTTCAATTTGAAAAAGTTGACATATGGGGCTGATTGGCTAAAAAAACTTAAAACTATTTAGTGAAATTCAAGTTAATCTACTGAAGCTACAAGATATGGTCAAACAATTGTTAACTTAAATTGGTACAAGTACCTTCTAATATTTCTTGAAACATAGCTTACTTACCACCATCTCTTTGGCAGGAGGATTCTTGGTCTGCTGACTGGGAATCAACACAAATGTCAGTGTACCATGCATATCAGCCTGTATAGATAACAAAGAAAAAATATGCTGAGCTATATCTAAATATCAATATAATTCTGTAATATCAGAAACATGAAAACCACACAAGTATTTTGTAAGGATCAGACTGACAGAAGAATAGCCACGCAACTTTATATTAGAAACAAATCACATACCAGCAAATCAAACACCTCATTAACATCCTTCCCACGAATCTCAATCCCATTTATTTCAAGGACTTCATCCCCTTCGTGCAATACACCACTCTTCTCTGCAGCACCACCCTTCACAATACGACTGATAATGACAGATTCCACATCATTACGTACCGTAGCTCCCTATACAGGAATACAATTTAAAAAAAAAAAACCACACGTTATGCAGGTTTAGGTGAACCAGACAGACAGGTTGAATCCCTAGATTACTGATGAATCAGTTGTCAGTAAAGAGTGGTGGGTAGACAGCTGTGCACAGGTGGGGAGGAAAGAAACCAGCTCAAGATACCAGAACAAAAACAGAAAATGCTGGAGAAACTCAGTAGGTTAGGTAGCATCTACACAAAGAAAAGCATGGTTAATATTTCAAGATCGATACGACACTTCTTCAAACCTTTAGCCTTGCAAGCCTAGCAGTTGCATCAAGCTGCAGAAATGGCTCAACAAATGAATGAAACCAGATGGAACATCTTTCCTGGACCTTTGGTATCATGAACAATGGCAAACTTACCCTACTGACTCTGCAGAGTCCTCCTTACTAACAATCTGGAGCTAATGCCACACTTGGGAGCACTGTCTCAGATTAGTCAAGCACCAACTTCAGAATCATACTGTACCATACAATGTTCCAGACAACACCAGAATTCCTAGTTTATGTTTTGTTCCACTGTCAGCAGAGGTGCACCACAATTTTATACAGCTGGGAGAGAACTGCCCAAGGAGTTGTCAACACAGACCGCTGACCTTAAGGTCTCATGGCATTAGGTCCAACATGAGCCAAAATAATCCTACCGATTACTATGTACAACCATTGCTCAGCTAAGCAATCACTATTCCAGTGTTAAGCACAGCTCTGAGGAAGCACTTTGGACAGCAAGTGTGCAGAATATACTCTGGGTGGGTGACTTCAATGACCACCAAAGAGTGGGTTTGGCAGCATCATTACTGATCAAGTTGGTCGAGTCTGGAAAGACATTGTGGCTATACTGGTTTTGCGGTAGATGGTAAACAAGCTAACGAGAGGTTAACAACATACTTGATTTCATCTTTTCCGATCTGCCTTCTGTGGTCACATCTGTCTGTGACAGTACTGGTAAGAGTGACCACCATACAGTCTTTGTCAAAACGCAACACTGTCTTCACAATAGTGATAGCCCTCCATTATGCTGCATGGTGCGTCACTGTGCTAAACAGGATAGGCTTCAAACAACTCAACACTGGCCAGCCAGGAAGTATTATGGCCTGTTAGCAGCTACAAATGTACTGAAACAATCTATAAGCTTGTGGCCTGGGATATTCCTCACTCAACTATTACGACCAATTTAGAGCTGCAATCCTAGTTCAATGAAAATTGAGGACAAGTAAGGAGAAGCATCAAGCATTCCTAAAAAATGAGTTGCTAGTAAAAACATCATGGTCCCAGAGACCATGAGGCTGCTCTCTATATAAAGAGATGACTGCTGGTGGTTTAACCCGAGTGTGAGCACACCTCAGGTGAGGGGATAAGTTGATTGTAACCTCAGCCCATGCAGGAGCGGAACCTGTGCTGTTGGCATAACTTTGCATTGCAAGCTACTATCCAGCCAACTGGCCCCCAAGCTAAAAAACACAAGTACATGCATTACAAACATCATAAACAGCAATTGCTACTCAGGGCTGAACAATTCCACAGCCAAGAGATTAGATCTGAGCTCTGCAGTCCTGCCATATCCAGTTGTGAATGTTGGCTGACAATTAAACAACTCAAGGGAGAAGGTGGCTCCACAAAATCTCCATCCTTAATGAGCGGGTAGCTCAGCAAATCAGTGCAAAAAGAGAAGGCTGAAACCAATTCATGTTGCGTTCCCCCATAAGTCCCTGGAATCACAGTCTTCAGTCAATGTGGTTCACTGCATGTCATCAAGAAATGGCTGAAAACACTGGATACTGCCAACATTATGGCACTAATACTGAGGATGTGCTCCTGAACTTGCCAAGCTGTTCTGGTACAACTACATTATATGCATGTACCTAACATTCTGTAAAATTGCTCCGGTAAATCCTGGACACAAAAAGCAGGACAAATCAAATCCAGCCAATTATTGGCCCTCAAGTCCACATCTAATCAGCAAAGTGATGGAATGGACCATCAACTGTGCTATCAAGCATCACTTGCTTGGCAATAGATTGCTCACTAAAGCTCAGTTTGGGTTTGCCAGGGCCCCAGCTCCAAAGCCCAATATAACATTGGTTCAAACATGGACAAAAGCAACGTTAGAGTGTCTGCCTTTGATGTCAAGGATACAAATGACCAACTTTCACATCAAGGCCTAGAAAAACCAGAAGAAAGGTAAAGTGACCATAGGGCTGCTCTTTGAGGCAGGAGGAGCGGGAGAGAGACAACTGATGGTGAATTCAACATGCTTCAGGCAAAAGGGCAAGGTTGAGGTGGTACCTTAAATGGTATCCTCAGCTGGTATAGGAATTTAACCCAAAATGTTGGCATCACTGTGCATAACAAGCAAGCCAGGCATCCAGCAAAACTAGTATGTAAAGCAGACCTAGTCAAGTGAGGGGCGGTGTACACGCGCGTGCATGTGTGCGCGCATAGTGGTCAGTGAAAGCCAGTCATCTGAGCTCCAGACATCATGCAGGAAGAGTACATCACAGTAGGTACTTTCTAATCAACCTGTTTGGAAATGTTATTTCACACCTGTGGAGCAGGTGGGACTTGAACCCAGATCTTTTGAGTTCTTCAGGATGTTGTATTAGGCCCAACCAGCTTCAGCTGCTTTAACAATGAGATTTGTTCCACCATAAGTTCAGACAGGAATGTTTGTTGATGTCTACACAATTCACAGATACTGAAGCAATCCGTATCCAACAACCTGCAATACCTTAACAGCATGCAGGTTAGAGTTGAAAACAGCAAGGTACATCTCCAACAAGAGAGAATATAAACAGCATCCTTGACATTAAGCAGAACCAGGGCTGGAATCTAAATACTGCGGCTACAACAGCGGCTCAGAGGTAATAATCTGGGAGAGGGTATACCTTCCAATTCCCCAAAGTCCTTTTACCATCAACAAGGCAGAAGATGGAATACACCTTACTTTCCTAGATAACTGCAGTCCAACAGCACTCAAGGAGTTTGTTACTATCCAGGTCAAAGCAGTCATTCGATTGGCAGCACATCCGCAAGCATTCACTTCCTTTCCCACCGATGCACAGTTGCAGCAATATGCATCATGTACAAGATGCACTGCAGGAACACACCAAACTTCCTGAAGCAACACCTTTAAACTCACGATCACTACCATCTAGAAGGTCAAGGGCAGCAGATACATGAGAAACTACTGGCAAGATCTCCCCTCTGCCACGACTTTTCCAAACAAAACACAATAGCTCAGCCATGATACCACTAAACAAAAACAAAAAACTGGAAGAACTGCAGATGCTGGAAATCTCACAAAAATAGAATTCCTGGAAAAATTCAGCAGGTATGGCAGCATCTGTGTAGAGAAAACAACATTAACATTTCAGGTCCAGTGACCCATCTTCTGAATCAGTTCTAAAGAAGGGTCATCAGACCTAAAACATTAACCCTGTTTTCTCTCCACAGATGCTGCCAGACTTGCTGAATTTTTCCAGGAATTTGTTTTTGTTGCAGCGATGATACCAATTATCCAACTATGCAGCTGAGGCTTAACACTTAACCAGGATCACTGCATAAAATGTGTGTACTTAAATGTCAATGCCAATAAGATTAAACCCAAGTTTGAGGCAAAAAAATGCAAACCTTCAGGACAGAGGGCAGGTGCAGGGAAAAACTGCAAAACGAAACTTCTCAATAAAGCCACTAGATGGGGATAAAATATAAAATCAAGAAAGCACTGGGATAAGAAGAATAAAAAGGGTAGAAATGGCATCCAAACATCTTTGCCAAATTAAAGCAAAGTGATTGTATGCATTTACTATTTCTCCCAGCCTGAGTAAACGAGGTTACGGCAAAACATTACAACACTTTAACAATTAAGTAGAAGTGTACTTTATCAAGGCACCCTCATCTAAGCTGCTGTTTAGGTGTTCCTTCACTCATTCGAAGGGTAAACTGTAGTATAAATCAGAATAGAACTATTGCTGTGTCACTGCATTTAAGATACTTGAAGTCTAAATTAAAATATCCAAATTTCTAAACATTGAAATGCAGTACTTGAATAGAAAGGTCGACAACCTATTCAGTAGATCTTAGGGACTAATCAGCTTAGATGGCTGGTTTATAAATGCCATGATGCCATTAGCCTGGTTCAATTCCTGCAGTGGATGAGGTTTCCTTGAAGGACTCTTCTTCTCAACCGTGTCCTTCACAGGAAGCATGGTGACCTACCAGGCGTTTCTCTCTCTAATGAGAAAGCGCCCTAAAAGTCTGGAAGGACTGTAGCAATTTTATCTTTTAAATAAACAGGTAGTTTGTTTGGGTGAAATGTATAATACATACGTTACAAATTAAAACAAACCAAATTGTGAAAATCATCTCTTAGGCAATTGGTTTGTTATCTTAACTTGGACAACTTGTTTGAACTGCTATTGGAAGTTAAAACCTGTGCAGTAAACATCAATAAAACTATCAAACGTCAGCTTCATAATGTTGCGACAATCATCTGCATTATGAAATTTAAAACAACCTTAATTCAGGTGTTAAGAAATACTGAAAATCACACCTTATTCCCTTCATACTTTAATATCCGAGATTGGAATCAAAGAATCCCTGCAGCGTGGAAGCAGGCCATTCAGTCCATCGAGTCCGCACCAACCCTCCGAAGAGCACCCCACCCAGACCCTGTAACCCTGTATTTCCCCATGGAAAACCCACCTAGCACATCCCTGGATACTGCGGGTATTTTAGCATGACCAAACCACCTAACCTGCACATCTTTGGACCGAGGAGGAAACCGGAGCACCTGGAGGAAACCCACACAGACACAGGGAGACCATGCAAGCTCCACGCAGACAATTGCCCGAGGCTGGAATTGAACCCGGATCCCTGGCGCCTTACAAACTTGATCGTGTTCTAAGTACAAACTAGAAATTCTTTGTACTTGCGCAGTCAGAATAGAGAATTACAATTTGGAATACTGACAATGACTTTCACAAGCAAATAAATGAAGCAAGATTCCTCATCTTGACTTGAGGTAAACAATACAACTGTTTCTGTAGAAAGTAAAGAAAGCTTTAAACTCCTGAATTCTAGGGCACCACAATAGCAGGCATTCCAAGAATATTTAACAAAATACTGAGTGTTTATTTAATTTTATATTTATAAAATGATCTTTAAGCAACTTGCTTTTAAGTCATGCTGCAGTGAGTGAGCCAAGTCCCTATTGTACATGTGAGACTGAATATAAATGCTGTCAGATAAATCAAAGTTCAAATGTAAAAGTGAACAATCAGTGCTTAACATCTTCTCCAGGCACAATATTCAAACTAGTGATTATTTTGACAACTATTTTGAAGTAAAAATATTTATAAAATTCACAAAGAGAACTTTTACCCTTTTTGATATACACAGGCGGTCCCTCATTTACAAATGCTTGACTTACAAACGTTCATACTTACACATGTAATCCCATACAGCAGTGTATTAACATTCGTTTTAAGAATCCAGCATGCAAGTATTTTCTCGTACTTACGAATGGCTATTTTATGTTGTTCTACACAGTATTCTGAATCGCATACAAATCCACTTGTGAATGTGGTCAAGAATGGGACCCATTCACAACCTGGGGTCTGCCTGTAACCAGAGACCTGGCGTTTTTTTTTATGTTGTAACATCCTACAATGCCATCTGGAATGCTATACTGTATGAAACCGTATAAATTACTAATTTAAAAACACATTCAGAACTTTTACATCCTAATGACTGAAATTAATTGACAACATTTAGAGATACAAGTCAGTCAGTTGTGCTACTGTTTGATGGCACTGAAATTATGTTTAGGTTTCTCTCCTTTATTGGACTATGGAAGAAATGTATATTCTTTGCTTATAACAAGCTACAGTATATAATATCATCAACTGCTTTAACAATCTGACATTGCTACATTTATTGATTGCTTTCATAGAAAATCAAAATAGAAAATATGGACTTATGTAGCAATTCAGCCTGCTCTGCTTTCAACATGATCAATTATTCAACTTAGTAGCCTGTTCCCACTTTCTCCCTGTACCCTTCGATGCCTTTAGCGCCAAGAACTATATCTAACACCTTCTGAAAAACATTCAATGTTTTGTCCTCACCCGTCTCCGGATGAAGAGAATTCTCCTTAGCCCAGTCCTAAAATAATTTTCATGTTTGTCAGAATCATGGAATGATGCAGTCAGAAAGCAATCTAAGCCATTGTTGCCCTGCCAGTTCTATGACAGAGCCGTGACTAGCTTGTCCAACGCCTGTTATTTTCCCATAGTGTGTTTTAAACTTCTGTATATATTCCTTTTTAAGTTATCGTTGAATCTGCTTCTACCATACTTCAAGGCAGTGAAATCCAAATCACAACAAGTTGCTATGTAAAAGGTTTCTTATCATCTGTAGCTTTTGTTAATCAATTTAAAGTCACTGACCTCTTGTTCCAACACAATATGCTCCTGATTTCTCATATGCCATTAAAACAGTTCACAATTATGGCAATGCAATTATATTTTATACTGCTCTGATTATTAATATCTTGCGACATCACAGAACAACAAAGCGATGTTGTCCGTTTAGCTGCTGATTGGATTTAAAAATAATTTGCTGCTGTGAGTTCTGTTGTCTTAACCTTCATTCAGATTGAGATGAGAGAAGAACCACAAGAACAATTTTGTGGATTAACTCTACAACACGAGCAAAGGATTCCTCACCCTATAAAAGGAGACCGAAGGGAATCCCTTCCAGATGTTATCATCCAACTAAGGAGAATATAAATATCCTGGAACAGATTTTTATACTACAAGGAATAACCATACAAGTATCAGTTAATCTACTAATCCACCTGCCCCCACAATAAATTAAAGGACAGTTACATGAAAAATTGATTTTAAGACTCTCCAACTTAGTATTTACTCATCAACATACCAAACATAAGCTGGTCTCAAAAAAAAAATTTAGATTATAAATACTCAACTTGTGCGATGCATGCGGTTTCAAATTAATTTAATCAGCTATTGAAATACACCTTATGCCTTGGCACCACATTTCTTCTTGCCATGCCGCTGCTAAATTTTGAACTCTAATCTTGAATCTGCTCTCTGGAGAGTGAGTCAATCCTGTAATTATCAAATGGTATGTGCACACAGATTTCATATTCCATAGGATTAGATGAAGTTATGTTCCAAATCCTTTGCTACTCTTATCCCTTAATTTTACACTACACTTAAGTGGAAGCTTCTCAAACAAAATTGTGATTTCATTTGTTAACTCTATCCAAATACACTGTATGGGGAAGTCAGTCAAATGAAGCGCCACAAGTCAAACTTTAATTTCTAACAGAGCGTTCAAATATCTCTTATCAAAAGTACTCTCTCATTTTTGAATGTGCAATTTTGAATTTAAAGCAATGACAGCAGTTGCAACTCTACAGAAGTTACAACACATTTATTTTATCCATCTGATCTTAACTCTTGCCAAGCTGCAAAAGCAGATTGTCTCCTTACAACCTATTACTACTCTTATGCTAAACTGTTATGCACCACAGAATGAAACAAAGAAAAAAAAAAATCAATCATACTTGTTGGAAGTTCTCAACTACATCCTGTGGTTACTGTTTAGTGCAATGAAGGGCATGAATAACCCAAAACCCCAGGCTAATATTCTGGGGATATGGGTTTGAATTCCAACATAGCAGACAGTGAAATCTGAATTCAATAAAATCTGAAATTAAAGACCAGTCTAGTGGCAACCATTCAACCATTGCTATTTGTAGTAAACCCCATCTGGGTCACTCATGTCCTTCAGGAAAGGAAACCAGTCATCTTTTCCTGATCTGGCCTACATGTGACTGTACACTCGCAACAACGTCGTTAACACTTGCAATTTGGGCCTGGCAATAAAAAATGCTGGCTCAGCCAACAACAAAATCCCATGAATGAATAACAAAAACTCTCAAAAATAGTACAATGTACATTCCCAGGAATGGTCTTTAGCATCCTACGTATTCACAATTGAAATGAGCTTTTGAAACCAAACATTGCCATCTTATGCCACACAAGAACGTGTATCACATCATAATGCTGTGTTGCAACTTTGATGGGTCAGTTACTTGACCAATTAGTAGTTAGGCCAAGCTTACCATGATATTCTTAAGTAGTTGAATATCACCTGCGACAATCAGAATTGGCTTTAGCACCACGATGCAGATCTCTCCAGTGGAGGAAGGAGAAAAATCAGGAAGGAAAATAATGACAAATTCCATTCAATGTGAAGGGTCTAATGAGTATTTAGGAAATGGCCCTCAAATTCAAGCACAGTCCTTCAGCTAAGTTAGGTCCGATTTTCAATCGTGGTCCATGCTGACTTGGTTAATTTCAACCACTAGATTAGTAATACTTTAATTGACCACAAAATCGCAAACTTCAGTAGGAAAATCATTTGATGTGAAATGAATAACTTATTATTCTCTAATGCCACCTGCTCCAAATGCAAATACAAGAACATCAGTCAAGCTCATCTCACCTGCCCACGTTTGGCCCATATCCCTCTAAACATACCTTGGAAGGCCAAGAATCAAATAGTGTTCTATGCTAATTAGTCATTTAAAGACGGTGATTGAGGGTGTTGCAAATTACTTGTGCAGATAAGGCAACTGCAGTTATGCAGTTACAAAAGGGCAGAAAACCATGCGTTTCAAGTTCTTAACACGTCTTGTTGGAAAGCAAGACTCCTGTTGGCCGGGCATCTCTTCTTTTGGAAAATCACTCAATTACTGGGAAGTTTTTTAATATTCTATCAGAAATTAATATGTATACCATTTATTCCTTATTGGTATGTTTCCATGCTGTATGAGTCTATCACTAAGTTCCACTAAAATCAGGAAGGTCGCTGCATCTATATCCATTATTCTAACTCACAATTTAAGAATAATCCCTTGGATACACTGCAGTTTACAGTAACTAAGCACGAACAGAGAAGTTGGCTTTTTAAGTTAAGATCATAACACATTCTGAATACTCAGCAGCGCTCTGGTATAGCATACTTGTAAGATAATAGATTAATCTTATGTAAAAACTCACCATATTGAGTTTCTAAATATTGCAATCTAACATAACGGGTTTTCAAATGCATTAAAGAAAACTACAAACTTATTAACTGACAACCAAATTTCAAAACAAAAACTTAAGGTATCCAATGTTCCGGTAACAAGGTGACTATGTAACTCAATAAAGCTAGCCATTCAGTTGGACAGCTGCACAGTTATGTATATGCATGTCATTACTAGTGTGAGCATTTACAAATAAACCTTGCTTAAAAAAAAACTAATTTGTGTGAAACTTTGTTTCAATTACACATTCAAGTGATTTATTCATGTGAAGTGCCAGTGCTATGACAAGTAAATGATATGAAACATCAAATTCATGCTTCTAAGAGGCTGTATGGTGAAGAGTTCTCCTTAAAACAAATAGATTACTTAAGTAGATGGGCAAATGCATACGTACAGCTATTTGTATAAATTTGAGATCCAATTTATTGATGTTCGATTTCTTAGATGGTATCATTGGCTTTGTTTCACCAGTCTTAGTATTACATTTGAAAATCTGCAGTTTATGGCTAAACCACTTAAAACAGCCATTGAGAGATTATATTCCTTTGTGTGAAAATACGAACTTTAAAACTTCCAACTGGTTGGAACCGTAGCAGATTTGACCAAGAAAGGCAAACTGCTTAAAAATGCAAAATCACTTCAAGATTGAAGTGAGAGAACCATCAAATCATCCATTTTACTTGGGGAGCGATAGCGATGCACAAAGAGAGACTCGCCACAATTCAAACGCATCGAAATCTATTATCGTCTTAAGACGATATTAATAAATGCTATGTACTGGATATTGAAACCATGGCTATTATAAATGGATCCAGCCAAAAGGACCTGTTGGTGATACACACTGGACCATGTGTTTCAAGACAGGTTCTGGGAACTTTGGAAATTACTGACAGAGAAGCTGCTGCCTCCAATAATCTGTCTGTCTGTCTCTGTTTTTCTTTCTCTCTCTTTCTCTTTCTCTGTCTCAGAATAAAGCTGTCCAGGCTCCCATGCAAAGAAAAAAGTCACACTGAAACCTGCTTGAAGAAAAACTGCAATATTCACTACTCCTGGCTACATCTAAGAAATCAGCTAACCAACCTTAGTGTCAGGTTAAAACCTTTCACCTCAAGGACATCCGGAGGATTCTAAACTTATATTCGCCTATCTTCCTTTGCTCCCAAGATTGTTGGAATATCTATGAGAATGCTGCCATTGGCTTTGCTTAGTGAACACATATCCTTGTTGCCAAGTGATAGCCTGCACATGTGGTGAATTTAAGGTGATTAACTGCCACTTTGTCTGCAGAGAGGGTACTCCTTGGTATTGTCTAACATTGCTTGTCACGCTCCACAAGCGCGTCAGGGGCTTGCATTAAGGGACCAGTGGTGGAGGTGGCCACACTATGGCCCTGGTTTCTATTTCAAAGCCTTTACTTCAAACAATGGGATTTGTATCAAGGAACTTTTTGCTTTCTTCCTTTGGTTTTCCTGGATCAATGGATGTCTGCTGATATATCGTACTCAGGGAGACTGCTACATATAGGGTGCTAAAACAGAATAATTCCATTACTTCATGCTTTCCAAATTGCTGAAAAGTAACGCGATTATCAAATTGTGTCTGTTTCTGGCATTTTATCTGAGCAAGCCCTAATGAGATGATTAAGCAAAAGTGGTATTAAGAAATTACAGAACAAGACTACAGGAGTTCCAACATGTAAAAATAGTCAAATCCAAATGACTTTACACCCAAGATGTATTTCAACTCAACTGCCTCAGAGTGAGGGGTTCAGTCACTTTTCCAAATGAGAACCCTAACAGCCACACTAGTTTGCAGCTTGAATTACACTTTATGGAAATAAATAGCATCAAAATAGAGAGAAGCAATGAATACACAAGTAAATCCCAGTCTCTATTTTTTTAAATACAAACCTGAAGTGAAATTATTAAAAATGGCAGTACTGTGTCATTTTAACAATGTTTCCTTTGCTTTCTTGTGGCCATTGCTGCACTGCAAGATACATTAACTTATGACAATTGATGAAGGTGAAGTTACAACATTTATTCAGGAACAACCTGTTTGTTATTCCAGTATCTCACATAGAGGTGACTGCATGTAAAAAACAGGAGCAGAACTTGATACTCACAAGGGGGATATCACGTGCTTTCTCAATCCGAACAATTTTCACAGTCTCTCCTCCATACTCAGCTACTCTCTCATACACATGGTCATTATTTGATGGCTCTAGTAGCATTTCTTGCTGTGCTACTCCATCATGGGCTTGAAGTAGTGCCTGAAACAGAGACCAAAAAAAGACGGAGTACGTAACACTTAAAATTTGCTCAATGCTGTACCACAAACAGTAAAACCCTTCGCCTTCAACGAAAACAGGTACTACTGGAGAAACTCAGCAGGTCTCGAAGCATCTGTAGAAAGAAAACACAGTTGACATTAATTCTAGCAACTCTTTGTCAGAACAGTTCCGACATTCGCTTTGTTTTATTTTCCCTTCACATTACTTAAACAGAAACAATACTAATAAATATTTCATGTACCAGCAACTTGCTGATTACCTTTTTACGTACAAAGTTGCCATTGTCCTAGACTAGGAGACTGTTCTCACATTGGAGAGAGAGATGATTAATGGTGGTTTAAACTTAGGATCAAAACTCCTCAGCGAAGGGGAGAGGTTGAGAATGACTGTCTTACATGGTGACCTCACCTAGTGTGGGAATTGAATGCACGATATTGGCGTTACTCTACATCGCAAAGCAGCTATCCAGCCAACTGAGCTAACGGATTCCCTGCTTCACCTCCCCCAACTCCCTGAATGTACAAGGTATGACAAACCCGTCTAATAATGGCTTTGTATGTCAAATATCTTATTATTGCTCTAATTTTCTTAATAGGTTAGAAGTAAATTATTTTATTAAATGATTTTAAAGAAAACAATAAGAAGCAAAATGTAGATGCTGCACATTCTTTGGGGAGTCAGGTGGTGACTTTCCTCACCGGAGTATTCCTAGCCTCAGACCTGCTCTTGTAGCCACTGTGTTTATGTGGCGAGTCCAGTTAAGTTTGCGGTCAACGCTACCACAATTAAACATCAATGGGCGGTGGTTAGATTAGTTCTTATCGGAGATGGCCATTGTGTGGTATTTGTATGGTATGAATGTTACATACCACTCATCAGTTCAAGCTCGGACACTGACCATATCTTGTTGCATTTGAACATGGATTGATTCACTATCAGAGGAGTGGTAAATGGTACGGAATACTGCGCAATCAGCAAACATCTCCACCTCTGACCTTATGATGGAGGGAAGGTCATTGATGAAGCAGCCTAAGACGGTTGGGCAGAGGACACTACCCTGACAAACTGATGCAAAGACGTTCTGGAACAGAAATACTGACCTCCAACAACCCCAACTGTTTTCCTACATGCTGGGTATGATTCCAAGCAGTGGTGAGTTTGCCCTGTGATCCCATTACTTCCAGTTTTGCAAGGGCTACCTGATGACATACTCAGTTGAATGGGGCCTTGATATCAAAGGCTGTCAGTCTCATCTCACCTCTGGAATTCAGCTCTTTCGTCCACGTTTGAACCCAGGTAATGAGGTCAGGAACAGAATGACCTGCTGGAAACCAGACTGGGCATCACTGAGCAGTTGCTGCTTGATACCACTGTCGATGACATCTTCCCTCACTTTATTGATGGTGTGGCAGGGCGGGGTGTGGGCAGGATTTCTTCTCCTTTTAGTGTACAGGATATACCTGGGTAATTTTCCACATTGCTGGGTAGATGTCAGGGTTGTAACTGTACTAGAAAAGCTTGGCTAAGGGTATGGCAAGTTTTGAAGCAGCAGTCTTAAGTCTTATTGCTGGAATTTTGTCAGGACCGACAGCCTTTGCAATATACAATGCCTCCAAGCTTTTCTTGCTTGGATGTGGAGTGTATCTAATTGGCTGAAAACTGGGATCTGCAATCGTGCAGACCACTGGAGGAGACTGAGGTGGATCATCCACCTGGTACTTTTGGCTGAAGATTGTTTCAAATGTTTCAGCCTCATCTTTCGCACTAATGTGTTGGACTCTTCAGTCATTGGGATGGGGATATTTGCAGAGCCTCCGCCTTCAGTGAGTTCTTTAATTGCCCACAACTGTTCATGACTGGATGCGGCAGCACTGCAGAGATTAGATCTGATCTGCTGGCTGTGGGAATTGCTTAGATCTGTCCATCAGTTGCTGCTTATGCATTTTGACATGCAAATAGTCCTGTTTGGTAACTTCACCAGGTTAACACATTTCTAGGTATGCCTAGTGCTGCTCCTGTCATGCCCTCCTGCACTCTCCATTAATGGGTTAATGGTATTGGTTGAGTGGGGAACGCATTGGGCCATGACGTTGCAGATAGTGCTGGAGTACAATTCTGTTGCTATTGATGGCCTACAGTGCTTCACGGGTGCTTAGTCTTCAGCTGCTAGATTTGTTCCAAGTCTCTCATTTGGCACAGTGATAGTGCCACACAACACAATGGAGGATGCTCTTGATGCGAAAGTGAGACTTTGTCTCCACCAGGACCATGCAGTGGTCACTCTTACCAATACTGTAATAGACAGATGTATCTACAGCTGTCAGACTGGCAAGGATGAGGTCAAGTACAGGGTGGCACAGTGGTTGTAGTTAGCACTGCCGCCTCTCAGCGCCAGGGACCTGGCTTCGATTCCAGCCTTGGGCAACTTTCCGTCTGGAGTTTGCATGTTCTCCCCGCACCCATGTGAGTTTCCGCTGGATGCTCCAGTTTCCTCCCACAGTCCAAAGATATGCAGGTTAGGTGGATTGGCCATGCTAAATTGCCGTTAGTGCCCAGGGATGTGTAGGTCACGTGGATTAGTCATGGAAAATGCAGGATTACAGGGAATAAGGTTGGGGGCAGATGGGTCTGGACAGGATGCTCTTTGGTAGGTCGGTCCAGACTCAAATGGACCAAATGGCCTGTTTCTGCACTGTAAGGATTACACATTCAATGTTCCAAGTATGTTTTTCTCTCGTTGGTTTCATCAGCCCCAGACTAGCAGCCACGATCTTTAGGACCTGACCGGCTTGATCAGTAGTGCTGCTGCCAAATTCACCCTCGGTGGTGGACACAAACTCCCAAACCTAGTCTACATTTTGCAACCTTGCCAACCTCAGTGCTTCCCTCTAAGTATTGCTCAACATACACAGCACTGTTTCGTCAGCTGAGGAAGGACTGTATGTGGTAATCAGGAGGTTTACTTGCCCATGTTTAACCTGAAGCCACAAGACTTCATGGAGTCCAGAGTCAATGTCGAGGACTCCCAGGACAACTCCCTCCAGACTGTATAGCCCTGTGCCACCACCTCTGCTGGGTCTGTCCTGCCCTGCCAGTGGGACAGGGCATGTACAGGAATGGTAATGGTGGCATTTGGGACAGTCATATTCACAGAATTGTACCTGACAACTATCAGGCTGTTATTTGATTAGGCTGTCAGACAGCTCTCCTAATTTTGATAATAACCCCCAGATATTACAAGGAGAGCTTTGCAGGGTTGACAGGGCTGTTTCTGTTGCCTTTTCTGGTGCCTAGGATAATGCCAGGTAACCTGCTCAGTTTCATTTCTTTACGGAGATATTGTATCAACTGCTACGACTCCATGACATGCTAGTCAGAGAACAGTTGAGGGTCAACCACATTGCTTTGGTCTGGAGTCACATGTAGGTCAGACCAGGTGAAGGTGGCAGGTTTTCTCCCCTGACGGACATCATCTGACCATTTACCCCTATATAATTAAGTTAACTGTCTTTTTAAACGGGAATAAAAGCCAAATGTTTAAAAACCAAGGACTTTCTATATACTTGGTTCCTAAAACATCAATAAACATTTAGTTAAGCAAGTAGTCTCTCAGTCAAGCCAGTAAGCCAAACCATGCTAGTCGGCAAAGGTCCATCCAGCAGTTCAAATTAAATTTCTCCAATTGAGCTGAGCCAACCTTGAACAGTTTACTTTTACAAATAAACAGTATATGCAGTAGAAGAACTAACAAAAATAACTGAAGCCACATACTTCAAAGTGTGGTGATGCAAGAAGAGCACAGAGTTCCTGTCCATCTTTCTGGTGACTAATGGTCAAAATCTTCTGCACCTTAAAGAAAAAGTATAGTGATGAACACCACATACAGTAGATCTCCATTTCAATAAAAAGCTATGACAAAGCACTACCTTTTAGATCTAAAAATTGATAAATCTCCTGGCCCCGATGGGCTACATCCTAGAGTTCTGAGGGAGGTGGCTGAGGAAATAGCGGAGGCGTTGGTTGTGATCTTTCAAAAGTCACTGGAGTCAGGGGAAGTCCCAGATGATTGGAAAATCACTGTTGTAACCCCCTTGTTTAAGAAAGGATCAAGACAAAAGATGGAAAATTATAGGCCGATTAGCCTAACCTCGGTTGTTGGTAAAATTCTAGAATCCATCGTTAAGGATGAGATTTCTAAATTCTTGGAAGTGCGGGGTCGGATTAGAACAAGTCAGCATGGATTTAGTATGGGGAGGTCGTGTCTGACAAACCTGTTAGAATTCTTTGAAGAGGTAACAAGTAGGTTAGACCAAGGAAACCCAGTGGATGTTATCTATCTAGACTTCCAAAAGGCCTTTGATAAGGTGCCTCACGGGAGGCTGCTGAGTAAGGTGAGGGCCCATGGTGTTCGAGGTGAGTTACTGGCATGGATTGAGGATTGGCTGTCTGACAGAAGGCAGAGAGTTGGGATAAAAGGCTCTTTTTCAGAATGGCAACCGGTGACAAGTGGTGTCCCGCAGGGTTCAGTGTTGGGGCCGCAGCTGTTCACTTTATATATTAATGATCTGGATGAAGGGACTGGGGGCATTCTGGCGAAGTTTGCCGATGATACGAAGTTGGGTAGACAGGCAGGTAGTACGGAGGAGGTGGGGAGGCTGCATAATGATTTAGACAGTTTAGGAGAGTGGTCCAGGAAATGGCTGATGAAATTCAACGTGAGCAAATGCGAGGTCTCGCACCTTGGAAAAAAGAATACAGGCATGGACTATTTTCTGAACGGTGAGAAAATTCATAAAGCCGAAGTACAAAGGGATCTGGGAGTGCTAATACAGGATTCTGTAAAAGTTAACTTGCAGGTTGAGTCCGTGATTAAGAAAGCGAATGGAATGTTGTCATTTATCTCAAGAGGGTTGGAATATAAAAGCAGCGATGTACTTCTGAGACTTTATAAAGCTCGAGTTAGGCCCCATTTAGAATACTGTGTCCAATTTTGGGCCCCACACCTCACGAAGGACATACTGGCACTGGAGCGTGTCCAGCAGAGATTCACACGGATGATCCCTGGAATGGTAGGCCTAACATATGATGAACGGCTGAGGATCCTGGGATTGTATTCATTAGAGTTTAGAAGGTTGAGGGGAGATCTAATAGAAACTTACAAGATAATGCATGGCTTAGAAAGGGTGGACGCTGGGAAGCTGTTTCCGTTAGGTGGGGATACTAGGACCCGTGGGCACAGCCTTAGAATTAGAGGGGGTCGATTTAGAACAGAAATGAGGAGACATCTCTTCAGCCAGAGAGTGGTGGGCCTGTGGAATTCATTGCCACGGAGCGCTGTGGAGGCCGGGACGTTGAATGTCTTCAAGGCAGAGATTGATAAATTCTTGATCTCGCAAGGAATCAAGGGCTACGGGGAGAGTGCGGGTAAGTGGAATTGAAATGCCCAGCAGCCATGATTAAATGGCGGAGTGGACTCGACGGGCCGAATGGCTTTACTTCCATCCTATGTCTTATGGTCTTTTTAACATGTTTGCATGATGTCTGGATTTAGCAAAAGATTCAGACATTTTTTCATCTACCTGCAAGTCTGTGGAAGAGACAGTATACATAGAAAATGAGATACCGTTCATTGACAGAAGTAAAAACCTAGTGAAATTGTTACAGATGAAAGCGCATCAGGTTAAAAAACTATACATAATAATTATGCTTATCAGTCAAACACCGCAACCAGTTCAAATTTAGCATGGAAACACATGCTATCACAATGTTGCAAAACGGTAACTATATAAATCACTTCCACATTTTCTTATTGACAGATGGTGGGAAAGTGAAGCACAGAGGGTCAAAAAACACTTGCAAAGCTCTGGATATGCAAGGAAACCTGACATTTCCATATTTCTGGTACGGAGGCAGTTAGATCCAAAACAGAATAGCTGTCTTCTTTTTGATCATTTCACAATATTAAATGTTACTGTTGAATGTTCAGGTTTATGTTCTCAGAGGCAGATTGAAATTTGATGCTAAGTAGCCATAATTATCAGCAACACACATCATTAATTTCAAGAGCGCCTGCTTGATCAAATTCTTCATACTATATGCAATATTCTTTCTAACCATTTTATAGAATTGTGTATTAGGGTCAGTTACAAGGGACACTATCTTATAACTCATTTACTTGTATATTCTCTCCTGTTCACCCAGCAGAGGAAATAATCTACAGACATAAACAGCCAATGAGAGACAACATTCCAAGTAGAAAGTGGAAAAACCAAATGAAGGAAGAGACAATGCAAGGCTTCCTCCTGTTCTTGGGGCAGGGCAACACTTGAAAAATCAACTTAACTACTCACATTGCCTTGTCTTCTGAAAGCCGTCTGAACATTTCCCTTTGAACCATCATAGTCATGAAGTCATAACAACACAGAAGGGAGCCTCATTCAGATCATCGGGCCTATGCCAGTTGTCTTTTCAGCAATCTAGTCTTTAGCATTCCCCTATTTTACTGCTGTAGCCCTACAATCTTATTTCCTTCAAGCACCCATCAAATTTATTTTTGAAAGCACTGATCATCTGTTTCCACCATTCTAGTATGCAGTCGGTTCAAGATCATTACGACAGTGAATGAGAAATATCTTTCTGTGGCATCATTGCTAGTCTTTTAATCCGGACACCCAGACAATGTTCTACAGACCTGCATGGCAGATGGTGGAATCTGAATTCAATAAAATCTGGAATTAAAAATGCAATGATGACTATGAAACCCTTGTCAATTGTCAGGAAAAGCCCATCTGGCTCACTGATGTCCTTTAGGGAAGGAAGCTGCCATCCTTACCTGGTCTGGCCTACGTATGACTTTAGCAATGTTGTGCGGATTAGCAGAAACCCACATTGCAGGAAAGAGTTAAAAGAAACTTAATTGTATCAGGGTTAAAGTTTCTAGCAGTTACTTACAGGTCATTTTCAAGTACCTGCCCCAATAGGACAAACAAACCCCTAAAAGGAAACAGATACCAGTTGTAAAAGAATTGCAAGAACACCCTGTAAAAAAACTTCTTGATTATATAGAGGATCCGATAATTATAGGACTTTGTAATTGGTACAATCTGATATAAAAAGAACCCACACCTACTGTCTTTAAGGGAAAGAGATAGAGAGAGAGTTCCAGCTTGAGCTTAAGCTTGGAACCACGTAGCAGCAAGCTCTCAGAATAAAGACAAGGGAAAGCCATTTTACAGTTTCTCTGTCTCTCATTCCGGTTTGTGGTACAAGAACCTCAACAAACACGTTGACTCTCAAATACCCTCTGGCCAATTAGGAATTGGCAACAAACGTTGGCCTAGCCAGCCGTGCCCATAGCCCCTAAATAACTTAAAGAGCCTGTGTCAAAGTCTTACATCTGTGACTCAGTACTTCTTTGACACTCTTCTTTTAAACTGTAATACCAGATTTGTCTCACCATTCCAGGAGGTTGTGTGCTGTCCAGTCAATTGGTATCATCTTCAATGAAGATGATCTGAAGGGTCACTAAACCAGAAACGTTTTAACTCTGATTTCTCTCCACAAATGCTGTCAGACGTCTTGACTTTTTTTCCAGCATTTCTATTTATGTTTCTGATTCGCAGCATCCTCAGTTCTTTTAGGTTTTGTAAAGTTGGTATCATCTTCACTGTTTGCTACCCTTCCAGGTTTGTTGTCCTCAGCAAATGTTAAAAATGCTATTTTGTTTTTTATATCCGAGTTTTCACATCAAAAATGCACTGTCTTAGTGCTTACCATTGGCGAAATTCAGCATCTATTGCTCTACAGCCTGAAAAACAACCATTTACAAACATTGTGCCCCACTGGTGACAGTCTAGGCATAACCTTCCTTTCCATGAAGGTGGGGAGGAAGGGAGTAGAAAGAACAAATAATTGGGCAGGTTGACCCATGAGAACTTTCACTTCCTTCACAAAACCTCAGCAATTAAGATCTGGGTGAGGAGATCCACAGATGACCTTCAGGACCTGCCACCAAGTAACGCCCTTAAGGGCCTCTTACTGGGCCAGGAACCTGCCTTCTTGGCAGATGAGAAAGTGGGATTTCCTGACAGAGAAACCAGGGTGACCCGACCTGTTGCCCCAGTCTAGCACCAATCACAGCAGGGGTTAAGCCCTGAAAGCCAACCTTGGCTTGTTTCTGACCATACTAAACCCCCCACCTTTTCTCTGTGACCCCAAGCCCATGATTGTGGGAAAACAGGTAGCTAATAGATATGAAGCAGCCCAACCTGGGTCACGAAACTGATTCGAGGAGTCCCTTGAGCTCCTGCATCATTGCACGATAAAATCTGTTTACAAATTGCTATAGCAACCCATTTCAAAAAGAGTAATAGGAGAAATAGATCAAATGCTTAACAGGAGAAGCATCTTGGTAATTCTGGGGGGGTTGAGTAAGGGCAATGCAGTATTCTTAAATGTCCTGATTTTACATTATAGCTCAACTCCTGTATTAAAGCACAAGGATGCGCACCATTGAGAGCCAAGAAGAGGAACAGAATAAAAGTAATGAATTCCAAGCAAGGAAGCTGCAGTTTCAGAGGTCAGCTGAATAAAATGCCAGCTTCTGCAGCATAGATACTTGGATGCAATAATACAGCAGAAGTTATCAGGTGGTTATACCATCTCACATTTAGAAGATGAACCCACTCTTCTCAAAAAACAGTACCATACAGATGATGGAAGGGTAGGGAGGGAGCCAGAGTGTTTTGGTGGACAGATGACAGAGTAGAGAACTCTGGAGATGCTGTCATTGCAGTAGAATTGAGTAAGTAACAACTGCTCTCCCAAAGGAACACTTTGCAGGCACCAGCTTAACATCACAATTCAA
This sequence comes from Ginglymostoma cirratum, assembly GCA_024137785.1. Taxonomy (NCBI): domain Eukaryota; kingdom Metazoa; phylum Chordata; class Chondrichthyes; order Orectolobiformes; family Ginglymostomatidae; genus Ginglymostoma; species Ginglymostoma cirratum. The sequence continues at coordinate 18,090,988 of JAHRHZ010000283.1, read as the reverse complement.
ATCAAAATCTTCAAAAGCGACAGTTAAAATCAAAGATGAAAAAAGTTTAATTACAATTCATTAATTTATTTGGCAATGAACTTACCTCCTGGGATAGATCCTGTGCATTGCCACTCACAGGGTATGGTGGACTCATCTTGTGCATGTGAATGGCTACTGTATTGTGAATGTTGAACGCGTTTTGAAAATCCCGGTTCTGAACCAGTTGCAAAATGAGAGTCACATCATCCTGACTCTGGCTGTCAACTAGGCTGTGTTGTATGTGTTTTAGAGAAGACAGCAGTTCATCTATTTCTAGGGTTAAGGAAATAAAAGCCTTGTCAGTAGAATTATTTAATAAACAAAGCATTTCCACAAATGCTCACTAACATAGGTCAAATTGCAGCCAAAGCAACAGAGCAGTATAGGAACATGGAAAATATGAACAGGAGTAGACCTTCAAGCCTGCTCCAGTGTTTAATATTACCACAGCTGATTTCCTACTCAAACCCTATTCCCACTTTTGCTCCATACCCTTTGATCCCTTTAGCCCCAAGAACTATATCTAAGTGCTTCTTGAAAATAACATGGGTGTTGGGAAGATGCAGCAGAAATGAATTTATAAACTCAGTAATAATTTTAAATTCAAACTAAGGAAGGTTAGGAGCTGACACGGCAAGGACAGCAGAATTGGTGAGAAGACTTAATGCAGGCAAACCTTCAAGTAGAACCTGGAGTAAGTTAGTACTGCTTTCAGGTAAAGGATGGGAGGCCATAAAGCCATGAAATCTAGAAGGTGCTGAAGGCACATTTGAGGATTCTGACATGTACACTGTTGTATAGACAGAGCGAGACAGTGTATTGGAGATGAAATCAGTTGAAGAGGATACGAATGGAAATTTAGCTCAATCAAGCAGTTGCGAATGTTCTGAACAGTCTGGTTCATCCTGTGAAGGTGACTTAAAAGGGACATGGAGTCAGGGATCATACTGACTTTCCAAATGGAGGAATAACATACAAGCAGTATAGTAGTAGAGTATTTAATGAGGTAGAGTTAGGTGTCATCAGCATTCCTGGATCACATTTTCAAGATGATGCAATGGTGAAGGCAAGCGATGAGCGTCTCATGGAGTTGGAAGAAGATGGACGATAGGTAGGTCAGTCACATCAAGGACTGCAGAGATGTCAGCGAGGGATGAATCAAAAGTGACGATTCCAGTGTTCAACTGTAATGTGCATCAATGTCTTATTTATGCTGAATCCTTGTGAAGAACTTGATTAGTGGGAACTACTGTACAGTTTCATCTCTGATTAGAGCCATTTTACTGTTGCGGCTAGGGCACAAGCGAAACTAAAGCAATTCAAACCAGAAGGTGCAAAAAAAAGGGACATGGGCTGACAGGCAACATATTCAAACACTTTGAAGAAGAAAGGGGATGTGACATGGAACAATGTTTCATGAAATATGAACACATGAAATAGAGGTGTTAAGGGTCTTTTTTTTTAAAATAAAGAGGAGGATGTCAGAAGTGAAACAATAATATACACAAGCCGCATCAAGTAACACACTTTCAAAAGACTAACCTTAGTTTACATTATTAACACTGTTAATAACATTGTTAACCCCGCAGAAAAAGTTCCCATTTTTCAAAATTGCAAACCCACATTTGTCAAAGCTTCATAATCTGATCTATGCTACTGAGCATTTAAATGGAAGAAAAAGATCTTCAATTTCTATTCAAAATAAACATATATTTAATACTTGTAGAATTACAAAGAATTCTAATTTTGCAAACAACCATTTCAAATAATATCTATAAAATTGCCCATTTCATTTGATATTGAGTAAAAAAAATGTTTGAAACATTGCCCATCGCCAGTCATCAGTATGAAATGAACTACAAAAATCCAACAAGACTGTGGCAGCTATTGAGATAGGTGAACTATGTTCACCAAAAAAAAGAAGACAGGTTCAAAGATCATCTTGGAAATCAGAAACAAAGGGGCCCGGATTCAAAATTGCCAGGCAAGAGATACTAGAAAAGGTCAGAAAGAAATAATAGTGTTGTTAGCACATGGAATATTTATTTAAGTTGAACTAATGATATTTAAGCAGGAATGTGATGAACACTAAGTATTCTAGAGCTGATGGAGTCTTTGGAACACACTTCCTGAAAAACTGGTAGAAGCAGAGTTCTTGAATGTTTTAAGGCAGATATAGATAGATCCTTGTTAAATCAAAAGGGGTGAAAGGTTACTGATGTATAGATGGGAATGAAGATTTGATATTATGATCAGATCAGCCTTAAATCTTATTGACTGGCAGAGCAGGTTTGAGGGACAGAATGGCCCATTTCATCTCCCTGATCATGTTTTCACAGGACAGAGCTAGGAAAACAGGATAAGAATAGTTTGGGAAATAGTAACAGCAAAATTATGATGAGACAAATCACATTCTGTTGCAGTCTTACAATTTCTTTTGACAAAAGCTGTTGTGCATTAAAAAGGAAAATTTGTGATGATGACTTTAAAAGGTGTATCTTGTTCTTTTTTTTTGAAAGGACGAAGAGAGGTTGAGACAGAGGTAACAAGCAATCTGTTCAAAGCCAATAAGTGAACAGCCTCAGGCCTTAAGTTTTTTTTTAAGAAGTTGGAATAATGGATGCAGCATGAATGAGTGGTGTAAGGCTCCCACAGAACCAGGGTTTTAGTTTAGCTTTCAGTAGTTGTTGGGATTTTATGCTGTCACACGTCTCTCCTTCCTACAGCAAAACACTTGAATTCTCTCTCTCTCTGCACACCAGAATTTTCTCTTGATGTTCTTTCTTCCTGGATGGAGAAACATTGCATGTAAGACAATCTATTTTAACAGAGTTTGCCTTTGCCAAAGATGTGTTTAAGGGATGTTACTATACTGCAACAGTTGCTGTTTAGTAGTTAAATCAATCAATTATTCTGTTAAAGTTTTCCAACAGAATTAAAGCTATACCAATTCCTCTTTCTTTTGCTTGTACTTTAACCGTAGGGTAAGAATAAAGTGCATTTTGCTTAAAGCCAAGTAGTGTAGCCAATTGAATTACATCTGGAATACAGCACCTTATACTTGCTTTTAAATCAGATAATTTTAGGGCCTAGGTTAGCTCCTTGATATAATTGAAGGGGGCTTGATCTGGTCCATAACAAACATTATTGCAGAATTTTAAGAGCATTTCTTTCCTGTAATTTGGGTGCTTAACTTTCCACCAGGAGTTTTATTTTTGTTGTTGCACATGATGTAAAAAGAACGCAACCATTTAATTTATAATTGATTTTCTGAAGAAGGGTCTCGACCAGAAACATCAGCTTTCCTCCTCCTCTGATGCTGCTTGGCCTGCTGTGTTCATCCAGCTCTACACCTTGTTATCTCATTTAATTTATATGTCAAGATACAAGAAAAATCTGTAGAAGCTTACAATTTACAGTACATTTCTGCTGCACTATGACACTCAAATTACGATGAAATATTGCCTCAGATTGTCAATATCTTAATGCTACACAAAAGCTCATTAAATCTACAAAACAGAAAAACTTAAAAATATCAAATACGCTGTATCTAGTTTGAGGGTCATTTTTAGAAAAATATTTAACTATAAAAAGCTGTATGTACAGGAGCTAAAAGATTAGTTTTTCACTCATTATTTACATTCACATACCTAGAACTTTAACCGTGTTGCTAGGTCCTTCTAAAATGTCCTCAAATGTAGGGTTATCAATGCCCACTTTTGGTTGAACTTGGGCTAGTTTTTTCAGTCGAATGGAAGAATTAAGTTCAAACTCCTGCTTCTTTCCCTCTTCTTCTCGTCTACGACGCATGTCGTCCTGTTGTTGGCGAATTCTTTCCAACTGAGCGCTTCGGCGTACAGGCATGGTCCGTGAGCCCAAGTCATCAGGACAATCCACTGCCATTTCTCTGTGCCTTGGTGGCTCATCATGAGATAAAAGGTCTATGTTCTTCATCTCACTTTCTGGTCCCTCTGTAACATGTCCATTCATGTGCGAGGTAGTCATGATTAAAACTGAAACCTTTCTACTTTCTTCCTAATATTTGAAACTGTTAGGTCAAAGTTGTTTTGATTTCAGGAAATCCATGTTAATAATAATGGAGGTACTTCTGTTGTAAAATTTACATGGCTGTGCACTTATACTTGACAAGTCCACTTCAACTGAGATTGACCTGGAAAGAGAGAATTGCTCAATTAAGAAAAAGAATCAAATAAAATTTCATCCACTCTTAAAAATTCATTAAAATTTAAACATTCCATAATCTATTTTTGGCATTTATTTTCTCACATTTATTTAGGCTGTGCAAACCTGTAATTCTTTACTGTGCTATGGATCATGAATGTACTGCACCAGACCTATCTGAGGCAACACACAACCAATCCCACTTTTTATTTAACACATTTGGTTCTTTTGGCTTCAGTAGGCTTTCCAATATATCACAAAATAACTAGATCACCAGAACCAGCCAACTGGATACATTTCATCTACAATAATAATTTCTGACAGATATCAGGATATTGAGAGAAATGGGTTCAGAAATAAAATGAAATATCTGGCCCATCCTACGACTCTACATTTGGTTATCAGATTGCTCATAAGTATCTGGATTTACCTGAAAGGCCCCTTAAAAGGTGTTTAATATGTGATGTTATCGCCAGCTAGATTTTCTGGGCTTGAACTCATCCAGGAAATTTTGTGCAAAGGATACACTTAATTATCTGAGTGTGAATGCGTCTGAGGCAGACAGCAAAATAAGCAAGAGCATGTGCAAGCACAGCAGAGATCTTCAGGGATAAACCCTGCCCAAAAGCAAAGAAATTGAGGGAGAAAATATGCAAGGAAAGGTAACAGCAAAACTTCAGAAATATGAGGGGAAGCTTCAGGCTTCTGCAGAAAACAAAATGCATGAATAAAACCAAGATGAAAGTGCTTGAAGACACACAATAAGAATGAGGAATTGGGGGTGGATCAAAAACTCCTGAGATAAAAGGAGACATACTTGCCAACAATGTGGCTTGGCTTCTCTACAATGGACCAAATCATTTCACATTTCGATATGGACCAGCATATTTCTTACATCAGACTTCAGATTGCCACATTTTCCAGCTGCTGACATTTTCAGTTGCAATTTAACTTACAGTTCAGCGGCCAACAAACGTGAATGAAATAACTATTGGCACCTGTCACTTTAAGATTCAGTGCTGCCTAGATGTAGCAATGATCTACCAGGAGTGCAGAGGTGAAAGTTAGAGTTTAAAGACAATTAGGATCTCCAGGTAAGCGCAGGTTACTTCTGTTTTACAAAGTAAGGGAGCAGGTCATTCAGTTTGCTAACCCACTTACTCTTGATTTCAGTCATAGAGTCCTACAGCACTGAGACAAGCCTTTTGGCCCAAACTGGTCCATGCCAACCAAAATGTCCATTAACACTAACCCCTCTTCCCTGCACTTGGCCTATATCCTTCTAAACCTTTCCTATTCATGTATTCGTCTAAATGCCTGTTAGATGTTGTTGGTGTATCCAGCTCAGCCACTTCCGCTCGCAGCTCATTCCATATGCTTACCAACCTCTGAAAAAGTTGCCCCTCGGGTTCCCATGTATTCTTTCCCCTCTTACCTAAAGCTGATGCCCCAACCCTGGGAAAAAGGCCGACTGCATTCACCCTACGCACGCCTCTTATACACTTATCTTACGCACTTCTGTAAGAACCCCCTCAGTCTCCTATGCTCTAAAGGGGAAAAAAAAGGTCCTAGCTTGTCTAACCTCTCCATATAATTCAGTCCCTTGAGTCTTGGCAACATCCTTGTAAATTTCTTCTGCACTCTTTCCAGCTTAACAACATCCTTCCAATAGCAAAGAGACCAAAACCGAACACAATACTCTCAAATGCGGCCTCACCAACATCCTGTACAAATACAACATAACTTCTCAACTTTTATACTCAATGCCCTGACTGATGAAGGCCAGTGTGCCAAAAGCCTTCTTCATTGACTCCACTTGCAGGGAACTGTGCACCTGAACTCAGAGGTCCCTCTGTACCACTTCTTAAGGCCCTGTCATTCACCATGAAACTCATACCTTGATTTGACTCTGAAAAAAATGCAATACCTCATACTTATCTATACTAAACTCCATTTGCCATTTCTGGGCCTGCTTGATCAAGATCCTGCTGCAATTTCAGATAAACTTCCTCACTGTCCACAACAACATCTATTTTAGTGTCATCCACAAACTTACTAATCATGCCTTGTACATTATCATCTAAATCACTGCTGTTTGTTACCTATATCAACGGGTCCAGACCGACTACTCAGGCACACCACGAGTCACAAGCCTCTAGTCCAACAAGCATCCTTCCACTGTTACTCTCTGCTCCCCACCATCGAGACAACCGTGTATCCAATTTGCCAACTTTCCTTGTATTCCATGTGACCTAACCTAGAGCAGCCTACCATTTTTTTCCTCCCCTTTATCCATTAATAGGATGAGGGCGTCACTGGCAAGGCAGCATTTATTGTCCATCCCTAACTGCCCAGACTGCACTTGAGTCAACCACATTGTTGTGGGTCTGGAGTCACATGTAGGCCTTTGTGAGGGCAGAACCAAAGTATGTATTTAATTAGTCTGTCATCTCTTTGTTCTCTATTATAAATTCCCCAGCTTCTGACTGTAAGGGACCTACATTTGCCATTACTAATCTTGTTCTTTTCACATACCTACAGAAGCTTTTGCAATGAGTTTGTATGTTAATCGCATAACTACTCTTGTACTGCCTCTTAATCTTTGTCCTCCTTTGCTGAAATCTAAACTGCTCCCAATCCTTAGGTCTGCTGCTTATTTTGACCAATTGTACGCCCTTTTATTGGATCTAATACTATCCCTAATTTCACATGTTTAGCCATAGTTAGGCCAACTCTCTAGTTTTAGTTTTACTTTTACAACAGACAAGGACGAACAATTATTTCAGTTCCTTCATTCACTCTTTAAATGTTTGACATTACTTAAAGGGATGATGGTTGATAGACAATGTTCCCCAATTTATCAAAGCGAACTAGCATCTCAAACCATTGCAGTTTCTTTTATTTAGCCTCAGAATCAAATACTTCTCCTTAAAAGAAGAATTCTACCATATTATGGTCACTCTTCAAGGAGCCTCAAACAGCTAGACTGTCAATTATAAAAACTGAAAGCAGCATGGATGCTGGAAATCAGAAATAAAAACAGAAATTGCCACAAAGGCTCAGCAGGTCTGGCAGCATCTATGGAGAGAAATCAGAGTTAATGTTTTGGGTTCAATGACCTTTCTTCAGATATTTCGATTACTTCTTTTTCCATTACATCATACCCAGTCTCCGATTCAATATGGTCCTCAAAGTATTGAGAAAACTATCGCACATACACTCTAGGAATTCCTCTTCTGGATTAATGTTCCTGATACAGTTCGCCCAATTTATATGCAGATTAAAACTTCTCATAATTATAGCAGTATGTTTATTGTTTGCATCTATAATTTCCTACTTAATGCCTTCCCCAACATTATCACTTTAACCTCCTATATTGCTTTCTGCCTCTTGGTATTGCTAAGCTCTATCCATACACATTCCACCACTGGAACTAATATCCTTCCTTACTATTGCTGTTAATGTCCTCTAACCATCAGTATTAATCCACCTCCTATTCCTTTCTGTCTGTCATTCCCAAATACTGAATACTCCCAAATATTCAGCTCCCATCCTGGTTACCACAGTCACATTTCTGTAATCCTACCTATATGATATGCTTTTATATCTATAACTATTTCCATGTCTAATTCATCCATTTTATTGCTCCATGTATTAAGGCACAACACCCGAAGGCTTATCTTTATAACATTCTTAGTCTCATTGCATTATTTTGCGCTATGGCCCTGTTGATTCTTGCCCTTTAATCCCCTACCTATCAGTTTTTCTACTTCCCATTCTTTTGTTTTAGACCTTGTTTCCCTCTCTTCTGTCACCCTGCCGTTTTAGTTTAAACCCACCCCAACCGCTATAGCAACTACAATCACCTAGAAGGTCAGTCCCGTACTGGTGAAGCCTAATGCAAGGTCCAAGAACAGCACCTCATCTTTCAGGTAGTTACTATACATCCTTCTGGATCCATTATCAAATTCAACTTGAGAACACAAAATCTGTCCTTCATTCTAAAATTTGTTTTTCCCCCAGTATTAGTCTACACCTCGTTCATTTGTTTTTGCTTTCCAAGTGCAGCTCATTTCCACTATTAGTACTTACCTTGGAGGAAGTTCCTTGTTCCTTTATTACTATCATTAAGATTCACATAGCTTTTGCTCTGTGATATCTTTAATCTTTCCTGCCCTCTAAAACAATAGCTAAACCTTGCCTTTCATCCACCTGAACACACACTTTCATCAATAGCTTAAAATCCATCTCATTTCTAATTCTTCAGTTCTCAAGAAAAGTCACATTAGACTCAAAATATTCTCTCTCTCACTTCACAGAGGCGGAGTTTTTCAATCACTGCTTTTATTTTCGATCTCCATAACCGGCAATATTTCACTTTTATTTTAGCTCATTATTTTAGTCCAATTCAAAAAATTCATGCCAGAACTTCAGCGACATCAAGCCATGACAATGCAGCAATGGGACAAACTGCCTCCTTTGATTATTGAGTGATTTAAGCTTCAATCCTGCAAGATAGATGTCTACAGAAGCATGTTTTTTAACATTTTAAATGCTGTAAATCTAAAATCGTGTACCTGGTAGCCACAACTTCGGCATCAATTAAGTGAGCACAACTTAGTGGAATGCTGTGCCTTTCTACTATTTCTATTTAAACACAACAACCCCGGTGACAGAAAGTAGGAGTGAATTGAAACTATAAGCTTCAACAAATAGTTGACAACTCAAGAAGTTACAAATAATACAAGCAAAATACTAGTTTAGAAATTAAATTATAAAAAAAGAGTCAAATTTTTCTATTTTAAGGAACACAAAATCCAATTGTCACGTTTATGACGACATAATATAATTTGAAGTCTTTGGTTAGGATATAAGCAAGGTGCGAAAAAGTAGCAGGAAGAAAATGAAGCAATGCAATGGGCTTGTTTAGTTAGGGAAACCGATTGACGTTTCAGTGGCTATAGACATAACTACAGGATTGGTATGTCATGAAGAGAACAGCATGCATCAGCTCCAAGACATCGCTCTGGGAGAGGTTAAATAGAGTTCCATGTCGGTACCTATGATTTAGGCAGGAAAAGGAGATTAGCTACTGAGGGTAGATTTTAAGGAGATGGAAAGGAGATTGAAAAGCAGCACCTCTAAAGCAATATCTTAAGATTACTCCAATTTGCAAGAGCAAATGGACTAGGAATAGGAGAACTGAGTGATCACATGACTGGAAAGCAGGTGTAGAAAGAAGGGTATCAATTTTCTGACACAGTGGACTAGTTCTGGGGAAGGTGAGACCTATACAAACCATATAATGTACATCTGAACAGGAGTGGGACAAATACCTTGCAGGGAGATTTGCTGGTAGGGAATGGTTTAAACTAGATTGGCAGAGCAGTGGAAACTGGGAGGGCAGATTCAGATAGGGCAAATTCAGAGAAGGCAAAAGGAGACAGAAAATTAATTAGTTACTCAAACAGAAAAAGCAAAGTCAACAACACTGGAATTTTGCAAGGCTAAAAAAGGTATATAAATGTACACGTAAGGAGTTTAGCAGATAAAGCCAATGAGCTGAAGATACTGAAATCATTGCTGTATGGATTAATTGACTTAAAGTGGGGCAAAAATGGCAGCTCAACATTCCTGTCCGTAGGGTTTCAGGCAAGTTACAGAGGAAAATTTGAAAAAAAAGGTGTAGCATTAATGATGAACCATCAATTACAGCTGTCAGGAGGAATGATGTATTAAATTAGTCAAATCAAGCCACGTGTTTGGTTTAGAAATAAAAAAAGGGCAACAACACAGATAAGGAGTGTAATAGACTACCATTAGTGGGGAGAGCGACAGAACTTCAAATACGTGGGCTAATTTCAGAATGCAAAAAGCAACAGTTGGGGGCCTAAGCAGAATATAAACTATGTGGGGAAAAAAGGGCACAAAATTCTTGAACGCATTATAGGGAACTTACCTTGTCAGCATGAAACAAGTCCAATGAGAGGGAGTGTAATTCTAGATTTATTCTGAGGAAATGAAGCTGAGCAAGTGGGCAGGGTATTAGTGGAGAACCATTTTGGAGACAGTGACTATAACGCAGTTAGACTTAGCATCATTATTGAACGGGATGAAAACAGAACAGGATTATTCCAAAAGAATGTGAGAGGCAAGTCAAATAATTCTAGTCTGGTGAGTTTAACTGCAATGGTGGGCAGGATAAATCACCACTTGGGAACACATGGAATAATTAGCAACAGTCAGCATTGTTTTACGTGAAGATTGTGTTTTCCTAACTTAATTGAATCACTGGAAACAACAGCAGAAAACTCAGTCCTGTTCACCCTGCAGAACCCTCCTAGGGAGAAAACTGGGAGAGTAATCATACTCCTGGACCTAACCCTTACAGACAATATCCCAGACAAAAATCATCACCATTCCTAGTGTGCCCTGTCACTCTGGTAAGACAAACTAAGCAGAGGTGGCAGGAAGCAGCCCTCAGAGTCAACACTGACCCTGGACTATTTGAAGTCTCATGACATCACGTCAAACACGGGCAAGAAAACTCCCGCTGATTACAACGTACCATCCACCTTTCCCTTCACTGTTAAATTGGTGTTCTTCAACGTTGGACTCTGGTTCGGGCAATTTCAACATCCATTACCAAGAGTGACCGAGTAGCACCACTACTGACTGCGCCCGAGTCCTCAAGGACATAGCTGATAGACTAGGTCTGCAATAGGTGATGAGAGAACCAATAAGGAAAGAAAACGTACTTGATCTCAGCCTCAATAAGCCACTCACAAATGCAACTGTGACAGTTTCGATAGCAGACCTCAATCCTTGTGGAATCAAAGCCTGTCTTCACACTGATGACACCCCTTCACTGTGTTGTGGCACGATCACTGTGCTGAATGAAATAGGCTTTGAACAGATCTAACCACATAAGACTGGACATTCAGGTGCCACAGGCTGTCAGCAGCAGTACAGTTGTACTCAAACACAACATGCAACCTCATGGCTCAACATATCCCCAACTCTACCACTACCACCAAGCTAGGGGGTCAAACTTCATTCAATAAAGAGTGCAGGAGCAGCATTAGGCACACTTGAAAATGAGGTGTCAACTTAGGAAAGCAGCAAAATGGGACTACTTGCATGTCAAACAGCAAAAGACAAGTGACAGAGAGGGCTAAGCAATTCCATGACCAACAGATCAGATCGAAGCTCTGCTTGTCGTGACTGCAATCATGAATAGTAGCGGTCAATTAACTCATTAGAATAGGAGGCTCTGCAAATATTCCCATCCTCAATGACAGCCCAGCTGCCAGCACCATCTTTAATGGAAAGAAAATTGGGGGCTTTATAACAATTTCCAGCCAGAAAGGTCAATTTACTGTCAGCTTCTCAAGGACAACTGGGGTTGGGCAATAAATGCTGGCGGAGCCATCAACACCCACACCCCATGAATAAAAGAAGTAAAAAGGAGGGTTGATTTGGGTAGTGCCGTGGATGTTGTCTACTTGCACTTAGCAACATTTAGCTCACAAGGTATCAGATGGCAGACTGGTCAAAAAAGTAAAAGCTCACACGATAGAGTTTTATGGTGAGTTTGGGCCAAATTTAAATCTTCAATAGGTAACAAAAAGGTAACGGACGACGTATACTTTTACACATGTCACTAGAAATTGCTTCACATTTTGCAAAGCTCAGTGTTGGGTCCCTTACAGTTGCAAATGCTGATTTGGGTCCGAGTGTGGGAGACCCCACTGGTAAATGTTCAGGTGACAAAAACAGGCCATACAGTTGACAGTCGACACAGTGGAATGATATTAAATAGTCTGATTGAGTGGACAGGGAAGTGGCAAATGGAATTCAAAGCAGAGAAATGTAAGCCATTTGGGGAGGGCAAACCAAGTTATGGAATACACATTAAACGGAAGGACATCGAGAAGGTTGGACAAATTGACTCATCTTGGATTGCATGCCTATACAGCCTTTAAGGTGGCTGGACAAACAGATAAAGACGGTGAACAAAGTGTGTAAAATACTTTCCTTTACTGAATGTGGCGTTGAAAATAAAAGTAGGGATGTAATGCTTGAACTGTATAAAATGCTGGACAAGCCATAACGCAATGTGTGGCCAGTTCTGGTCACATTACAGAAAGGACGTAATTACTTTGGTGACAAAACAGACAATATAAGAATGTTGCCAGAGTTTGACAATTGCATCTAGGAAGAAAAATTGGATAGGTTAGGACTTTTTCTCCCCCCCCTTAGAATAATGGAACAACTTAACTAAGGTGCACAAGATTACAAGAGGCCGAGACAGGAGATAGGAAACATTTGTTTCCCCTAGAGAAGAGGTCAATTATCATGGCTCCAGATTTAAGGTGATTAGTAGGTGGATTAGAGGAGATATGATGAAACCATTTTCAACCAGAATATGCTGCCCAGTTTGGTGGAGGCAGAAACTATCAACTCATTTAAAAGGTAGCTGGATATGCACTGGAACTGCTGTAAGACTACATACCAGTTGCTGGGAGGTAGGATTAGAACACATGATTAGTTTTTTTTTTCTCCCCCCGTTCTAGCTGCCACCAACACAATAGGTTCAAAGATAAAAGGTACTGCAGATGCTGGAGAATCCGAGATAACCCACGCCCTCCACCTCCTCCAGAACTTCCAATTCCCAGGTCCCCAACACCTCATTTTTACTATGGACGTCCAGTCCCTATACACCTGTATTCCGCA
>JAHRHZ010000283.1:18027126-18068049 GCA_024137785.1 Ginglymostoma cirratum | reverse complement strand
GCAGATAAGGGTGGGGAGGGAAAAATGTCTTTGGTGGTGGGGTCTGATTGCAGATGGCGGAAGTGTCGGAGGATGATGCGTTGGATCCAGGAGGTTGGTGGGGTGGTACGTGAGGACGAGGGGGATTCTTTTTTGGTTATTATTGCGGGGACAGGGTGTGAGGGATGAGTTACTGGAAATGCGGGAGACACGGTCGAGGGCGTTCTCGACCATTGTTGGGGGGGAAGTTGCGGTCCTTGAAGAATGAAGACATCTGAGATGTACGGGAGTGGAATGTCTCATCCTGGGAGCAGATGCGGCGGAGGCGAAGGAATTGGGAATCGGGGATGGCATTTTTGCAGGAAGGTGGGTGGGAGGAGGTGTATTCCAGGTAGCCGTGGGAGTCAGTGGGCTCAAAATGGACATCGGTTTCTAGGTGGTTACCCGAGATGGAGACAGAGGGGTCCAGGAAGGAGACAGAAGTGTTGGAGATGGTCCAGGTGAGCTTCAAAATCTCCCCTCCCCCAACCACATCCCAAAACCAGCCCAGCTCATCTCCGCCTCCCTAACCTGTCCTTCCCTCTCACCTATCCCCTCCTCCCACCTCAAGCCACACCCCCATCTCCTATCTACTAACCTCATCCCGCCCCCTTGACCTGTCCGTCCTCCCTGGACTGACCTATCTCCTCCCTACGCCCCCACCTACACTCACCTTTACTGGCTCCATCCCTGCCTCTTCGACTTGTCTGCCTCCTCTCCACCTATCCTCTCCTCTATCCATCTTCTATCCGCCTCCCCATCTCTCCCTATTTATTTCAGAACCCTCTTCCCCTCCCCCATTTCTGATGAAGGGTCTCGGCCCGAAACATCAAGCTTTCCTGCTCCGATGATGCTGCTTGGCCTGCTGTGTTCATCCAGCCCCACACCTTGTTATCTAAAATTTCCTATTGTTTATTTTAACAATGTTACAATTATACTGACTTCAGGAGCCAAAAAATATGTACTTGCTGTCTGCAATACACAGCTGCCATGTTGACCCAAGATTGACTGAAACCATTTAAAAGAAACAATGGAGCATTATATATGAATATTGTACTAGCAGCAGAGTCTGACAAAATTCTACTCTTCAGAGTCACATGTGGCTAAGCTTTCTCATCAGAGAAGGATGGATGTCTAAAGAACATAAGAACTAGGAGCTGGAGTAGGCCGTCCGGCCCTTCGAGCAAGCATTATATTTTCCCCAAGGTAGTAGGAACTGCCGACGCTGGAGTCTGAGATAACAAGGCGTAGAGTTGGATGAACACAGCAGGCCAGGCGGCATCAGAGGAGCAGGAAAGCTGATGTTTCCGGTCTGGACCCTTCTTCAGGAATGGGGAAGGGGGAAGGGGATTTGCCCCTTCTTAATCTCAGAAGAGCAGAATTATTTTACCAGCATATCATTCCTCTTTCCAACTAGAGTTAGACTCTCAATTTAGTATTCAATTAGGGGGCAACTGGGCACTGGGGCCTACACCATTACAATTTTGGTTGAAATCACTCAAGTACATTTATTTTCGGGTGTTTACAACTACCGCAGGAGGGGCTTTAGTGGTGGTGTCCCTAGCTCGTGGCCAGAAGGTCAAGGCTGAAGTCCCACCTACACCAGAGATGTGCCATAACCTGTCTGAATGGTTTGACTAAAACTATTAATAATATATCAAAGAACAAAGAAAACTTACAGCCCAGGAACAGGCGCTTTGGCCCTCCAAGCCTGTGCCGATTCAAATCCACTGTCTAAACCTATCGCCCAATTCCTAAGGATCTGTATCCCTCTGCTCCCCACCTACTAGTGCATCTGTCCGGACGCACCTTAAATGAATCTACCGTGCCTGCCTCTACTACCTCTGCTGGCAACGCGTTCCAGGCACCTACCACCTTCTGTGTAAAGTACTTTCCGCGTGTATCCCCCTTAAACTTTTCTCCTCTCACCTTGAACGCGTGACCCCTCGTTATTGAATCCCTCACCCTGGGAAAAAGCTTATCTCTATCAACCCTGTCTATACCCTTCATGATTTTGAAGACCTCAATCAGGTCCCCCCTCAATCTCCTTTTTTCTGATGAAAACAATCCTACTCTACTCAACCTCTCTTCATAGTTCAGGGAACATTATCATCTGATGATTATTTTCATATAATAATGCTGACATTAATCCAAGATTTAAATTTTTGCCTACTATTAGGTTTAAGGAAATTTTTTAAAAATTATGTTTCAAAGCATCTACTGTTTTCTCACCCTAAAGCTTGGGGAGCTGAACAGTCTGGAGAGATAACAAGCCTATGAAGATCCAGTTGACCCCGATCTAAACTGAATCATCTGGAACCGTGCAACAATTGCTCCCTAGGCAGGGAAGAGGGAATGCAAAATTGGCAAAGTTTTGTACATTTTATGTGTATGAGACTAAAATTAACGTGTGCATTTGTCATATGAAAACAGGTTTCAGCTCAAGTACAATGCTGAATACAACAAATAGTCGAGCATCATTCAACATCTCAGCTCGTTTACAGAGAATGGCCCCTACTGCACTAACGTGTGAAACTTTATCCCATACAGTTTAGTGCTTTATCAAACACAAGACTTGGAGGGGTAAAAAATGGGAGGAATGGAGAAATAACCTCCCCTTTTAAAGTCACATATCCCCAAGAAGTGCTGAATAAAAGTAAAAAATCTGTTTTAAACTTCAGCTTACTATGATGTCAAATCACACTAGATAGCCAGGACCAGAGAGCTGTGGAAATGTTCCGTAACATGATTCTTTTGATCAATATACAAAGCATGATCAGTTATATCCACATATGCCTAAGACTCAGACAACGGACAGAATATCCGTTCACAATATACAAAAGCATGTTTTTTGAGTCTTCACGATTAATCTAATTTTAAATCTGTTGCAGTGATTGCAAATGTCCTCTCATGGTAGAGATGAAGATTATTTAAAAACTGAAGTAATCTAACACAATAGGTATTAATTCCACATTAAGATGTCGGAATCAAAAATGGAACCACATTTTTGATCTGAAAGCTGTACTCTAGTGACTTCAACTTAAATGCTTTCTTAACGTTTTATACGTGCAACTGTTCATATATAACTGAGCAGGATTAAACTCAAATATTTACAGGCTCAGCCAAATACTTTCCAAAATAATGCTGTGTGATTGACTGTATAAGGAGTGAACCATTTCTCAAAACACAGATGTTACATTCTAGCCCTTAACAACAAACTGAAGTGAAAAATGAAAATTAATGAGAAACTTAGACTTGCTTATGCAAATACATATTTTTGGCTTGCTTGACTGATCTGTGAGACTCAGTAATTTACTTTGCTGTTTTAATACTAACCAGTCTAAGGGAGATGAGAGGAGGTAAAAGAAAACCCTGAGTGGATTCAAATTGGAAAAAAAAGTCAACACTTACATTGTATAAATTATTCAAATACACCAACTGCAGATGAAAACAAGCTTACGTCCATAATTACGTTTTGCAAATATTCAGAGTTAACCTGGAGATCCAATCTATTGCACCCTGAACGAGTTTGTTAAAAATCCTATTGTCCTTTCACTTGATTGGATCTCAAAGCTTTAAAGCTTCCTTTACACTGTCAACAATTCACTACAACCCCAGCCTTTGGAAGGCACATGTTCTGCTGACCACATTCATCCAACAATCTACCTTAAGCAGTGTGTAGAACGGTCAAGAGGCTCAGTCAGTTAATCTGGACAGAATTCAAACACATACACAAGGTGAAAGTATGAAGTTGTAAACCCACATTACTCAATCCTACCCAAGTATCTTCAGGGCAATACCAGCATACACCAAAAGCTCAGAAATTCTTTGCTGAATGCAAAGCAAGCTATGATGGGTTTTAATAAACATAAAACTTTTAAAATGTTATGCTTGTATGTTTTGATGAATCTTTTCTTTCCAAACACAAGAGACACATATGGCAATTCTGGAAGCGGTAAGAAATTGTGGAGTGCATATCAAAATGCAAAATGACAAAATCGGCGATTGCATGTTACTTTTGACTTCCTTGAAGAAAATGCATGAAAATTTCAAACTAATCTTCAGTAACGCATGCAGAGCTCACTGTAAAGTACAATGATTTAATAAAGAGATGGCATAGTGAATTTTGTTTGTTTCACGAGTCCCATCACAATTAATTAAATAAAGAAATTTCCTGAAACTATGCCTCCTCCAGAACTATGGCAAAGATAAATTAAGCTTTCCTTGTGTCATAGCAGATCTAATAATACCCTGAGTTGGAATGGATCAACATGTCTCCTGGATTAACTTAAACAAGCAGAAATCTTAGAACATGCGCCGACATACTTTGCAGAAACAACTTTGATTAACACTTCCGATGAATGATTGACAACTTGGATTTATTTCCTCCAAGTCAAAAGTCACAAGTGGGATTGGGGGAATTGGGGAAACTCGGGTTGTGGGGGTGGGACATCGGATTTTGAAGCCGGGCGGGGGAATATCTGGCACACCACACGGAAGTACTAACTGCTTCAAGAATATTTAACAACTTCTAGGACACCACTTCAGTGCAAACTTAAAATTACAAAAATCTTATCTTAAAAATTAAAATGATTTTCAAAGTGTCGGTTTTAAAGAATAATATAAAAATATTTAGCACACAAATAGGAAAACCTACAGGGGCTAATTCTGAATATTAGAGAGTAGTTATTGGAAGTTCGCATTTTTCAATACTGCAAATCTCAGTTAGAAAAAATACAAAAAAAAATTAGTTAAACACTACAAATAGAGTTTACACTAAAACACTCAGCGAACACGTACTGCATCAGTTCTGGTACAAAAATCCAGTCTCTAAGCAATTTCATTTTGCTCTTTCTAGTTTTCAATTTGCAAGATGCCAGATGAAAAGAAAATTGAGGAGAAAGGGGAAGAGAAAAAGGAATAAGAATAAACAGTGACTAATTTGCCACAATTCCATGCTGGACTACTTGTAGCTACTGCTCAAACATTGGCAACCAGCAGCGTTTCAGTTCCAGTCAAGCAGCACTTCAGTTTGAGTAAATGCACATGAAGAGCAATATTTACACATGCTTATATTTCATACGCAGACCCTGTTTCCCAATGGTCAAGTTTCAAAATTTTCAAGGGCAGGGACATTAACATTCTCATTACCTTTAAGTAAACATAATAATTTCTCAAGTGTTCAGAAGACCCAAGAGTTTATCAAATGCATTTTGAAATCAGGCCTCATGCCACAATGTCAGGTATCATAGTTAGTACTCCGTGCAATGATAAACTGAATTAGTAGGAGGCCTCCTTCTCTATGCAACCTCACAATGCTTTACTCTGAAGCTAAGTCAGACAATTTGAGCCTTGCTGTGAAGGGGATTCTTTTGCAGTGAATTTGATGGAGAGAAATATACTCTTGGGTATCAACTCAACCGATTAAAGTTTGGATTTGAAATATTACAATACTTCAATTGCTTCTGACTGACAGGGTCAAGTTTATTTAACAAAAAACAAAATTTGCAGGTCCTTATCCCAAAGTAAACCAAAATGTACACTCAAAGTGCACTTTTTGCATTTGATAAACTTACATCTTCTGCCACAAAGTATATTTTTCAGTAATTTATCAATGAAAAAAGACCGATGGCACTCCAATGCTAGTTAGTTTAAAACAGCACCTTATCACTCAAGAATACTCAGACCTAAAGTGTACAGGAGTTCGAGATCACTGAAGCATAATTTACTCAAGTCTGCATGCTATACACAATCCTCATTGATAGACACATACTACTGCCCCTTTATCCTCACAGTAATAATACTAACACATCATTGGATGGCATCTTCACCATAAAAATTACACTTAGAGGAAAAGTCCACTGCCGGTTTTTCAGAAAGGAGTACAGATTTGTTAGTGTTACTCATAATAAGATTTAATTGTAAAGCCCAGGGTGTATGAGTCGAAAGATGGCCTTGTGACATGGTCAGTAATTGCTTGGGAGATAGGAAGCAAACCGGAATAATTGGCTCACACATAGATTTTCAGTATTTTAGTGACTTGTCTTGTCCTCGAAATGGCAGGACTGTCCTATGAAGAGACATTGGGTAAACTGGGCCTGTGTTGTCTAGATTTTGAACAAATATGGGTGATCTCATTCAATCCTATGAAGTACTTAACAAGGTAGATATGTTGTTTCCCCTGGTTAGTGAATCTGAAACCAGGGCACAATTTAAAATTGAAGGGAAATGCCAATTAGACCATAAGACCATAAGTCATGGGAGCAGAAATTAGGCCATTCGGCCCATTGAGACTGCACGGCCATTCAATCATGGCTGATAAGTTCCTCAACCTCATTCTCCTGCTTTCTCTCCATAACCCTTGATAATCAAGAACCTATCTCAAACTTAAATGTACTCAATGACCTGGCCCCCACAGCCTTCTGTGGCAGTGAATTCCATAGATTCACCACTCTCTGGCTGAAGAAGTTTCTCCTCATCTTCGTTCTAAAAGGTCTTCCCTTTACTCTAAGGCTGTGCCCTCGGGTCCTAGTTTCTCCCACCATTGGAAGCATCTTCCCAAGATCCACTCTGTCCAGGCCATTCAGTTTTCTGAAAGTTTCAATTAGATTCCCCCTCATCCTTCTAAACTCTGTTGAGTATAGTCCCAGGGTCCTTAAACATTCCTCATATGTTAAATTTTCCATTCCTGGGACCATTCTTGTGAACCTCCTCTGAACCCACTCCAGGGCCAGTACACCCTTCCTGAGATATGGGACCCAAAACTGCACACAGTGCTCCAAATGTGGCCTGACCAGAACCCAATAAAGCCTCAGTAATACATCCCTGCTTTTATATCCAAGTCCTCTCAAAATAAATGCCAACATTGCATTTGCCTTCCTGACTACTGACTCAACCTGCAAGTTTACCTTGAGAGAATCCTGGACTAGAACTCCCAAGTCTCTTTGCATTTCAGACTTCTGAATTTTCTCCCCATTTAGAAAATAGTCCATGCTTTTATTCTTCTTACCAAAGTGCATGACCTCACTTTCCCACGTTGTACTCCATCTGCCACTTCTTTGCTCACTCTCCTGTCTAAATCCTTCTGCAGCCGCCCCACCTCCTCAATACTACCTGTTCCTCCACCTATCTTTGTATTGTCTGCAAACTTGGCCAGAATGCCCACAGTTCCTTCATCTAGATCAGTGACAATCTTGATTAGGTTCAAGATGAGAAATTATTTTTACTCAGAATTGTAAGTGGTTGGATTCTTGACCACAGAAGGCTATAGAGGCTGAGTCTATGAGTATGTTTAAGGTGGAGATTGATATATTTCTAATTACTCATGATGTACAAGGTTAAAAGAATGGGGCACGTAAAATGTTTTCTAGTAATTACTCCGCCACAATCGTATGAATGTGACAGCAGGCTTAATAGTCTGAATGGCCTACTCCTATTCCTTTGTAGCCTTGAGTTTGGCCCTCGTGTACTCACTACTTAGACAAAAGAATACGATGTATTCAGATTTATAGGTAATGCTAAATTATAATATGTTGTATAGATAGAAGCAACAAGTTACAAATAATAGATAATTTAATAGGGAAAGTTAAGTAGACAAGAGCTCAAACTGTAAAGTTACTCATCTTGGATCAGAGAGAACCTATTTACCAGATTACTGTTTAGATGAGTGCAAAACTACTTCTATTCCAAGACAAACATATTGGGCTGATAGGAAATTAATGAGGTTCACTTTTATTACGGACAGCAAATCTACATGTGCAGTTAAATGTAGAATCAGTTCTACACAGTAATGACATCTCATGGAGATTTGTCAATCAAGTCAATAAAGCTGAGAAGTTGCCATACCTAATTAATAACCAGGAAACCCATCAGAAAAGTTAGGGCTTATCCATTCCACTGTGTAATTTTTTTTTAAAAAAGCACTGTGCCAACTGTTAACTACTCTCAACCAATATCTCTGGCATTGAAAATTCACTCCTAGAAATGCTGAGCATTATTCCTACAGATTTTAAATACTGGTAGAGATTTTGGAAAAATAACATTTTAGTAACTTTGCTTTTATCATACTTAATCCCATCCTTCATATTCCACATCTGACCCGACATTAAAATAAATATTTGAACCAGTAAATGTCAGTTAAAGACTCTACTGTCCAATAAGCATCCTTCAAAAGATGTTTGCCTGGTTCACATAGGCCCCACATATCCAGAAGAGAGTGCTGTGCTGTTTTGGCTGTCCAATATCAGCATATTGCAATGTAAAAATCCTACAGAAAGTAATTGGATAAATAAGAATGTAATGACTGACTAGGACTCATCATTTGCCGCTTAAAGGAGACTTCAAACCAACGCAATGTTAGGTGCGATAACACTACAGGTGGTAATACTAACATCTGTACGAAAGGAAACTATTCCAAGTTCAAGTTTGCAACACTTGATTTGTACTCTCGTCCCATTATCTTACTTTGGGCTATTTCTATCTGTCCTGAAAAAGTTCCACACTTAAAGCTCCTCTGGTGAAACAATGCTCCACTACATCCAAATTTCATTGTTCTACAGCTATTAAAATACTTTAAAACATGCCAACAGATGGCATAAAAGATGAAGAAAGAAGGCTTACATTTACATAGCACCTTAGTGACCACATGACCCCAACCATTCCATTGCCTCAAGTACTTTTTTTTGGAAGTGCTGCCATTTTTGTAATGTCAGAATGTATACTGTACAGGCACTGAATATTAATTTTATATTACAGTTGGAAGACAAAGATCTGACCCGTTCACAACCTCCCTGTGTTGCTCTTTTCCCATTTGGAAAACTGCTAAATAATTTACAAATTCTGATAAAAACAAAAATAATTTAATGAGAAGTTTACTTATGAAGAATGTGGCTACAAATTTACACAAGTAAATTTGTACTCATTAAAATGTAAGCAAATTAAAAACGGTGTTGTGTTTTGTGAGCCCCAAATAGACATGCTACATCAGTACTAAAACACTTCTTAAAAAATCAGATTGCACAATCCCTTTGCACAGGAAAAACAAATCTATTGGCACAATGTAAATACATGAGCTGAAATTTATAATAAATAAAGTTCTGATAACAAAACTATAACAGCAAAATTAGGTGTTGAAGTTAATGCTTGCTACAGCCCTGTTCGTGGATCAATTGTTATGAAAAGATTGTTTCAATAATCACATATTTCTTTAAAATTCAAAGCTGTTTTTGGGACAATAAATTATTGAATCCTGTCAAAGAAGACAGAACTACATTTAAAAACAGATACTAATATTTAGTCCTTTAATGATTTTACTTCCACTGCACTCATGGGATACACTTCTAACTACCAGAATGACAAGTTTCAAAATAGTTTAATATCTTCCACAACCAACGTAAAATTCACATGCATGCTAAATTACCGAAAAATTACCTAAAAGCAATGTTGGCAGCAGTACATTGAAGGAAGCGAATTAGTGCTGTTATTGACAATATCCCTGCATGCTAACACTTGGTGGTTTATGGGACATGACTGGCATTCCACTCCATAAGCTAAAACTTCAGCTCGTTTGCTTGTACAGACAGGCTAACATAATAGTTTTGATTTTCATGGAAGGACACAATATTAAATCGTAACTTTAAAAAAAATAAAAACAGAAACTGCTGGAGAAACTCAGAAGGTCTGGCAAAATCTGTGGAGAAACAGAGTAAATGATAATCGCGTGCAGATATCCACTTTCTTTTTTTTAAAAAGAAGAGATTTCCATACTTCTAAGAGGTGGTTCTGATCAAGGCACCTTCAGAAATGCAGTGTCAAGACAGCCTGGTAAATGGTGCAGTGTTTTGTTCAGGCAAGTTTGGAAATGTGGGGTGGTGGTGGTGGGTGGTTGAAGAGCGTGCGAGCCGGAGAGGAGTCAAGTCTGATGGCAGGGGGAAGTGGAGGATTAAGTGTGGAGTAGGTGAGGAGAGGGGCCCAGCAGTTGGGGGAAAGCAGATGTAACACAGAGGTATAGGTGAATATTTCTTCCTAGGGAGTGAGGCAAGAAGAGCTCAGATCTGGTGGTGAACAAACGGGATCAGGTGCAAGGGTGACAGGGTCTAAGGCAAGTATGGGGTAAATTTGAATAGTTACTCAGGAGTCTCACTACATGTTTAATAGTCTTACGTTGCCTGGGTAACTGTTAATTAATTTCATCAGAACTCTCCAAATTCTATTTAAATAGAGACTTTAGAGGACTCAGGCCATAAAAGAACTGCTCAACACAATCAATTTCCCCAATGATTCCTTCAGAGTCCGCTATGATGGGGATTCCACCGGGGTTCTATGCAAACATCCCATCTACACTGGAATAACAGCTATCGCAGCATCGGAAAATCCAGGCCAAAATTTCTTCAAGATAATTCATTTGACTCGAAACATTAACTCTTTCTCTCTCCAGATGCTGCCAGACCTGAGTTTCTCCAGTAATTTATATTTAATTTCAGACCTCCAGCATCTCCAGTACTTGGCTTTTTTAAAAATGTCAATGTCGTGCAATCCATCCATCCATCTAAGATACACAGGACAGATTGTCAAACAGAATCCTAGCATGTACTGTAAAACCCTTTTGTGCAATGAAAGGCATAACATTTAGTTTTTGACAACAGATGAGATTTTATTAGAGTTCAAAAGAAGTTATCCTTGTCAAGGCCTTGTTATGATCCCAATTTCTGTTTAGAGAAACCTGCAGATAAAAGCTCCAAAACAAATGTCAGTAACTTTCAGCAAGCAAAACTTGATACCTGAAATCAGATTTAAAGTCATTTCAATTTTGTCCTTTATGAAGTTAACTTGTCCTGTTTTTTGTTTCTTAAAAAAAAAAAGAGAGCTGCCTGAGACACAGGAGTAAAGCAGTTTTCTGTCCCCAAGCCAATAAAGCATTCCTCCTGAGGAGCCCTGGGTTTTTTTAAGAAGAAAAGTTAGGACAAAAAGAATGTTGCATGTATGGCTGGAGTCAGGCTCCCATAGAACCAGGGTTTTAGTTTAGCTTTCAGTTGGCGGGGTTTTGAAGTTGGGTATGAAAATTGTTACCTCTCCCTCTCCGCCACAGCAAAAAGCTGGAGTTCTCTCCACCAGAATTTTCTCTTGATGTTTCTTCAATGCGGAAAGGAACAGCGCATGTGAGGCGATCTATTTCACTGAATTTGTCTTTGTCAAGGGTGTGTGAATGGGACGTTATTATATTGGAATAATTGATGTTTAGCAGTTAAATAATCTATTATTCTGTTAAGTCTTCCATTAGGGTTAAAGTTATCCCAATTTTTCCTTTTTTTTTGTATTTTAACTATAAGAGTTTTGCTTAAAGCCTAATACTATGACTAATCAAATTACATCGACAAACAACCACCTTGCACTTGCTTGTGAATAAGATCAAAGTTAGGGACTAGGCTATCTCCTTGATATATTTTGAGGGAGTTCTGTCTGGTCCATAACATGTCTATACTTGACAAAGAATTAAAACTCTGGACTCAATCACCAAACTCTTATATTGAACTAGTGTATGACCGATGCAAAACAGTTCCAATTACAACTCATCTATTCGGATCTGTAATAAAATCTATTTTCGGTCTTTGAACATTCCAACAAATCAAAGTTCCAAGTTCGGAGTGCCTGGAGTTTTGAATCTCAAGTAGGAACAAATGCGAGGTCTTCGGCTGGTGTCTCAATTCACATTAAACCCTATTGCCCTATCACTCCCGTGCTCACTGAGCTAAACTGGCTCCCAAAAAAGCAACATCTTGATATTAAAATGTTCATCCATTTTCAAATTTCTCAATGGTCTTATTCTTCTCAATCTGCAAAATAACAAATACTGCAGATGAAGCATCTTTGTGTTTTAAATTTTCTTTTCTTCCCCTTCAAGTTCATTCTTTTTGTCACACTACACAAGGTTGTCAAGGCTACCATTCAGAAAAACAAACAACTTAAACTATTAAGAACGAAAGAAAATAATATCAATGAGAAGAAAGTATGCTTCAACCAACTGTTTATAATACTTTTTTGTAAGGAGAAAAGCTAATTGGAACAGCAGCTCGAAGACAATGTTGCCTTTTGCAAAAAGATACCTGCCAAATGACGGAATTAGACTGCAATACAGGGTTGGCCAAGATGTTTAACAAAACAGATTCTGGTATATTTCAACTCCATCCTGATTAAATAAATTGTACTGTGACAGAATATGCTGGATTCTTGTCTAAAAAGAGAAATTTTATTTATCTTGCTAATATTAATGAGCAGCAAAACATTTTATGGCCTTCAATTCCCTCTGGTTGCGCTGACATCTAAGAAAGATACAACAACCTAACACAAGCCATTACATAATCAAAAGAAAAAAACTTCTGTTAAAAGGAGACTGATATTGTGCGTTCTTCAATGAGTACCTTACAACTTCATCCAAACCATATCTTACATGGCATACACAAAAACAAATTGCTGGAAATCTGCTGAGCTTTTCCAGCAATTGCTGCTTTAGTTTCTGATTTCCAGCATCCACAGCTCTTAGTTTTTCTCACATGCCATAGATTTGGACAAGTTAACTAATATATCTAGGGTAATAGTTACAATTCTGTGTATCTCTATATACTCATATTATGATCCAAAAACACATCAGATGGATAAATGTAAGTTTGGATGACAAATTGCAATTGCAGACTCAGCGCGCAAAGTCTATAATATATCCTGTATTAACACATCAGGAACACTTCTCTACAAAATCTAACTCAGAATGCAGGGCTTGGAAATACCATCAGTCCCAGTGCATATTAATTGCACACAAACCCAATGTCAATATATATCACCATTCTTTGTGACAAAGGGATTTTGGAATCCCTAATCAACACCATTGTAGGAACATTAACATCATGTGGAATGTTGTGGGCTGAGGCCCATCTCCACTTTTATATTTCCTTTACGGTTCAAAAACCTACCCTGGCCTTAAAAACATTCAACGATGTGGCCTTAACTGCTTCACTGGGCAAGGAATTTCACAGATTCACAAGCCTTTGGGTGAAGACGTTCCTTCTCAACTCATCCTAAATCTACTCCCCAATTATTTGAGGCTATGCCCCCTTGTTCTAGTTTCACCTGCCAGTGGAAACAACCTTCCTGCTTATCTAGTCCCTTCATAATTTTACGTTTCTACAAGATCCCAAACTCATTCTTCTAAATTCCAATGAGCATAGACCCAGTCTATTCAATCTCTCCTCATAAGCCAACCCTTTCAACCCTGGAATCAACCTAGTGAACCTTTCCCTGCACTCCCTCCAAAACTGTACACAGTACTCCAGGTGTGACCGCACCAGCACCCTCTTCAGTTGCAACATAACCTCTCCATTTTTAAACTCAATCCCTCTAGAAATGAAAGAGAATCTTCCATTTGTCTTCTTAATTCCCTGTTGCACCTGAAAGCCAAGTTTTTGTGATTCATGAATAAGGACACCCAGGTCCCTCTGCATAGCAGCATGTACAATTTTTCACCATTTGAATAATGGTCCATTTTGCTGTTATCCCTACCAAAATGGATGACCTTACATTTACCAATATTGTACTCCACCTGCCAGACCCTTGCCCATTAACTTAGTCTCTGCAGACTCTCAGTGTCCTCCACACACTTTGCTCTACTACTCACCTTAGTGTCACCTGTGAACTGTGACACATTACACTGTCCCCAAGTCTAACATGGTCAGGGCAGGTATAATTTCTAGGTCCTTAGGGAGCTGGTACAGAACACTTCGTCTTCACCCTTGGACTGTGCGTATGATCAGTAGAATACGTGGACCCAAAGTAAAATGGACATTAACCTCTTCAGAACCATTTGCAGAGGACTGTTTATGGAAGGTAATATCATTATCACCTCAAAAATAACAAGTGCAAGCAATGTCAACAATGCACTGGAATTCCAACAGGCTGCATCACATGATGATGCAGACTGAATGTCATTCGACTGAAATACTGACCTCAGCAGCATTCATACAAGAATGTACAGTACGTACATTCCATATTGTGTAAATACATGACCTAGAAGTCAGTCAGGAACACAGTGCTTTATATTCTCCACCTTTATTCTTAAGCAAAGCACAAAAATGGCCCTTACCTTAAGAAAAAAAGTCAAATCTCCAGACCTTCCCTTCAATTTAAAGAAAACAGTCCTTAACTGATAGGCAAAGTGAATAAACACAAGCCCTTGTTTGTATAAATTAGCAAGACACACGGCCTGTATTCAGTTACATATAGGACCATGTTGAAAAACATCCCTGAAGAGGTTAAGTCAACTATAATCAACTGGCAATTTATAGCTCACTTCAAATCAATCATCCAAAACAATCTGGACAATTTTAACTTTGCTCGATCACAGAAAAACAGCCAAGTAGTTAGAATGACATGAATCTATTTCCGTTCCTGTCTGCTATTTAAACAATGTTGGGTGAGAGTCGCACCAGACTCTATCCGGAATCTCACTAATAAATATAAAATCAGGCTCCCATGCTAGAAGAAGACTCCATTAGAATTCTGACTCAATCTGGGTTCAGTGCTTGCTGCTAGCGCACTGTCAAGCAAAGCCTGCAAAGTTATTATGAGAAAGTGCCCAAAGTACAACCAAAAGGTAAGCCAGCCTTGCCAATCCCTCAGCTGAAAATCTCTCAATATTCCCCTCCTCTACACCAACCTGTACTCCCCAACCCACTTTATTCTGCTGATGGTGGCCTTCTGTAGGCCCTGACAGTCACAATCGTCATGATTCCCAAAAAGCTAGCTGTTTCTTTTGACTGAAAACAGCCAAGAGCAGTCCAATGGCATTCAGGTAGAGATCTGATAGTTAAATCTGTCTCTGGCTTAAACATCCAGGCACAGCCCACAGCGGAGATTTTAAAAAAAGGGAAATGAAAAATTGGCCCTCCAGAACTTCTACATAATTGAAGTACAAAGCAAGTCTAGAATTTGTAGTTTCTAGAGAGAAGGTAATTGAAATTATCTGCAAGGATTAATATTTTTCAATTAATAATTTTTCAATTAAGGAGGGGAGAAGAACAAAACAAGCAAAAACAAAAATATTGGTTACAATTTTTCCATGTTAATCATCCATGTTAATATAAGTAACAGTTGCTTATATAGTGATAATATATACCTCAGTAAACATTACAGTCGATGTTTAAAAGAAAACATAGCTACCCACTAAACGGAAATTAATTAGTATGACAAGTTCAAAATGTTTGGAAATTTTGGAATTCCTGACACTGAAATTATTTGGCAGTTAACACATTTTCCTCCATTAGCCTACGCCTTAAAATCCACATACCATATTTATGTTTGTTATAAGATTGGGTTAAAGTTGAGTAAAGTTACAAATTTGACCAAGGTTAATTTTCCATTCCCTTGCAAAAAAGCATTTATAAACGAAATAAAAGGCAAAGCTTTCACCTTGTTTCCCAAAAATTAAAATACGTTGTATTTGCATAAAATCACACCATTTATTCCTGGCCTATCAATGGACAACTGTAGGAATACATACTCCATTGTTAGCATGATATGAGCTAGGTGCAAAAGTAGCCATTCAGCCCATCAAACCTACTCCATTTAATAAGATCATAACTGATCTGCTTGAGCTTCAAATTCCACAATCCCATCTCCCCTGACAACTTGACTTTCTTTTTGGGCAAGGAAATTAATCTCTGCTGTAAATAAAAATTTCAATTATCTTACCTTCACCAGAGTTCCAACGTCACACGATGCTTATGGGAAAAAAAAATTCCCTCATGTCTGTCCTACAGGAAGACCCCCAACTTTTAAATACTGCCTCCTCATTCTGGACTTGGCCACAACAGCAAACATTCTTTTCACATCATTTTGTCAAGATCATTCAGGGATTTCACTTATCATTTAAACTCCAGTGAAAAGAAGCCCAGTCTGTCCAATTTTCCCTCAAGACAACTTGCTCATTCCACATGTTAATGTGGTAACCCTGCTCTGAATCATTTCCAACACAATTATATCCTCCTTTAAACGAAGAGACGAAAACTCTACATGGTATTCCAAATATAGTCACACCAATAACCAGCATAACTGAATCCTTACCTTTATATTCAATTCCTCTCATAATAAAGATGATCTGCCTTCTCAATTTCTTGCTGTACATATATACTAACTTATTGTGACTCACACATTGGAAGTCCTGGGTCTCTGCACCTCGGAATGCCATTGTTCTTTGCTTAAAAATACTATGCTTTTTAAAAAAATATCGTGTCTGCTATATCCATCTGCAATCTCCTTATGTCCTCTTTACAAGATATATTCCTATCTTTGTGCTGTCATTTTCATCCTTTTATATGTTTTATATAATATTTACAGTCTGACGTTCCTTTCATTTGCATCAATGGAAATTGTAGGGGCAGACATTCAATATCAGACAAGTGCCTGTGAAAAGTGAATTCACAGTTTTTCCAGAGATTCTAACAGGCTAAACAAATATAAATTTATACATTTTGAATTGCTTATAGTGTTTAATACATTTATTTTGTATTTCTATTTCACAGTATAAAAAAAAACTCAACGCTAGACTGCAAAATTGACTGCTTAGATTAGATATAATGACATGCAGAAACATCGATAAAAGCAATATGCCTGAACCACTAATGTTACTTCCACTGCTATTTTGTGGACAAGACGTGAAATAGTAACTGACCATATTACAATGTGAACTAAGGATTAAAAGTAACAACACTAAACTCAGAAGAACAATTTTGGCATTTTTACATCTTCAAAGATCTGGCATAGTGATGTCATGGACAAGGAACCCAGATTCACACTTTAAATCCCACATCAAATTATTAATCAAGTTCAGTAAATCAGGTTAATTTCTGGCTGACATCAGAAAAAAACAATCCATGAACATAGCCCAATTATCAAAATCCAAATGGGTGTCTTTCAGAAAACAGAACTTACTACTTGGATTCTATTCATGAACACGACTGTCGTGTAACACGCTTTGGACCGGTCCAAAAACCCCTCGGTTGTCAAAATATTTGTCTCCATGATGGACGAACAACTTGTGAGCGCATCAGCACTGTACACATTCTAAATGAAATTTAACATAAAAAAGTTAACCAAAGAAGAAAACCCAAGCCTAATGGGAAAAATCCAAGGTTAAAGCAGAAATATTGCCTGTCCAAATTCATGGAGCTAAAATTTACTTCAAGGCTACAAATGGTGTCACGGTCCTACAACTTGTAAATGTAATTTTTTTTTTAAAGTCACTGTAATCATACTACAGGCATCAAGATTTGAAAACTTTTATGTGCACAGTTCTCTGATCTACGAAGGCAGGAAGCTTTCCCAGTGGATGTGCAGGTAATGAACATGAAAACCAAGAAGTTCCAGTCACAATCCCTAATCTGTAACTAAAAGGGACAATCCTCTGAGTCCTTTGACCGTTTCAGTTGATAACGGAATGAGTATGGTAATTTTGAATAGAGGGGATGTAACACAGTAAATCTCTAAATAAACACTTTCCTTTATAACTTCTTACAGCCTCAGGTTTTCACAAAGGAGTTCATTTTTCATACCTGGTCATTATTGCTTTGCAAAAATGTAATGGACATATTAATTTCATTGATTGCGATTAATGGACAATTTATCTGGTATTACGTTGATTAAGGAAATGAAGGTTGCTCAGAATAGCAAAGGGCTCCTTGAACTACAGAAGAGTGCAGAGGAATCTTAATTGCCTGAACAATCAGATATGGGTCTGAGGAAGGGTCACTGGACCTGAAATGCTAACTCTGTTTTCTACTCCACAGATGCTGCCAGACCTGCTGAGCTTTTCCAGCAACTTTGTTTTTGTTCCTGATTTACAGCATCTACGGTTCTTTTGGTTTTAATCAGATATGGGTCTTTATTTGTTATCTCATGCAGAAGAGCATCTTCTAAACAATGAAGTAGTCCCTCAGTACTAGCTTGAAGGGTCAGCCCAGATTATATATTCAATTCTTACACTTGAATCCATATGCTTCTGCCT
Source organism: Ginglymostoma cirratum (assembly GCA_024137785.1). Taxonomy (NCBI): domain Eukaryota; kingdom Metazoa; phylum Chordata; class Chondrichthyes; order Orectolobiformes; family Ginglymostomatidae; genus Ginglymostoma; species Ginglymostoma cirratum. Next base: position 18,049,985 of record JAHRHZ010000283.1, on the reverse strand, counting down.
TAAAAATGAGATAGCAATTCCTCCTAGTTCAAAGCTGTTTAATTCAAATTACTGTTCTAAGTTTTGGAGCTCAATACACATCCTGTGCTGTTTAATTCATTTTACTATATTTCTAAAGTGAATCAATTTGCCATGTAATAGAGAAGGCAAAGGAATTATAAGATAGTCTAACATCAAGGAAATTGCTAGAATCTTAAACTAAAGATTGGGAAACTGAACACGAACATTTTCAGCTAATCAGAAAATGTCAGCATGAATTTTTTTTTATTGGGTTGGTCACTTCAAACAAGACTAACTGATTTTTTTTTTGGAAGAAGTTTAAGAATTTTATTCACATTGTAAATTCTCTTTGGAATTCCATGTTAGCTCTGGCTCAGTTTACAGCACAGTCACCTCAGAATCTCAAGGGTCCAGGCTCAAGTCCCTCTCGAGAGCTCAGGAACACAAAAAAAAAACGGAAAAGTACCAAGGGAGAAGTGCACCAGAAGTACCATCTTTCAGATGGGATCTTAAACCAAGGTTTCATCAGCGTACTGAGTGGATGTGAAGGATCCTATGACACTTTTCAGGGGGTGGCGGGGGCAGGAGTAGAGTTATTCCCAGCACTGTCAATCAAGGCAAAAAAGATTCTGGTTGTAATTGCTTGCTGTTTGTGGAAGTTTGCTGATCGTAAATTGGCAGCTGTGTTTATGCTTAAAAATTAGTGAGGGTTTCCACCTAAGCCCAATTGGTTACATCAAAGATATAGATGAGGGGAGCAAAGGCGGTCTCTAAATTTGCAGGTGACGCAAAATTTGATGTATATTGTTCGAACCTGAAGCCACAGCACAGATCCCTGTGGGACTGCATGTGTCCCAGCTTGGCAAAAAGAAAAAAGGATGAATTTTGCATTTTTTTTTGCCAGTCTTCTATCCATGCTAATATATTACCCGAAACAGTATGAGCTCCTTCGCACGAGCCTGGTATGTAGCATTTGTCAAATGCCTTCTGGAATTTCTCACGTGACAAATAGCAACAATCTAAACGAATAAGAAGGAGTTTCCCAAGATCAAGCCCTCCTCCTTACATATTTCCACTACTTGCCCAAGAATAATGGAGTATCAGAAAGGCATTGCATTGACACATATCAAGGAGCTACTATCACTTGTGATACTAAGTGTGGGATTTATGTATATTAATATCATTTATTTAGAGTTTGGATTTTGAACCAGTGGTATGTTGACTTGGTCAGTGTGTCTAAAGGGGTTTAATGATTATCTTAAGTATTTCTGTAGCCATGGTGATTTTGTTGGTGACAGACTTCTTGGAGATCAACAGGGTTTCATTTATGTTGGGAGAGTGTATAAGTGAGCATAGTAGACAGTGTAGCACAATAGGTTTTCAGATACAAGATTCTAGATTTTTTTTGAGCATGGGGAAAATATCCATAACTTGAAAAGAAAGCTCTTGGGTTTCTGTTGGGCAGTCTGCAGAGTCCTGGCTGAAGTTAGGTGAGTAAAACATTGCTCCTGAGAGGTGGTGGTAGTTTAAGACTGTTAGGAAAGTGATTGTCTTAGTGTAAGGAGTTTAGTTCAAACTTTCCAGAACTGAAATGTTTGATTAAAACTCTGGAGGGGTTATGTGAAGTTGAGAAAACCTAAAATCCTTTATGAAACAAGGAAAAGGCCAGATTCTCATGACTGAGAACTGAAGCTATAGCTAACTCAAATCCTTAATGAAATCTGGAAGGGGATTTCCTTTGATGTTTGAGTGCTACAATGGGATGTTGTTACAATTAATGGCATTGTATTTTTACCTTGTGCTTCACAATCATTAACATTTATGTTACATGTTAATGGTTCAGTTTACTCTATCTTCTGCTGATTTCTTACGTGTAACAAACTTCTGTTTCGGTGGTAAATCTGAACCTACAGCATTGCACTTTGTTTCAGTGAAAGACTACCTCATTAAAATTTTTGTAAAAATCTACCAAGCCAGATTTCAGTCAAGGATCTGACTTGTCCAGAAATAATATCGACTGGAATCATAACTCTGTACACTTTTTATTTAATAGACACTTAAAATCCTTTGAGGCTTTTTCCTTGCTCTGTTACGCGTGTGTGAAAGAGAGGGGAACAAGATGAAGGAAGGGGCATGGACAGTAAACACTGGGAAACTATGTTCTACCAGGTCAGAATTTATGAAACTGATACTTGACCAATAACTAACTAGATAACTTGCAAGTAATGAGTGGCAAGATGCAAAGGCCATTGGTAAACATTAGGTTAGAGTTAAACTCGTCTCAGACTCTGGATTGCCATAATTACTGTTAACTGGAGTTATTCTGCCAACTGCCTGATGTTCCTGGTCACATTATAGTCAGAGATATGTCACCTCTGCATATGCCTAACTGAGCACCTAATCTTCAGTTTAGGATTAAGTGGGCGGAAGTGACTACCTTTTTTAAAAAAAAAGGTGCAGCTTTGAATAAATCTTGAATTGTAGTGCATTGTATGAGAACTCAAACTCCTTCCTAGTATAGTCGAGCACCTTTTTGCTTTAGGATGCTTTGGAACCAACTGGGATCTAACTTTTAAAGTCTAGAGCCATTTCACATTAATTTGCACCAGAAGCCTGAGACTGTGGTCACAAACGTACCCCAAAATGAAGGCAGTAAACAACTTCCAAAAAAACTTATTTTACGCCACATGGGACAATTTATTGAAAGATACTCAATATAATAGGAAAAATAGCATGAAAAGTGAATTTCATGCCTAGTGTAAATTATATGCAGAGATTTACCCGGGAACTTGTCACATTGCAATGTCAGAGGGACCACCAAATAGTGCAAAAGAGGTGTAAACTCCACAGGTGACTTACACCTTATGTTCTTCTGGAATGATTGCACAACTCAACCGTTACTTTATCAATTATGGCCGAAAGATAGTTATCATAGCTGCATTTCCATTACCAATGATGATGCCAATTTTTGTATGTATTTAAGCCACTTTTGACGTCACTACCACTTACACTAAATAATAATGAACTCACTGGCTTAGCCATTATCTAATTCATTACTCCAAGTAATAAGTTAAACCTCCAGCTGCTAAAACATTTTACTGCCGCAAAGATTAAATAACTCTGCTCCCAGTATTCAATCCCTAGTCTTGGATTTTCAATTTCAATACTGCCATACTATGTCTGGAACCTATTTCAATTTATAAGATTACCTGCAAGGCTTAAATGAGCCTTCCCAATTTTCTACATAATGCCTGACCTCATTAAATCCAACACCACAACTGCAGAGGCATAATGGCAGAGGCGGCAGTCACTGGGTCCACTGAACCCATTCTCTGCAGAATAATCTAGTTCAATCCTATGCCTCTGGTCTAGGTCATCACTCTGCTAGTTTATTTCCCTCAACTGCCTGTCCAATCCATTCAAATAATTCCAATTTGCCTGGTAATCACTGTTTGAAACAATCACGTGTGAGGAGTTGTGCTTGTAATTCAAAAACATTCCAGTCCCATTTATTCAGATGGGTATCTGCATTATGAACATTTCTGCTGACCACAAAAATCTGTAATCTATCAACTTTCAATTAATTTTCAATTAGCTAAAATTTAAAAGAGTTAACTTGTCTAGCTCATCTTGTACCCTCATTATCCACAAAGTCAAATTATTTTATTACCAAATTAATAATTTAAATAACATCAAAAAGTAGAATAACCTGAATTCATATATCTCACAATGGTGCGATGGACAAAAAAATCTGGAAACTCAAAGAGATACACCAGTGTAATCAACTACTAAGATTCTCTGAAATCCCAGGTCCGCATGGAAACATGCTGTCATTTCAGCAGTAAACTCAGTGCTGAAAACCTGAATCATTATGCTCAACGCCAGTATATGCTGTTCAGAAAAGCAGCAAGTGGTGTCACACCAAATGGCACAATTCACAGTAAACCTACACTAGTACGTCAAGGCAAATTTGTTCCGAATATCTGCCAACACTTGTAACATTCAAGTGGCTGAACATTAACAAAATTGCCTCTAAGCCAACATTTCTGACGTATCTTCACTGATTTTAAACCTCAATCGTCAAGAATTATAAAAGCACTAGTTTTTGGCAGGTGAACTCATCATGCACATCCCTCCTGTTTCGAGTTTGCTGTTTGTCCAACAGTACAACACGAATGCTCTTGTGATGTAGTGGCAGTGTCCCTATCACTGAAATCAGGAGGCCTGGGCTCAAATCCCACCTACTCCAGAGGTGTGCAATTATATCTTTGAACAGGTTGGATTAGAAAATAAAAACACGTAACATAAACCAATAAGGAGCTTAAACACCTTACGATTAACTTTATTGCAAATTTGAGGAATAAACAAATGAGCAACAGAACGGATGATTTTTTTTTGTGCGCGCACTTCAGGAACTGCAGAGCACCTAGTGCAGAAATTCAAGAGAGTGAGAAAGAATCACCAATAATTGTTGATCTTCCTCCATTTCTCATCTGACTTTTCCCAAAAACAGGTTCTGTAACTTCTGGTGCAGTGGTAGCATCTGTACCTCTGCATCAGGAGGTCTGGGTTCAAGTCACACCTGCTCCAGGGTTGCGAAAGAATACTTCCAAAAAGGTTGCTGAGAAACTATAGTAAAAATGAGAATTTCACAAATGTCATCATCTCTAGCTAAGAGGTTTTTAGTAACATTTATGAAGTATTTTGCACTCAGTAACAACCTATGCACGAGCATCCTTCAGATGTTACCCACAGTGAAATGGCTCCTATACAGGTAAAAATACATTTACAAGCTAAATTTACACAAAGTTATACAAATTATATATTCAGCCTTCCTCTTAAAATCTTAGTTTCACTAAGCTTTTCCAAATCACCCATTTCTACTTTTTGTTAAAATGGAAGGTCATTGAGATCTACTCCACGATTTCTTAACTAAAAATGAATTACTAACACCTTATGTTCTGGATGTGAATTCACTGTCATATATTTCTATTTCAAGAGGATCTACTCCACATGCTTAGTAGCTTGATCTCAGATGCTCTCATCTCTATGACATCACGTGAACTTCAAAGCCACTTGCAAAATCTATGATCTGCTAAAGACACTTGCAATATTCCAGGCTTCTCACTTTTTAACCTGAAAAAATAAGTCTGGCCAGAAATGCTCCTGACAAAGCTGTGGGTCAATTCATTTGTAAATATATATTTAGTCTTCGGGTAGGGGCAACTAAGGCAACACCACCTATTCTGCTCATCCGTTTCTACTTTCCTTGAGATAATGGCAGAGGGATACTTCAAAGACACTAATGGCCCAATTAGTAATGTATTTTATTTCCTCAACAACCTGTTCAGAGACATCATCATACAACTTTGGAGCAGGCAGATCTTGGACCTGGGCCTCTTAACCCAGAGGTAGGGACACTATCACTGTACCACAAGAGTCCTGCAAAAAAATTTCCTTGATATTTCTAAACCAACTTATTAAGACATGGTATGACATGTCATGGGGGTGGGGGTGGGTGGGATGGTACTTGATTGTAGACCTTCTGGCCTAAAGATAGGGATTTTAACCACTATGCCACAATAGGCCCGATTAGTAGTCAACACTTGGCATCACATCACAGAAGATAAAGATGCTAAATCCTCTTTCCTGAAGTACATCAGTAAGCCAGTTCAATTTTTAATACAAAACAAAGGTTTCATTTTATTTTCCAGGTGTTTGTCTACAAGTTACCATATGTAAGTTTCACAATTTGCTATGGCAGAATTTGAATCATTAGCCCTGTACCATAATCTGTGCATCCAGAAATAACCCCAATGAATTCTTTGCAGAAGGCAGTTTGGTGCCTTTTATTACATTTTAAAAGCTCTCCAGAAATCCTGCCACATACCTTATATACTTTGTACACAGGAATTTCAACAAGATGGCCATCCCACTTTCCACGGACACTTTGAGTCAGTCTGCATTCATATTACAGTGCACAGCGTTCCTTTACAATATATATGAAGAGCTACTTCTGGAACAGCAGCCTTACAAGGATGTCCTGCTCCCTTGTAGCATTAGAACAAACTAAACCCAAGAAGCATACAACCAGTAAGCTGAGTAAGCCCGGTTGTTTTTGAATGGTTGCCCACAATGTAAATAGAGGAGATTCCACAAAGCCAGGGATATTTACAAATGTGGTATGTTCGTGAAGCATTGTCCCCATTTTTCATTTGGATTTATAATTTACTGTTACTGGCGGGTCAGCTGCGAGGCAATAGTGTTTCAGTTAGACAGACAGAAGCATTAACCGGGAATTCGGCAGAGCTCAGAAAACTAAACGAAACTTGAAGATAAAGACAAGATGGTTGTCTCAATTAATTACATCTATTTTAATATACACAGGTTTTTTTGTCTGTCTGGACTGTTTCGCTTCAAGGAGTGGATCTGTTAATGGATTTATTTGGTCAGCAGTACCAAGCACACCGAGGCACATGTGCATAAGGAGGACCAGAACGTGAGATGCATGTTCGGCTCCCAACAGTTGGTGGTCACAGCAACAACATTACACAGGGCTGAGAGATTGTTTCTGTGAAAGATGGTTTCCTTAAGAGATGGAGTGGTATTAACAGGGATTGAGGATGACGGCATGGAAAGGCCGGCATAGGAGTGGTGACTGAGATGACAGAATTGGTTAAGTGTGGAAAACAGAGTGGACAATTACTTTAAAGAATTCACAATTCAGAAGCTACTGTGGTAAAAATGAAGATTCAATAGGTTTAAATCACTAGCTTACACTTTTAGAAAAGTTGTCGGGTGAACTGAAAAAAAAATCCACACTTTGAATTCATAAACCAGGCCAAATCTTCTGAAACTTGGAGACACATACAATAACCTTTAGACAACTGTGAGGCACAGAACATTTTTTACAGACCTTTTTTTATTACTATTTTTGCACATCCTTTGCAAGGAAAGCCTCATGAATTTATCAGACTGGTAATAGCCCTTCATGCATATATAATTCTTTCTACAACCTTCAGTGATTTTTCCCTTGTACTTTTCAGGCTTCCTTCACACACAATCCAGTTAGTTGTAGAAACAAAATTTGCTTCACTGAGGCACAGGACAATTGGCACACGCTCATTGCTAGCTGACTTTTGCTGCCTTGCCCTTCTAGTGTTGTAAATTGGTACACAGGTTGATTTTGGAAAAAAAGTTGAACCACCACCACCACCACTGAATTACAAATTTGAATTGGAGTACCTGTGGCTCAATACAGTAGCAGATTGTTACACTTGTATCGAACAATTTCCTTCATTGCTGGACAGATGCTGAAGTCAGTGTGTTAGCAGCAAGGGGATGGGTTAGGGAACAGAGAGGGTGCTCCAAAATGGCACTCATCAGGCGAGTCATGCTCCAACAGCAATAAGTGATGGGAGTTCCAGATGGCAGAGTGGTTCACGGCCATTTCCAATCAGCCAAAGATTCCTCATAACTCAATCATCCTATACTTAGTAATTAGCTTTGTACTCTTTCCGGATACCCTCAAAAGCTCAGGCAGGGATTACAAAAACAGCTCGGCTATAAATTGGGTGGTAGCCAACCAGCTATTTGATGGGTGGCACTCTAGGTTTAAGGCCACTCATGCTGTAGATAAAAAGTGATGATAACAATCTAAATCTGCCTGTTTTCTACACAATCTAACTCCAATGGACACGTCACCGCTCAAACTCACAGTAATGAGCAGTTGTAATGTTGCTGTGAAACTTGAATCACGAACAAGAACATCATTGTGGTGAGGAAGCTGCTTTAGTCTATGATATCTGGAGGAAAACAATTTCTAAACAGAGTTCCAGATTCTGAGTATAAGCAAGTCACAGAGCAAAATTGACAATTTCTTATATATTCCTAGGACTGTTTCTTCACATGGAGAGTGTTATGTAGCTTTTCATAGTATGAGATTTTAATTGTTAAAATCTTTGTTGAAAGAATAACTACCAGTAGAAATGCTTTAAAAAGATATACTGTTATGCTAAAAGCCTTCAAATATTAATATAATCATTGAGTTATACATCACAGGAGGAGACCCTTTATAGCATTATGCCCACACCAAGCATCATGCACCTATCTACTCTATTCCTGTTTTCCAGTACTTGGCCCTTAACCTTGTAGGCTGTGGAATATCATGTAATCAAAGTACTCCTTAAATGTTGCGATGGTTCCTGCTTTGATTACCCTTTCCAACAAAGAGTTCCAGATACTGTACCAATTACCCTCTCGGTGAAAACTTTAAGAACAAAGAACAAAGAAAATTACAGCACAGGAACAGGCCCTTCAGCCCTCCAAGCCTGCGCTGATCCAGATCCTCTATCTAAACCTGTCGCCTATTTTCCAAGGATCTGTATCCCTCTGCTCCCTGCCCATTCATGTATCTGTCTAGATACATCTTAAATGATGCTATCTACCACCTCCGCTAGCAATGCATTCCAGGCACCCACCGCCCTCTGCGGAAAGAACTTTTCCCCCTCACTTTGAAATCGTGACCTCTAGTAATTCAGTCCCCCACTCTGGGGAAAAAGCTTCTTGCTATCCACCCTGTCTATACCTCTCATGATTTTGTAGACCTCAAGCAGGTACCCCCTCAACCTCTGTCTTTCTAATGTAAATAATCCTAATCTACTCAACCTCACTTCATAGCTAGCACCCTCCATACCAGGTAACATCCTGGTGAACCTCCTCTGCACCTTCTCCAAAGCGTCCACATCCTTTTGTTAATGTGGTGACCGGAACTGTACACAGTATTCCAAATGTGGTTGAACCAAAGTCCTATATAACTGTAACATGACCTGCCAACTCTTGTACTCAATGCCCTGTCCGATGAATGAAAGCATGCCGTATGCCTTCTTGACCACTCTATCCACCTGCGTTGCCACCTTCAGGGTACAATGGACCTGAACACCCAGATCTCTCTGTGCATCAATTTTCCCCCGGGCTTTTCCATTTACGTACAGTTCACTCTTGAATTGGATCTTCCAAAATCGCATTTGCCTGGATTGAACTCCATCTGCCATTTCTCCACCCAACTCTCCAATCTAAATTCTGCTGCATTCTCCGATAGTCCCCTTCACTATCTGCTACTCCATCAATCTTAGTGTCATCTGCAAACTTGCTAATCAGACCATCTATACCTTCCTCCAGATCATTTATGTACATCACAAACAACAGTGGTTCCAACACGGATCCCTGTGGAACACCACTGGTCACAGTTCTCCATTTTGAGAAACTCCCTTCCACTAAAACACTCTGTCTCCTGTTACCCAGCCAGTTCTCTATCCACACTCTGGACCCCATGCGACTTCTCTTTCTCTGTCAGCCTACCATAATGTTTAAATCTCCTCTAAACCTACCGTCCTTTACTTGAAATCCACACCCGAGGTTATTGATTTCTCCAAGGGGAAAAAGGTTTCTTCCTATCTACCTACTTACACCCCTCAATTTTATACACCCCAATCAGGTCCCCCTCAGCCTAATCTGCTTTAAGGAAAACAACCCCAGCCTCTTCGTAGCTTAAATACCCGTGATCAGGCAACATCTTGGTGAATCTCTCCTGCACTTTCTCTAGTTCAACTACATCCCTCCTATTATATGGCGACCAGACCTGCACACAATTCTCCAGCTGTGGTCTAACTAATATCTTATACAGATCCAAAGCTTTCTTCTCGCATTTGTTGCCTTGACTAAAGACAAGTATCTCTATGCCTCCTTGATGACTGAAATACAAACTAAGAAAATTCAACAGAATAACTAGCTCAACATCTATGAAATGAGAATCAGAATACGGAACAAGTAATGTAATATAAAGAGGAGAAATATTCCATTGGAAATGGAATTTCCAAGTAAATTCATTTCAATTAAATACAAAAAGGTATCCAACAAAACTAGTGGAAATTCAGCATTCACAATTAAGTTACTAATTCTGCTGTAAATATTGCCATAACTGTATAAACATGTTACTACAAGGCCAAAAATCACACAATACCAGGTTATAGAGCAACAGGTTTATTTGAAAACGCAAGCTTTCGGAGCCTCATTCCTATAACCTGGTGTCGAGAGATTTCTGGCCTTGTCCACCTCAGTCTAACACTGGCACCTCCACATCATGTTCTTACGCTAGGAGACAGTAGGAACTGCAGATGCTGGAGTGAGATGTTCTTACACTAAGCTTTTCACTTACGGTAACAATAAAAACTTACGTCAGTGGAGTAGCGCTAATACTTTAACACATTTTTGAAGCAACGCTTCACTGTTGAGGTACTGAATTTTAGATACAATGTCAAATCGATTGCTTCTGCCCTTTCAAGTGGATTTCAATATACCACAACACGAATAGAAAAAAAAAGCTGGGAAGCTTTGAGTTGCAATTAACAGCTCCCTCTCAATAAAGCCTGCAACACATCACTGGACTTTACTTTTTTTGTAGAACATCAAACATCAGGTGTTACATTTCCAATGGTTAAGCGGATTGACTATAGTGTCCAGCGATATGCAGGTTAGGTGGATCAGCCATGGGAAATGCAAGGTCACAGAGCTAGGATAGGAGGGTGGAGGTCAGTGTGGACTCAAAGGGATGAACAGCCTGCTTCCACACTGTCAGGATTGTATGATTTACCACATTATAACAATGACATATCTTCAGAGTACTTCAATGGTGGTATATAAATACAAGTTGCTTGGTTTACTTTGAAGTATTAGTATTACGAGAAATGTCAAAGTCCATTATATTATATAATTTATATAATTGCACAGTTAATTCTCTGAACTTGATCAAAAATTGACTTCCTAAAACCTGAAAGCATTGCATTACCTACAAAAACAATATTAAAAATACTGTGGGTTTTGGTATTATCAATCTGCCGTGCCTCTACGTGATGCATTGATAGGGTTCTCCCATTACAAATGCAGCCACTACAGTCACAACTCCAGTTGCATAATTCAACCATCAAATCAGCTTCACCATCAAGACTCTCATAATATCTAGGTAATGAGATTAGCCATAATCCACAATGAACCGTATACATCTCCTCCATTAGAAATGTTATTAATTATATAGCTTAATGGGTGCCACTCCTCGACTGAGGGGCAAGACAAGGAGGCAAGGCCTCAGTGAACAATGACAGAAGGCAAGGGGATTTAATGTGTGCCATCTGTGTCATTCTGCATCACATGCTAGCTATCTGAGTCAATCAACCGACAGTATTGCTGATATACTGAGGAAAATCATTATCAATGTTGAAGTCGCAGGGGAATTCACCGGTATATATTAAGATTTCTCAATTCACCTGTGCTCACCAAGCACACAGATAAGCCTCGGTTCATCTGAGAAATGTTTTTCCAAATTTCACAAAAATTCTCAACCACTGCATTACATCACATCATGATTTATTTAAGAAAATACCCCTCCACACCCCAGTAAAGCTCAAGGAATTGGAAGAATCTCAATTTGTTTATGAAATGAACTGTTATCAAGCCCCATGATCACAGATTGAAGGATGTAGCAATGCTTTCTCGTGTTCTGCCTGATACTCAACTGTTTTCCCTAACTGAAAACTTGATCTTAAGTTCATGCTCTGGATCAGCACATATCTAACACAGCATTAGTACTATAGTTATAGTGAAAGAAACAGTCATCCAAATAGCTAAGTGAGCAATAGCACATGGTTCCAAAAATCCAACTCCAATTAACTGCTGCTTAAACTTCACCTTAAATTCCATAATGAGCTTCTTTTTTACTGTTTGGCAAAGCCAGCTCATCACCATTGTCTCAACTCACACAGCTAATTCCTAGCAGTAGTATTGTAACTACAGACACAATACTGCATTGTTAGCACAAACGCCACAAAATAGATCGCATGAAAAACTAGAAATAATTATCAACTTTAAGAGTTGCATTGTGTCCACTGATCGAGAAAAAGGCAAAAATAAATTTACATCTTAAACTTTGAAGAAATTTAAAAGTTTCACAATAAATTTCATTCTAAGATGCGTCTCTCTTACTCAAACTCTAGTTTATATACTTATGAAACTGGTACTTTTTTTTCCTTCAATCTCAAAATCCACTGGCAGACCATAAATTATAGAATGATTGAATCAGGTCAGTGCCTGCTCTTTGGTAGAACTGTCCACTTAATCTCACACCCCAAAGTCTTGTAATTATTTTCCTTTGAGTGTTTATTCAATTCACTTTCGAATGTTACGATTCTGTTTCTATTATCCCTTCAGAAAACATTCCAAATCACAACAACTCACTATCAAATAAAGCCTTGGCATCTTATCCTACGACCTTCAACAATTTGTATACATTCCTATACCCATTTAACATGTGCACATTTTAGTTCATCTGGCCTGTCCTCATTGCTCGTAAAAGGTATCATTTCAAACTTCTCTTAATTTAAAGGTCATCGACCATTTGTTAGTGCATTTCAGTCACCTTGAAGTCTTGTTTCTTGCCTCTTGCCTCATTATTTACTACATATCCAAGTTCTGTGTAACACACAAACTTTAAAATTATATCTACTGTACCAAATCTAGGCCAATCAATAGCAAAAAGATCAGTGATCCTAACGCGTACATCCCTCCAGTCTGAAACAGCATTCACCTTTAATGAGGAAAAGTCATTGACGTGAAACATTAACAGTTTCTCTCTATTAAGATGTTGCAGGATCCGCTGAGTATTTCCAACTTCATTACTACTCCATTAACCACTACCGTTTACTTTCTCCACTTAACCAACTTTACATCCATGTTGCCGGATTCCCCCAAACCCCGTGGTCTATAAATTCAGTAACAAGGAATTTCTGAACACACACACACACACACACACACACACACACATACGTTAACCATCACGTCAGTCTCTTACTGTGAAGAACTTGACAAATAAGTCAAATATAACCTGCCTTTAACAAATCCAGACTTCAATTGATTACTCAATATTGATCCAAACAAATTAATTTTGTCCAGATTACTGGTGCTAAAAGCTTCTTTTGATGTTAACCTAATTAGCCAATAATTGCTGCTTTACCCCACCTTAAACAACATAACATGTCAAATCCTTTGGTAGTACCCCACAGCATACAAAACTGAGAGATTATGACTACTGCATCTGCAATTTCCACCTGTATCTCAGTCAATAATCTGGGAGGCATCCCATCTGGACTATGTACCTATTCCTTTTTTGAGAACTGCTTGCTTTTAAATACATCCTTTTTATATATTTTGATTCTAAAACCACAGTCTCATTTTTTGAACAAACAGATGCAAATACTTATAAATTGCCTTAATCGTGCTCTCTGCCTGTTCAAATCGATCTTTCCGGTCCCTAATCGCCAAATCCTTCCTTTGATCATCCTTTCATTGTTTATAATACTCATAAAAGACCGTTGCCTTATTCTCTTATTTTCTCCTTGTCCCTGTCAGTTTCTAAGATTGTCGTTACGCTTTTCACATTTGGCTTTGTTCTCAGTGGTATTTTGAATCGTAAATTATTCTAGGCGGTGTCCTTTCCGAGTTTCATTTTAATGTTTAAAACTATAGCTATCCAACGAACTTTAACTTAAGATGCCCTTCTTTTCCCTCGTCCAGGAAAGTCTCTATTCCGCATCCAACCCACCTTCACTTCGATAGCACCCGCCCCGGGCACCCAATTACCGAAAGTTGAATCAGAGTTTCTAAACTGGAAGACATCTCTGTGGAACTATTGCATTTTAATTTTGGCGAAATCATGCAGCATTGACCTTGCTGTGAATTATTTTCAGTCTAACCTTGTGAACCAGCGCAACATCCAGAAGCACCACTCTACCCATCTCCACCACAACTGCAACCACCCACGATATACCGACAATCTCACCGCGCAACAATACCAAGCATCGTTTTGTCTACATTTGTTTAGAAACAAGACTTGGTTAAAATTTCACGAAGGGTGGACCTAACTGAGAAAGTGAACACAGGCCAGAGCTGGGAATTGGTTTCTCTTCTTTGTCGGGGAGGATGTAAATTAGATGCGAAGACTCGGGCGGTGACAAATAAAGGAGAATACAACACACCCAAAACCCAGTAATAAAGAGCTAAAATAGCCTGCCTTTTCTTTCCCCCGAGACGAGTTCCTTCGGCACCAGAGGGAGAAGGCTACGTGGACTCGACCTTTTGCTAAAACATTTCCCAGTAACTTTTTTTTCCCCCAGCCCGACTCTTCCTCCCCCCACCAACCCGTGCCGCCTGCCTTTTCTTCTCCTTTGCCAAACCAACTCTCGCCTCTTTCCCAGACTAGGCCTGACTCCCAAGCCCAGTGAAACGCTCCTCTCGATACAAACTTGCGCCTTGGCGGGGGGAAATAAAACAGCCGAGTGCTTCTTCTGGCAGTTGATACCCACTAACCTGTTGATGGAGAAAGAGAGCCGGGCTATTGCTCGATGCCGGCGTCTGAGGTCAGAGACTCGACTGAGTGAAGGAGCTTCACGATCGGAGTCCCCTTACTCTGTGTGTTTGGTTGGGGGGGGGAGATTTGTTTTGTTCAACACCTCCTCATCTCGAATGGAGGATTCCAACTGCCTCCGGCCGCGAACGGTGCGTTCTTTCTTGGGGGAGGGGGGAGCAAAAATAAACGGACTCTGCGCTTGGCTGGAGACTCGACCCGTGCGTGCGTGCGCGCGCGCGCTCACTCGCTCGCGAAGGCTCCTCAACCTCGCCCCATTCGGAAGAGAGAGGAACAGGCTCGTCGTGTTTCGGGTGGAGGGAGGGAGGGAGGGAGTGGGGGGACGGATGCGCGCGCATGCTGGCTCCTACTTCAGCGGCCGCGTGCGCGCGCGCACACCCTGGGGACAAAGGTGAAAGCCCGAGCTGCGCCTGGAATGTTTTATTTTGCAATGCGATCCCAGCGGCGGAGGGGAGAAAGGAGGAGGGGCTCGATCGGATCGGGTTAGTTCAGGGAGCTTTGGAAATCACAACACCTGACTGTCGCAGTCTTCCCGCAGACTTGAAGCAAAGCAGATTCCCCCACCACCTCCCCGTGACTGGAGCCAGCCTTCTCAACACTTTTCTGAAACTATTTCGCGGTCTTGCCAGTGCCTGTTGCTGGGCGACTCCTTTATTTTCACCCCCATCCCCCTCCACTTGTGAATGGCTACGTGGTGCAAGAAAAAAACAGAAACTGCTGTCATTTCTTAACTCCAAGTATCCCTGGAAAGATCATAGGTTGCCTCAGTTTGAGTCCAAAGATCTGAACAAGAATGCCATGTATGACCTTAATACTGAACACGGTCAACTTCAGTGGGGCTTCAGAGTGTTTGGGCTGCTGTTGGTCGATAGCAATATCAGAAAGGCTAAACTCAGGATATGAAATGCTGAAGAAACTCAGCAGGTCTGGCAGTGTCTGTAGGGAGGGAAACACGGTGAATGTTTCGAGTCCCATTTACTTCGGGAACTCGAACACTTTTTGTTTTTATTTCAGATTTCCAGCATCCGCAACATTTTGCTTTGACGTCAGAGAGAACAAACTAATTCCGACAAATAACTTCACCATTTCTTGAATACCAAAGGCAAATATTATTGCAAGCGACTGAGATGGGGGTTTCGTATCAACAAAATATTCTCAGAATCAATTTCTACCTCAAATACAGCCAAGTTTTCAGAGTCTGCTGCGAGTGGAATGCGCTGTTTTGAGTAAATGATTTGCTGCACTCCCACTCTTGCGCAATGTTGTGATACATTCCCATCTTTTTGCAGTTTGGTATCTACCAACCACCTTACTTGTCACAATCCACTTCGCCCGTCCTGGTTCTGAGTGTTTGGCTACATCTTCCGCTAAACTAATGACGCTGCTAATTGTAGGTCTTGCCGAGCTTTTAAAAAAATGAAAGCGAGTCCAAAATGCTGTAGAATGCACAGGCTATTGGTGAGTTTGTGAATCGGCCTGTGAAATTTTATAGACGAAATTGATTTGGGTAGTTAAATATCTGCATTATTTTGGAGATTTAAAAAAACATTGTGGATCGCACGCTTGGTGAGTGAAAAGTTGTTAGTATCCTGTCATTTTTCATGGACACAGAAACCGTTCCTGTGAAGATGCGTGTAAGCATGATATCTTAAGGTTATCTTCAATGATACGTGAAAATTACACGCATCTCAGGAGAATAACAAGCATTGAGACCTAATTCTAATATCCAATTTCCCGTGTGTGTAGTTGAAGGTATGACCCTTTTTTTTTAACTGTTCCCTGCTATCACCGATTTGATGGACTGTATTTAAGACTAGCGACGAAGATTTCTGCAAGGTCTGTCACATAATCTCAAACGATGGGTAACAAGTTTTGTTTTTGTTTTTAATCATTGAATCATTTATTGTCACGTGTATTCGGTGTAAAACTACAGTGAAAAGTTGTGTACTTTCGCCGTACATACAGAGCGCCATTCATAAGAATAAGAAAAAAATAATTTAAGGGAGTCCAGGATAGCTTTCTTTTCCACTGCGCAATCTCCCTTCCTTTGCAATTAAGTGTTTTCTGCCACCCCATAAACAGTTTTGCAGATATCTTTAATCAACCTGTTCTGGGGCGGGTGGCCCTTGAAGCGGCACATTCTGGCCCAAAGATAGGGACCGTAGCGCCACAATTTCCTGCCCAACTGGTTTTGTAAAGAGATAACAAGGTGTAGAGCTGGATGAACACAGCAGGCCAAGCAGCATCAGAGGAGCAGGAAGACTGACGTTTCGGTCAGAAGACGAGACCTTTCTTCAGAAAGAGTCCGCTGCTAAAGATAATTCGCATTTTACCCGGATTATGGAAATTTGCCTTTCTCCGAATCGAAATCGAATTTCTACCAACCAAGTAGACGGACGAAATTAGCATATTTATCAAGTAAGATAATCGTATATTAAATTGCAAAGATTTAAAATCGATAGTTACTGTTTTTAACGTAAGATATAAATGTTATAATATGTTAATATTCAAAATATGTATTGTGTAAACATGTGCTATGTTAAAAACACTATATTAGCACCAGCCTAAAATACCTGTGCTCAAGTTATCACACTTTTTATTTTCATCTTACCATCCTCTATCGCTTCACTAAATTATGAGTTAAGGAAGTAAAATAGAGCCATTGGAATACCACTGAATTAAATGTGAGGCTTTTAAAAAGTGATTTTAGATTAGATGCACATGTTGTGATGCCTTAACCCCATCCCACAACACCCATCCCACATCAGCTCTCATGCACCTCACCTCAAATTATCACTTTGGTGGACCATTCTGAGGAAGGGTCACCAGACTCCAAACGTTAACTCTGATATTCTGTTCACAGATGTTGCCAGACCTGCTGAGCTTTTCCAGCAACTTCCGTTTTTGTTGGGAATATACAAAATCTTGTGTGTAGAGAGTATTTTGTTCTGAAGCTAGTCTAACTTGAATCTAGGATTATTCCAGATATAAAATTGAGAAATAGGACCTTGCCCATTTAAAACATCATTCATTGTTCTGAAACCATTTGACAACATTTAATTCTCCTTGCTTTAAAATGAACATAAATAATTGTATTTAATACATCTTACAAAATGCATTATTTGATTCCTCTTATTCCATAGCAACATGTGGTGTCATGATGCAGCGATTAGCTATCCTGCCTCGGAGCCAGAAGCACTGGGTTTTCCCCCCATTCAGGACTACGTGGTCAACGGAGTCATGTTCATAATGTGGCCAAACAATGTATCAGGGAGAAATTCCCGGTCAGCCTCGTGTGGAACAGGATATTGGAGCTTCTGCGATCCCAATTTGTAACTTGAGGCCACTAATGCATGAAAAAATACATGGTGTTACGACAGTTTGAATTCCTGCATGAACGGAAACACAATAGCATCAATGGAAATTCCCTTATCACTCAGTTAGAAGGGCAATTCAGAGGAAACATATTAACGGCCAATGTCAGTCAATGTACAAAATACAACTGTCACTATTATTATCATGCTAAAATGTTTAAACCTTACATTTTGCAAGTTGGTTGCTACATTTCACACACATCTACTTCATTGGCTGTAAAATGTGTTGAGACTTTCTCTGATAATGAAAGCTTCTATATAAATACAAGTTTTTTTTCCCCTAATGGTGTATCAGCCCAGCATTACTTTAATTGATTCATGGACCTCTTCAGTGTTTTATTACCAGTTCTTTTTGAACAAAATTTGTTTGGAAAGTGGAGCCTTTGATTCCCTCTATTAACACTCTTGACAAATACAAATAGGAGTGAAGATCCGTGTGTGCTTACTTACACAGAGATGCTGAGCTATCTCCAAGTCATTGGAATACAAGTCATGACGTAAGATGTGAGTTGCCAGTCTGTGATCAGTAACTATGATGCAAAGTTCACTACAGTTTGCACAGTGCTGACACAGACCTACAGTGCATAATGACAACCACACTACAGATGGTAATTATGAGTTGGACAGGACAACTGATCATTATATTCATGTCATTAATGTAGTACGTATCTGAAACAAAACTACTTTTTCCCTAAACTTTATTGTTGGTTGTGGTGCTTTACTTGCCCCATGTAAATGTTTATTTTGGGCCCCCTCCACTGTACTGGTTAAAGACAGTAAATACTATTAAAAATGGTTGTAATTTGCTAGAAAAGTGCATGAATGAAACTAGCTCTTCCTGTGTTGCCACAGTGTTACCTTAAGTTTTTTCCAGGATACAGTACAGAAACAAACCTATTCAGACTAAATGCCCCAGAGGAACCACCTCCTATCCATCTTCATCTAATGCTTCTCAACCTGTCCTTATTTCTGCCTTTCATGCTTACCTAGAAACCTCTTCAATGCATATTTTAAAAATTTAAGATGGACCTGTGAGTCCCTCAAACATGAGAAGATGACAGAGAATTGAAACTGCAACTGCTTTGAATGTAGAACTGTGATTTTTAAATTTTTTTTAAAGCCGACATATTTCATTATTCTACACCATTGATACTACTGTTGCTCCGCATGGAGTGGTAACTAAAGTATATATTATGTCATATTTTTAAAGATATGCATATAACTAAAATATTCAGAAATATTGAAATTGCCTTTGAAGTTTTGCCAAGCATTTGGCTTTTCTTCACCTGGTACAACAATTTATATTTATGTAGCAACTTCTGTGTAGCTCAAAGCCCTGAGGCGCTTCACAGAAGGAAAAGCTATCAGGCAAAATTTGGAACATTAGGACAGGTAACCAAAAGCTTGGTTAGAGAAGCAGGTATTATACTAACTATATACGTGATACGGAGATAGCAAGAGTTGCATATGCTGGAGTCAGAGTCAATACATCCATTGATTTAAATCATTTACACAGCTAGAAACACTTGCATTACTTTCGGCGGGGAAGCAAGGGGCGTAGGAGGCTGTTGATGCCCTCGCCCCCAGGAACCAAACATCAACCGTAACCTGTTTCACCTGTCATTCGCACGCAACCCAGTGTTTGGAAGGACATCACAGTTACAACCAATGGGACTCCGACATCGTGGCTCTACGCAAGTGGTCTATTCATGACGCGTGTGAGTAGGGTTGCAGGCCTGGACTGACCTATGTATAGTCGTGTAAATTGCTTTCAGGACCCACCGAAGGCCTCATTTGAAAATGGGACAAATTGACGTCGTAATAGGGGGAACTAGTGGTAAACCATGCAACATTGTCGCACCTCATCCCACAAACAGCGACACAGTCGGAAACTGAGCTCAGAAACGCTGCAGGGAAGTGACTAAAGTAGCAGGAATGAAAGCACAACGCTGACTCAAGAACAGCCATCCTTTCCTCCAGCATTTTTTTTGTGTCGTCTTAGCGCAAACACCTGTGACTCTGGGATTGGTCTGCTGAATCACCTGAGGACGCATATGGAGCTCGGTAGGTGCCATCCTTGTTTTGAGGGACTAGGGTGGATGATAATATGATCAGCACCACTCCTGTTTATTGTGGTATGATTATGACGTGATGTTACTAGATTGAATTTCCCACTTTCTAAGAACAAATGATGGGCGCAAAATCTAATATCTGCTTGACTATATCTGTCAATCACTTTATGGATTAAGTATTCATCCCTAATAATCTCAGAAACATCGAACACTCTAAAGTCGTGTACGAATGTTATGATAAACACAGTCCATCTCTTTAGGCATCGTGAAAATTGGTGTCATAGTAAACACAAACCAGGAACTCTGCGCCCACTGAATGAGAATGTATCATGGCAATTCTCACTGCTGACCTCCTAGCAGCCTGTGAAGTGAGTGCCCACACATCAGCGTTATACTTTATTGTTTGAAGCTGAATACTCGATTTTGCAGACCTTATCAATTGTATGAAGTGCTGTCCTTTTGACTTTTCCTGACAGATTCCACCCAACGTATTGAGCTGTTTGTTTTCTTATTTTGTGTCAATTCCAGCTGACCACCTATATTTTCATGCATTTACAATATAAATTATTGTTTGTTTATTTTTGAAGAAGATTTAATTTGTCGTCTATGCTGATTTCATCAGGCATATCAGCTGAGTGCCACAGTTGGTCTCCAATTGTTGAAACCCCATGTGGTCTGAAAATCTGCCTGAGACTTGATGGACAAGGGAACAGATGATGGATCTATTAATTAAGGTTAATTGGGTTGTTCATCCTGATTGATTGTATGAATAGGGGGGGCTAGTAATCAGCAGGATGAGAGTTTATGCAGTAAGGTTAACTGAAATAAAGCTCTCACAGTAGAAGTGTGAATTTGGAATCTGTTCAAGAACGTATCTTTTTGCGTATAACATCAATATCTCTAGGCAGAGGAAGAGAACAAGAGCCAGGCTTGTTTGTCCCAATCACTACTCAATAGCTGATCATGAAAGTGGGGGTGTTTTAGTTTGTATTTGTTGATGATTATGCACAGAATGATAGACAAGAAAAGATACACTTTTTCATTCAGCCTATCACAATATAATGCAATGATTTGTCTCACTAGAAAAGACAAAAGTAGAAGCAGATTTGAAAACTCAGCCCAATTGGAGAGAGAAAATCAGGACAAATCCCTTCTGAACTCTTTCTTTAACTCCGTGTTTAGTGATGCTATGAGGCACCCAAAGCTTATGACTGTGTTTTTGTAGTTTTTTTTTACTGGAATGAGTTGCTAGCCTGAGGCAGGGCAGTTGAGGGATATCGAGCATGGCTGACCAGGAGACTTTCCCAATCTTAGTGCTACCAAAGGATTGCTGGCAGGATTAGCTGTTGGAAAGTTGACAATCATCCTGTTTGACAATGCTATGAACACACCTGTGACCATCAATCCTTGTATGGAACTTAAACCCAGAGCTTTTGCTTCCGAAGAAGGGACAGTACCACATGTGCTTTCCAAATGCCTTAGGTGATCAAAATTTATTCTAGGAGATCATTAAATCTGATCACTGGCATAATTTGCCTACCTGTTTTGTTTGGGGTGATCTCCACAGTGACAGTCAAAACAATGTGGACTGGAGGAACACAGCAGGTCAGACTTTCCTCCTTCTCTGCTGCCTGACCTGCTGTGTTCTTCCAGCTCCACACTGTGTTGACTCTGCAGTTCCTACTATCGCCACATTGACACACAGGTTCCAGTTCTTGCATCATAGGAGCTGACAGCCAGCTCCAGTAGTCCATTATTCTCAGCACAAAAAAAGGACCTGACCATGTCAGGTTTTATGCTTGAAGAACATGAGATTTCTTCTCCTTTTGGAGTAACCTGTTAATTCAAGCTGTGTTCATGAAAAATGACCTCTTGGACATGGAGCAGTATGTCTGGCTTGAGTGGACAAATGATTTACTTCTGAACCAAGTTTCTCACTTTGTTTTGACAGTACAATCAGGAAAGTATGCAGATAAAAGGTTTGTGAAAATTTTCTAAAACTGCATAGAACTACAACGTACAATTTAGATTAGGATATGCTTAAGGGGAAGCTATATAAACACGAGAGAAAAGAATAGAAGCTCCCGATGGAGTAAGATGGAAGGGTAGGAGAACACTCCTTGTGGAATATTAAACCAGCATAGGCCAGTTGAGCTGAATGGTCTGATTCTGTGCTGTACAATTCTATACAATACCGTTTGACTTGCAACAGCATCTGCTGCTGTGAAACAGAATGAAAGTGAATCCCCTAAGCTTCAAAATGAAGCAACCAAAGAACAAACAGTACATAGGTTAATACATGGTACGAGATGTAATTGATCAAAGGGGAGTTTTGCATCTGAGGCGGTGGTGGCAGCCTGCCAGAAGCAGGTAGTGTTCTGAGAGCTACAAAAGTCAGAATGACTGCAAAAATCTTAATTTGAAAGATTTTTCATTTAACCTTTTCAAATGAAGGTACAGCAAGCGAGTAATGAGGCAAATGGCATATTTTCCTTTTTATTGCAAGGAAAGAGGAGTGCAAGAATAATCAAGTCTTGACTATTATTAGAACTCCAGCTATGGTCCCACTATTTGCAGTTTTTATTTCCATATCCAACGGTAGATTTACTTGGGAGGCAGTATGGTGAAGATTGCATTTTGGGAGGAGAAGGTTGCCCTATGATAAAGTCAGCCTGTCTGGATTCAGAGTGATCTTTATTAGAAGGTCAGATTGTGAAGAAGCTTGAAAAGGTAGACACTGGAGATTGTACCGTCTGGCTGTGAAATATAGAACGTGGGCATGGTCTCTTGATGAGGGATTGATTATTTTGGATTGAGTGAAGCCATCTCCTTAAATCAGGGTTGTGAATCTTTTTAGAGATAGTAGGAACTGCAGATGCTGGAGAATCTGAGGTAACAAGGTGTAGAGCTGGATGAACGCAGCAGGCCAAGCAGCATCAG
>JAHRHZ010000283.1:17982964-18026726 GCA_024137785.1 Ginglymostoma cirratum | reverse complement strand
TTGTGAATCTTTTAAGCTTTTTTTTACTCTCTGGCTGCTCATTTGACTATATTCAATGCTGGGATAAATAGTTTTCATCTATTTTCATTCATTAGTGGAATATGGCCATCACAGGCCAGCATTTATTGCCCATAAGCTAATACTGAGCTACCTCTCAAAACAATATTGTTTTGAATGTACTATAGCTATGCCCATTTCTGAAGAAGGGTCCCGAACCGAAACACAGCTTTCCTGCTCCTCTGATGCTGCCTGGCCTGCTGTGTTTCTCCAGCACCACACTGTTAGTTCTGACTCCAGCATCAGCAGTTCTTACGACCTCTATAGGTACACCCATAGTGTTTTTAGGAAGGGACTTCATTTTGTCCCTATTTGAGCCAAAGCTGTAATGAGATCAGGAACTGTGTGCAAGTAGTCTGGTGTTGTACCCTTACCAGGTTGATAGTTCATTTATTAGGTCTGTCTGTTGCTGCTTCTGACATGTCCTCTTACGCTCTTTATTGCATGAGGAATACAATTCTGTTCCTGCTGTTGGCCCACAGAGTCTCATGGATGCTTGGTCTTGAGTTGCCACATCTTGTAGATGCCTTTCCCATTTGGCGTAGGGTATGCTCCATGTGAAGGTGGGATTCCCTCTCCACAAGAACTGGATCAGTCTAATAAATACTGCAGCTACAAGAGCAGGTTAGAGGTTAGGAATTCTGTGGCGAGTCACTCACCACCTGACTGCTCAAAGCTGTCCACCATCTATACAATATGAGTCATTGCTGACTCAAACATTTTTTTTTTTTTTTTTTTAAAAGCCTTCTTCTTGGGGAACTAGAGATAGGCAATAAATAGCCATTGACCATATCCTGTCAACAAATTAAAAGAAAAGTTAACACTCCTGCAGCTGATTCATCAGGTTGTCAGTTCAGGAGCCACTTGAACATCCAATCTGAGTGGGCATGCAGGGAGTACAGCCTTAGTACAGTAACTGTCATTTGTATGAAAAACTGAGTCAGGCCCATTCTACCTGTTTAGGTATCTTGTATTGCTGTCATTACATGATTAGAAGTAGAATAAAGCATTCTTGTCCTACTCTTAGCATTTCTTCCTCTCGCACCACTCATCTCACTGTTATTGTTCGCAGGAAGAATGAGCATGGGAGGTTGTTAGAGATGCTTGGTTGTGTTGCATGTGAACCATCAAATCGAACTATGACCCCAACAAAAGTTGGTGCCTTCGAGGGGAAAATGAGTTTGAAAATGTCTGACTGGATTTTAAGCCAAAGGAAGAGGTGCAAGTGCACTTACACAACATTTCACCCAAATCTCACTGTGATAACACCCTTGGTTAATGCATTACCAAATACTGAATGATTTTGGTTTTTTTTTCAAAAAAAAAAGCAATATGAAGAGAGATTATTGGTGGTAGTTCCTATGGCAAGGTTTATTTATAGGGGGTGGGGGTGGGTGAGGGGGGGAAGGAATGCGGGTTGGGGAGAAAAGGATTCCAGGAAAAACTGCCGATGGCTTGTATTTAGTCAATGTTAACACTTGATGTTCAGTTGATGTGTGTGCATGCAAAAGAAATTCCAAGGTGTAATAGTGTATTTATGCATAGTTATATAGTACAGAACGTGCAAGAGCCAATGGGTAGGAGGCATTCGGTTAGTAAACGTAGAGGATCAGAAAAACCCCCATGGTTCAGGTACTACAAGAGCTGTGTCTGATTGTCTTAATACACTCTCACACACTTTGTTGTCACAAGCTGTGTTGGGAACCATCTTGATATATGATAAGCCAGAGGCACCTGCCCTTCTCCCACTGAATCGGAGAATGTTAGAACCTTGCAGCAATGAAGGAGGCCATTGGGTGAACTGACTGGAAATGTTATGGAGGTAGGTACAATTAAGGATTCAAGAGAGTATTTGGATAGGAATGGTGTCCAGGGATATAGGGGAAAACAATGAGGTTGGCAATAGGGAATAGAACTAGTGCAGATACGATGGGCCAAAAGGTCGCAAGACCGCCTCCTGCACCATGTTAATTCTGTGTTTGTCCACCATAGCTGTGCAAGTTCTTTTTGAAGAGCAGTCACGCTTAGTCCCACATCCTGTTTCATTGTTTTATCGATGATCTGTAAGCTCCTCATCTAATACTTGCCCAACTCCCTTTTACAATTGTTTATGAAGTTAGTCTTTCTTCACTTTCTGGCAGTGCTTTGAGTGAAAGAAAAATCCCCAGCATTCCTTCTTCTGGATCTTTTTCCAATGATGTTGAATCTGTGATCGCTGGTTATTGTCCCATGGCATTCGTGCTTTCTCATGTGCACATAAGGGGCTTCTTGTCCCTGCTGCGATTGTTGCTCAGAGTAAGCTACAAGCTAAACACCAGGTAAAAAGAAAGAAGTGCTTATCACAATCGTTGCTGTTTCCACTTGAGATTTCTGACCCTATTCCAACTCTGACCTTTTAAAGATTTGCTTTTCTCACCTGTCTCTGCCCCCACCCCCCCCAAACCCCCACATTAGAATTTTCAAACCCTATGATTTTGTCTTTTGTTCTTTCTATCTGACCCTCCCAACAAACCCCAATCATGTAGTCCAGATTCTTGCAATCACCTCAATCAATTCCAAAATATCCCACGGAATAGGACTAGGTGGAGGCCATTTTGGCTTTCAAGTCTGTTCCACTGTTCAGTATGGTCGTAGTTGATCTGATCCATAACTCTACTCTTTTCACTGCCTCAGTTATCACTGATTCCTTTTTGTACAGCAAAATCCATCCAATTCAGCATTGACTATAATCAATGATCCAGTCTCTACTGTGTGTAGTGAATTCCAAACTTTGTCTGAGTGAAGAAATTCTTCCTCATCTTGGTTGTAAATTGTGGACCCTTCATTTGGAAGTTATCCCCTAGTTCCTGGCTTCTGTGCAAATCCACTCAAAATCTTTCTACTACTTAATAGGATCACATGTCGTTCTTCTAAACCCAAAGGGTATAGGCCCAACTTCCTTACCCTTTGCTCTAAAGACAGTCCTGCCATCACAGAAATCAACATAGTGAACTTACTGCCTTCAATGCATACATGAAAATTGGAATGATAAGTTGCGTAGATGCCACCTACAAGGTCACCTATATGGTGATGTCTGAGGATCAATATCCAAAGTCCTTTTATCTTGCTATTCCAGTGTAGGAGGCTAACACTGCATGTGAGGGACCTAAAAAAAAATACATTCTCAAGGTATAAGCCACATATCCTAAACAAAAGTGACACCAGAGCAGCTGAAACCTGTTAAACGCCTATTCAATTTGACTAGCCAATTTAGTTTTCATGCCTTTATTAATAAAGGTGTCGCAAATGTTTTATATTTAGTCTTTGGATCAATGATAATGACAAAATACACTCTCCATGTTACCAATTGAAATGGTTAAGGGAAACAAACAATTATTGGCCTACCTGTTAGAAGTTCCAAAAACACACCATGTTAGATTTGGTTTCTTCGGAGAGAAGGGCACATCAAAAGATCAAAATCCAAGGTTAGTGAAGTTGGAATCATTTAGAATTATCAACAACTTATTTATACGATGTCTTTAGCATAGCATCATAAAACATTTGACACTGTCACACAGGATTATTTTTGATCCAAAAGGTCGATTTCGTGGAATGTGTTTTCAAAGGAGGAAAGCGTAAAAGAGTGATGGAAAGGCAGAGGTCAGGAATCCAGAACTTCGGATCCAAGCCACTGAAGGTCTGGCCACCAATATTGGAACGATTAGAAGTAGGGATTGTCAAAAGATCAGAATTAGATGATTTCAGATAACTTCAGTATTGCAGACTTGGTGGAGATTTCGGAGATAAAAGGGTTAGGTCATGCAGGGATTCAAAAAGCATGAGCGACAATTTTACAATTGAAAATTGCAATTACTTAATAAGGAGTCAACAAGTACTGGAATAGTGTGTCCATGGGATTTGATGAAAGAGTCACAATGGCAGAAATTTAGATGACCTCAAGTTTTCAATGGGTTGAATGTGGGAAATGGTCAGGAATGCATTAAAATACTCCAATCTTTAGGAGGTCAAGATATGGATATGTGACTTACGAGCAGAGGAGCTGAGCCAAGGGTGTCTTTGGGTAGCATTAGAGGATAAATAGGTGATAATTTTGGTGTGGATATTAGCACTGGTTGAAGCCCATCTTGGGGTCAAATATTTGAACAAGCCAGATTGGTCTCAGACAGTTAACAGAAATTGAGACATTGCCAGTACCTAGGGAACCAGATTTGTGAGGGATCAAAGGTAATGGTTTCAGTCTCGCATTATTTAATTGGAAGAAATTACTGCACACCTAGAAATGAATGCCACACAAGCTTTGTGACAGTTTTGCAACTGCGGAGGAGTCCAGGAAAAGTGGTAATAAAGTAATCTGTGTACCTGTGAAAGCTGACGCTGTTTTCTGATGTTGTTGATTCACAGCACGTAGATTGAAAATCGCTGGATTGCGTGGGGTTTTGGGGTGACTGGTGCAAGGATAGGTCCTCGGGGTCATCAAAGGTTTAGATATATGAACAGATAGAGAAGCTCCTGCAGATTATATCCTGGCCGTGATTGTAAAGCCAGACTGGAACCACGTGAGTTAGCTCGATGATATTGAGATGATTGTGTGGTTAAATTTGTTCAAGGCCATAAAAGCTTGAAGAATGCGGAAGAAATGTTTAACTTTGTCACAGTCTTTTAAGATGTAACTTGTGACATTTTTAAGAACCATTTTTATAGTCAGGGTGTTTATCATGGGATATCATAGAATACTATGTCACAGAAGAAAGCCATGTTTGCCCATTGAGTGCTTCAGCTGTTTTGAAAAAAAACTGGTTAGTTCTATTTCCCTGCTCTTGTATCGCTACAATTTTCTTCTAATTGTTATCCATTTTCCTTTTTGAAGGCTGCTACTGAATCAATATGTATCACCCGATCAGGCAGTGTATTTCAAATTTTAATCACCTGTATAATAAGGATTTTTATCACTTCTTCTGTGTCTTGTTCCGATCACATTAAATCCATATCTTATTAACCTTTTTTAGTCTTTCCAAAGAACCTCCTTTTTATTTACTCTTTCAAAATCGTTCTCACTTTAAACAGCTGTCACATCTCCTTGTAACCTTTCTCTACGCCATAATCTGTGATCCAATGTTCAATAAATATTCAAGCCACAATCAGGATGAAAAATTCTAAGTTGATCTTTCATAGAAGATTCCTAGCAGAGTCATAATCCTGGAAAACAGTTTTTTGCGAAATGAGTAATTGCTTAAAACCAATACTGTGAGGAACAATCCTATATAATTTTGGATCTTGGAAAAGACATTCGGGGAATGTAAATTTGTTGAATGATGTTGGTTATAAAATATAGTTGGGGAGATTTGACATTATCTTTGGGCAATCGGAAAAAGAAATGAAAGCTTTTTTTTTGTTCAAAAATTAATTTGTGGTTAGTGTTGCCCTCGGGAGATTAAATAAATTGGATTAAATCTGTGAAATGGCAAATTCAAACAGGCTTGTGAAAGCAAGGTATTAACGGGACAGTTAGTGC
This sequence comes from Ginglymostoma cirratum, assembly GCA_024137785.1. Lineage (NCBI taxonomy): Eukaryota > Metazoa > Chordata > Chondrichthyes > Orectolobiformes > Ginglymostomatidae > Ginglymostoma > Ginglymostoma cirratum. Next base: position 18,021,157 of record JAHRHZ010000283.1, on the reverse strand, counting down.
TTTCCTCATTTAATAATTCATGTCATCAAAACTGGAAGGAGGAAGAATGTAAATAATAAAGCAGTGGCCTTTATCTAGTCTTAACATGACTGTTTCTTGTATGTATACTACGTTCGTGAATTTTCAAAATCTGCTTGGACATTCAGGAACAGAAAGATGTGGAATGGGAATTTTTGCTTAACTGTGGAAATTAAGGAACTGGTTTACATTCAATGATTTAAAAACAGAAGTGCAAGTTTTATATAAGGGCACTGGATTCAACAGATTTGCAATGAAATTCAAACACTTTCCAATACCATATGTCTCAGCTGTGAAGTGGATTGTGGAAATGTTTCTTTAGATACCCACCCAAGCTCTTGTATCTGTCAGAGAATTCCATTCTCAGTTGTGCACATCAGTCAATGGATTTCAAAAATTCTTATCTTGTTATAGGTCCTGTTTTAGTCCACTGTAGTATTAGAATTCCACATTCTGTCTCTTGGCAACATAGTCATTCAATTCGCTATACACTGAAACAAGCCAAGCCTTTAATTTGCTTCTTTCTTTTAGACTGAAAAGGATACAATTTTCTTGTGTCTGGGACTCGACTACATTTGTGTCCAATAATGCATTCCGAGTCTGCATTCCATTGCAAATTCCCTGATTTCTCCACCATTGTACAAAATTTAAGTTTAGAATATCTGCAGCAAAACTGACACCACCTTTTTCATTCTTTCTACTCCAGAATAACTGATCCTGTAGTTCCTCTGAATTTCACTTTCTTTTCCTCCCACTGTTTCTGGCCAATGTATTTGAAATGAAAACTCAGGACCACTGTGCTACTCTTGACTGTGTTGTAAGGGACTTAAAACTTTGCAAGCAACAAAAGGAGATGCACAAACTTCCCTGCCTCCAACATTCTTTAAGCATTAGAAAGCCAATGTTGGTGCCAACTAATCAGTATTCTTTTGATTTTTTTTTTTTCTTGTTATCTTCTTCTACTACAATGACTGGTTATATGGTATCCTTAATGTAGGCAAGTATCCCACCGTGTTTCTGTTTGATAAGAATCCAAACAGCCGAAAAGCAGCTGTTGTACTGATAAAATATTGGACTACTGTGCTCCCCTGAATTTTAAAGCAGTGTAGCAGGCACTCGAAAACAGATGGAGTTGAGCTGCTATTCTGTTATATTTGAGCAATTACAGCTTCAAAATCTGCTGATTTAAGATTTTCCAATCTGTAATTGGAAATGTAATTTTAGCAAAATGTAAATTTTTGCAGTGAATTTGTTTTCACTCCATTTGTTTTCATGTGAAATAGCTATCAGCTACAGAATCTACTTCTGTTTAGTCTTGATTGAATGACTTTAAGTGGTCTAATGATTGCGGCAATATGAAAACTAGAATATTATGATACTGTAATATACTGAGGCCACTGATTATTAACAATTATGTCACATATGTAACAATTTGGTAGTGTGGGGAAGGGAAATGACAAACTTTCAGGTTTCTGTTCTTCCCACTTTGTGATTGACTTTTGTCTTGTGTCCTAGCCATAGCTCATTGGCTATTGATCTTGCCTCTGAAGGATGGGGACTGAAGTCTCCTTCCAACAATCTAGGCTAGTGCACCACTGGCATATGGAGGGGATGCTACAGTGTTAGAGGTGCCATCTTTTGAATGAGATGTTAAACCTGAGGCCTATCTGCACTTTGTGGGTGGTTGTAAGAGATACCATGGCAACTATATTTCAAAGTAAAACAAGACTTACCCCAGAACTACTGAGAGTGTTGGAGCTCTGAAATAAAACAAAAATTGGATTTAATTGACACTGTGGAAACAAAGATGCTACCAGACCTGAGTTTTTCCAGCACTTTGTTTATTTTGGAGTTAGCTCTAGTGTTATCATCAAAAAAGAACCCGGATCATCTGCACTCTGGAGCTTGCTGTGGGTAAATTGGCTACTAAGTTCCTTTCAATAGGGTCTACACTTCAACAAAGTACTTCTTTGGCTTGTGGTTGTGATAGGCACTCAACAAAATTAAAGCCTTGCTTTTATAATTTACTAATAACTTTAAATAAAACCTTTGCAAATTTTTATACAGACAGATTAAAGACCTAACAACATTCCACACCCAGGAACAAATTGAGGGATTAGCCTTTAACAAAAGTGTTCTGCATAATGAGAGTTCTGAGATGAAGGGATTATCAGATGACATCAGAGGATTTCCTAAATGGTTGAGCAGATGCTGTTGCCGATTATTTAAGATTAACGCAGACACCACTGTTAGGCAACAGTGTATATAACTCTTTTTTTTTTTATATTTGATGTCTGCACCTATCCTTGATAGAAAATTAGCTAATTTTTTTTGTTTGACAGAGCAAGCTATTGTTGTAGAGACAATTATTGAAACCCAATTGTGTCAGGTGATACGACAGCAATATTGAACAATCTGCAATCCGTACAACCAGCAAAAAAGAAAGAAATTACTGATAAGGAACAACAAAGGACTACAAGGACGCTGCTTACATAGTTATCTGTTTCTTTCACTTCAACCATTGTGCAGCCCTTTTGACAGTTTTCTGTTTGCTTTAGCACTGATGCATTAATGTAATTCATAATAATCTTTTCATTGTATATTCATTTATCTTGTTCTTGGGATTTGGTTAATACCACACATTAGTTGCCTGTTGCAATTTGCATGGAAGATACTAAAAAATAATCCTTGGAACTGAGAACATTGGGAGAGGAGTTGCCAATGAGCTTCTCGTGTTTGTTACAACATGCACTGAGATTGTAGATGATCTGTAACCTCAATCAACTTCTCTTTGCTCCATGTATCCCTAATGTTTCTGGTTCACACACTGATCAATCTCCGTTTTAAAATTAATAATTGCTCTAACCTCTATTTCGGCTCGCTGAAGAGCATTCCAAACTTGGACCATAAGACATAGAAGTGGAAGTAAGGCCATTCGGCCCATCGAGTCCACTTCGCCATTTAATCATGGCTGATGGGCATTTCAACTCCACTTACCTACACTCTCCCCGTAGCCCTTGATTCCTTGCGAGATCAAGAATTTATCAATCTCTGCCTTGAAGACATTCAACGTCCCGGCCTCTACTGCGCTCCGTGGCAATGAATTCCACAGGCCCACCACTCTCTGGCTGAAGAGATGTCTCCTCATTTCCGTTCTAAATTGACCCCCTCTAATTCTAAGGCTGTGCCCACGGGTCCTAGTATCCCCACCTAACGGAAACAACTTCTAGCTACCTTTTGCTTTTAGGAGTTTTTCCAAAGCTGAAATGTTCACCTCTTTATTTTTTTAACACTGTGCTCCCCAGTCTGAGACATGGAAATAGTTGAAATAGTCTGTGCATCCACAGCATCAGTTCCAACAAAACCTTGGAAACTTTGATCAAAACCTCTGAACTTGCTAAATTCTCATTTGTGTAATCTTACCTCAAAATATAACTGTAAGAGTTGAGGTATTATTCCAGTAAATCTTCATTATGCCCTGTCCAAAACCGGTATATCCTTCTTGAGGTATGTTTCCTTTTAAACTGCTCACTGTAGTCTGTGGGTAGTGTAACCAAGATTTTGTATAACCCTGAAATGGGTTGCACGATGGTTCAGTGGTTAGCACTGCTGCCTCACAGCACCAGTGACCCAGGTTCAATTCTATCCTCAGGTGACTGTCCGTGTGGAGTTTGCATATTCTCCCTGTGTCTGCGTGGGTTTCCTCCCACAGTCCAAAGATGTGCAGGTTAGGTGAATTGGCTATATTGCGCATAATGTTCAGGGATGAGTAGATTAGGTGGGATGCTCAGAGGGTCGATGGGCAAAGGAGGGTCAGGTGTCCACAAGTTTAATGTGAAGGCATGAGACTTCGTGGGATCCTGAGTCAATGTTGAAGACTCCCAGAGCAACATCCTCCCAACTGTCTACCACTGTGCCACCACCTGTGCTGGGTCTGTCCTGTTGGTGACACTGAACATATCCAGGGATGGTGATGGTGGTGTCTGGGACAATGTATGATGCCATGCATTTGATTGATTGTGTCAGGATGTTGTTTGCCTACTCTGAGATGGTTCTCCCAATTTTGGCACTGGCCCCCAGATGTTAATAAGGAGGACTTTGCAGGGTTGATGGGGCTGTTTTTTTGCCTTTGTAGTTTCCAGTTCCAAAGTCGATGCTGGGTTTTCTTTGAAACTTCACAGTGTTTGTAATAACTCGCTTGGCCTTTTCAGAGGGCAGTTGAAAGTCAACCATATTGCGGTCAGTCTGGAGTCATATGTAGACCAGATCAAATAAGAATGGCAGATTTCCTTCCTGGAGGACATTAGTGTGTCTTCTGACAATTGACAATGGTTTCATGGTCATCAGTAGATTCTAAATGCCAGCACATGTTTTATTGAACTTAAGTTCCACCATCTGCCATGGATTTGAACCCAGGTCCCCAGAATATCAGCTGAGATTCTGGGTTACTGTCTAGCAATAATACCACTAGGTCATCACCACCTACTGTTGGCATCACACTGCATCACAAAACCTGCCATCCAGCTAACTGAGTTAAATTGACCCCTGTTTGGAAATCAGTACTCATGCTCACTCTAATCCAACTGAAGACTTTCAAGGTGTTGAGTCACTTTTTAGCCTCAATTTTAACTTCTAACAATAGAGGCTAGATTAACTTGAGGGAAGATAGGGATTTATGTTCTTTTGACTTAAACATCAGGGTGCTAAATATTTTTAATTAAGCTGTTCAGACCTGTTATGCCACACCTCCGGAGCAGGTGGATTTTGGTGGCAGAAGAGAAAGGAAAGTATGTTTTCATTGGTAAGTGTGAATAGTAGAGAATAGGTTAGCTCTGCTCACAGCAAATAAGACATTGGGATGGGAGGGTTGTCTTCACAGCATGATCTCTTCCATTTTGAAGTTCTGGACCTCCGATGTCGTCCTGAAGGCTGTCGAGTGCCTCAGTGGAAAATAAGGTGCTGTTCCACCAGCTTGCTCTGAGCTCTGTTGGAACTGCAGCAGGTCTGGGGCAGAGTGTTCGCATGCGCGAGATGGTGTATTGAGAGTGCAATGAAGTGGACAGTAGGGGTGGTGGAGGGTCGGGTGTCATTCTTTAGGACAGAATAGAGGTGCGGCCAAAAAAGAAGTCTCAGTCTGCATTTGAATTCACCAGTGTAGAGGAGATTGCAATATTATCAGTGAATACTGCAGAATAGTTTGAAAGAAGTACAGTTAGACTGCTGGTTCATCTGGAAGGTGTGTATGTGGCCTTGGACACAGAGGAAAGTGGAGGTAAAAAGGCAACTGTCCGCCTTCTGCGGGAGGGTCGAGGAAGGAAGAAACATCAAGAGTGATGGAGGAGTTGACCAAAGTGTCCCTGAGGAATGCTGACAGAGCAAGTGAATGGAAGACATGTTTGGTGACCCCTTGCCGGGCAGAGTATGGTCCTTCAAATGTGGAGATGAGTGGGGTGGAAAGTTAGGACAAGGGGAAACTTTGTTTCAGGAAAGAAAGAAGGTGGAAGTGTGGGAAATAGGTTGGACGTGACTGTTAACACCTATTCATTTCTCTTACTGTTAGCAGTCCTGTTTTCTTTGCTTGTGGGCACCCTCACATCTGGTCCACTTGTCCATCCTAATCCTTTGATATTTTTTTTAAAAAAATCACTCTTTGAGCCTCTTCAGTTTTGAAGAAGAATCATACTGAATTCAACCGTACCTCTTATTTTCTGTCCACCTGCACAGATACTGCAAGATCTGTTTCTCTTGTACTTGGTTTTTTGAATTTAAAAACTTGTGCCATTTTTGACAGTCCTTGTATGTTTCTTTTCATAGTCACTTTTTCAGCTCTTATCGTTATCTTTAATAAGCTTTGTTCTTTTGTATTCTTCCCATTCTCTAGGAACTATCTTTTTTTTTTGTTTTCTGTTTTGCCGCCTACTACCTCTTTTAGATGTCTATGCCTGTCTTTTTATGGCAAGGAGAATACTTGCCTCTTAGTGGTGGTGATTTGTTTTTGTATCACTCGTTTTTGTCTGAAGATCATAAATAGGGGCAGGTCGTCCAGCACAGTGAGTGAATGTGGCCTGCCGTTCAGTGAGATCGTGGCTGACCTGATTGCGATGTGGAGGTGGTGGTGTTGGGCTGGGGTGGCCAAGGTCAGAAATCACATGAGACCAAGTTATAGTCCAACAGGCTTATTTGAAATCACAAGCTTTTGGAGCCTTGCTCCTTCTTCAGGTGTTAGTGACGGTATCAGACACAGAATTTATAAGTAAAAGATCAAAGGGTTACACCACTGAGGATGTACTAAACACATCGAAGATGCTGTTTAAATCTTTAATCAGTTAGAATGTTTTAATTAATTAACACGTAAATGTAAAATCCTGAATTGCTTTCAAGTCATTGCCCTGACAGAACTAAAGGTTTTATCAGCGTAAAGATGAGATGACCCACACACGCAAGCACGCACCCATCCATTCGCTCGCTTGCCTGCCTGCCCGTGCACAGACTCACTCACTGATGTACCTGTGCATGCACCCACCCACACACTCACTCCCCCTCATGTCAATCTACTGTGTGAATTTGTATTTGCAAATACGCTCTACTTTGTTCAAAAAACGCGCAATTTATAGACAGTCTGTAAATGTGGCCTTTTACAAATTCCTGCTTTAGAAATAAAACCAGTCTGACTCCAAACCAAAACACAAACGGATTTTAAACACAGCCTCACACCTAACATGCATTCTGGCCTAAAAGGTCACCTCCTTTACAAAGAATAACAGCTGTAGTTCTGTCAGGGCACTGAGTTGAAAGGAATTTGGGGATTTAAATATACATATTAATCAATTAAATCTTTAATCAGTTAGAAGGTTTTAACGTCATCTTAGGTTTGTTTAATACATCGTCATCAGTTGTGTGACTGTTTGATCTTATACCACCTCACCTGTTTTCAAATTAACCTGGTGTCGTGTGATTTCTGACCTGATTAAGGTCTTGACACTTTTGTTTTCCCTTTTGCTGTGACCCTTGACTTCTCTGTAGATCAAAATATAGGTTTATTTTTAATTTGGCCTTACATGTGTTGTTAAACTTCAAAGGGCACAGAAAAAATTTGAAGATATTGCTGGGGTTTGAGTGAGAGGAAGAGGCTGGAGCTGATTCATGGAGCAGCGGAGGCTGAGGGGTGGCATTTATAGGTTTATAAGATCATGAGGGGCATGGGTAGAGTGAATTCCCAGGGTAGGGGAGTCCAAATCTAGAGGGCATAGGTTGAGGGGAAAGATTTGAAAGGGATCTAAGGGGTAACTTTTTCACGAAGAGGATGATGCATGTGTGGAATGAGTTGCTAGAAGAAGTGGTAGAGGCTGGTACCATTATAATGTTTAAAAGGTACACAAATAGGAAGCATTCACAGGGATGTAGGCCAAATGCTGGCAAATGGGATTAGATTCATTCCGGGCATCTGGTCAGCATGGATCAGTTGGATCGAAGGCTCTGTTCCTATGTTGCACAACTATGACTTTATTCAGTGATCCACTGATCTATGGAAGAGAATTCAAAGGCTACCAACCCTCTAAGTGAAGGAATTCCATCCCCTCTTCACCATAAATGAGAGACCTCCTATCTTTTTAAACTCTGGCCTCTCATTGCAGATTTCTCTACGGGACGAAACAGCCTCTTAGCATCCAATCTGTGAAGCCCCCTTCAGAATGTTCTGTTTCAATAAAATCACCTCTTACTTTTTGTAAACCCCTTTCCTCATGAAACAGTCCAGTGAATCTTTTTTTACTGAACTGCTTTCAACACAGTTGTATCCTTCCACGTAACTAATGTCAACTTCTTAATTTAAGAATTTGTCCAGTTTATTATTTTCAGTCACCTTGGCTTACCAAGATCTAAAATCTTAATTGCCAATTCCAATTTCTGCCTTTATAAATACACTGGAATTCATTGTAGTATCATGATCTCGAGATAATAAATGCTCATGTAATATTAGACCATAATACCAAAGGTACAGGAGCAAAACATTCAGTAGTAGTGGGGGTGGAGAATAATGTCACTGGACCAGTAATCTCGAACCCCCAGATTAATATTGTGGAGATAGGAGTTAAAATCCTGCTATGGTAGATGATGAAAATTGATTTCAATTTTTAAAAAAAGCTAGGATCGTGGTGACCATGTGACCTCTGTCAATTGTTGTTAAAACCCACCTGGTTTAATAACTTCCTTTTGGGAAGTAAATAGGCCATCTTTACCAGATCTAGTTTATGTTATTCCATACCTACAAGAATCTGCATTACTCTTAACTATCCCCTTGGCAATCTAGCCTGTCTACACACGAGCATTAATGACAAGTGGCAAGTACATTTTGTACCACTTAAAAGTCCACAAAACATTTCACCCTAGGAACAATTCAGTGAACACTGCATTGACTCCAATGTAAATTATATACTTTCTTTTAAATGTGACACGTGTCAATACTCGTTCTAATGTTCACAACTGTTACACGTTGTTAAGTGTTTTTGAAGTCTGTTAGGTAGTGAAAGCCATTGCAGTTGTGTGCAATACTTTCATTGCACGCACAGTGTTGAAGCAACAGGAGTAGAATACAAAGAGTTTGTCATATACCCAAAGATGCACAAATCCTGCTGGATGATCTCTGAAGTGGTATTCACTTGGTAAGCCAGGCATGGGCCTATCTGTGGGTGGGAACTCATTTCTGGAGGGGCTGGCATTGTGGCTGTGAATATGATTTTACTTGGGGATATCCGCATTGCTGGCTGCGCCATCTCTACTTGTCCTTGAAAGTAGTGGTGATCTGTCCTCTTCAACTGCTGCAATCAATTTGATGGAGGTAAACTTGCAATGTCATTAGGCCGTTCCAGGATTTTGACCCAGTAAATACTGGGTGGGGGTGGCGAATAAAAAAAGCAATACATTTCCAAATTATGATGTAGAGTGATTGGAGGGGAATTTGTAGGTGGTGGTGTATTTGCTTCTGCCATTCTTCAAGATGGTACTGGTGATGGGTTGAGAAGGTGCTAAGAAGCCTTGGTGAATTTCTGTTGAATCTTGTAGATAGTGCTGTTAGTGAGCATTGGTTGTGGATGTAGTGGTAATCGAGCAGGCTACTTTTTCCTGGATAGTGTTACGTTGCCTGAGTGCTGGACCTATACTCCTTTGAGACAGCGTTCCATCACAAACATGGCTTGTGTGGACAGGGCTCGGGAGGTGAGTTGTGGGATTGCCAGCCTCTGATCAGCTCTTGTAGCCACAGTACTTGTATGACTGGTTGAGTTTGGTTTCTGGTTAATGGTAAATCCCAAGATTTATGTCGGGGGGTGTGGGTTCATTGATGGCAATTGTATGCCATTGCAAGTCAAGGCATGGAGGTCAGATTCTGTCATGTTGGAGATAATCATTGCTGTGGACTTTTAGGTGGTACAAATGTACTTGCCGCTTGTCAGTCTAGATGTTGATGCTGTCCATGACTTGCTGAATTTGGATAACGGACTGCTTCAGTATCTGAAGAGTTGAGAATGGTGCTGAACATTGTGTAATCAATCAATAGGAACATCCCCGCTTCTGACCTTTTTATGGAGGCAGGGTCATTGAAGCGGCTGAAGATGGCTAGGTCTCGGACACGTACTCTTACAGAGTTATGCTGGGGCTGAGGTGACTAACTGCTAAAAACCACAGTCATCTTCCTTGGAGTCAGAACTGGCTCAAAATTAAGACTGTAGTATACTTAACATAATTGACCTCATTTAGGGGAAGAAAAAGCGTGTTTGTTTTCTGTAAAGACTGGTTAGTGTACTAAGCAAAGTGACTGAAACACACAAAATACATGTTTTGACAGGAAATGAAAACATAGGTAAGTGACGAATTGGCAGAGTCTGCCTGATTTTGGGGCTCTCATTGATTTATGTCTATCCTGTCAGCAGGACAGTACACAGTAATGCCAAGAAGTCCGAAATCCTCCTCTTCATAATATTAAGCTTGTAATAGGATACTGAAGTATTCTCCAAGTGGTCAGTCAAGTTCAGTAGCCTTAAAATTGATGTGGAGGGAACTGGCTGGGAGAGAAACTGTGGAATTTTGTGGTTTCTATGACAACTATATATAGGGCAAAACAGTAGGATCTCAGCTTTGAGAAATCAAGTCCAGATCCACAAATGTAAAACAGCAGTCATGTAAACTGAAACCCTTTTCCTTCACAATATCTAAGATCGTTTTTATGTCTTATGACGATGTAAAGGTTTTTAACAAAAATGTTGACCATCGCAGATAAATTTCAATAATGATCAAGGATTTTAATTAATATTTAATATCATTACAGAAAATGTTATGGTACAGTGTTGTTAAATGTCTGTCTTTACTAGGAATTACCACGATTGCTGGTACACTATTATCTGTACAATATCAATCTTTGTATTACTGTACACTTTTTTTTAAATTGGTAAAAAGGCTGTCAGCACTTAAGGGAGCAATTTTCTTTTTTCAAATGAAAGATTTCCAATTCCTGTCCAACTAGGTGGTCAGCTGAGACAGAAGGCTGCTGAGAAATTTCCCAGTCGATGGCACTGAAAGGGCAAAATACCAAACCAGTCCACTCCAGCCACTCTGCTTTTGGCACTGAGCACATGAACACAAGATACAAGATAAAGAACAAGCAAAGCTCTTTGTGAAGCAATTATGTTGCATACTAATAAGGATAATAGCTGTGTTTATCTAAGCTGGTATAAAGTAAGCAGACAGCCTTGCTAGTAGCATAAGTATCTGTATCTGAAGATGAGAGAACACAAGTTTAGCAGGCACCTACCGCTGTCTATCAAAAGCTACTGCTATTAGACCTAGCATTAAACACACAAAGCAATTGTCGTGAAAGAGAAACTTTGCTCTGAGTATGATACAGAATGGATTCAATACATTATTACTCCCCCTCATTTCATTTTACTTGATGATTTAATTTTGAAATTAATTCAAGATGTCAACAACACCGGTCAATTTTATCCAAATTATTAAAAAGTAGCTGTGCTGTTCCATATTACAGGATACAGTCAATAATTATGTAGACATGCACCGACGCAGCTTTTGTGACGACATCATAGTCTTCCAATCACCATGACATCTACCACTTCACCCTTATGGAGCTCCACGTACTGCTCTGTCTTTGGAGGTAGCATCAACAGTCCATTGGCACTACGCATACTCATCAGACGACTACTCATCTGATTCCCTGCGGGGGCAAAAAAAAAAAAAAAACCTGTTTTTGAAAATCTTTGGCAGTGAAAGCACAATTGACAACCTAGTTTGTTAAAGAGGACTCCTTTATTTATGTAATCTATGTGGGTACCACTGGTAAAGCTGGCATTTCTTGCCCTTGAACGGATTGGTTGGCTGTCTAGGCCATTTCAGTTTAGAGTCAACTTCATTGTTGTGGAGCTGGAGCCACATTAAGGCCAGGTCAGGGTAGGGATGACAGACTTCCTTTCCTAAAAATCGTTTTCTTTTAAAAAAAAAAAAAAAAAATTGCTTCACTAATGAAAATTGACAATGGTTTTTATTTTATTTACTTCAAATTAAGCCATGATAGTATTCAAACACACTTGGCCATAACTTTAACCTGGGGCTCCGTTATTAGCTCATTACCACTATACCACTGCAAGGATAAAGGGCATTTGATTTGCTTCTGTGGTCCCCACACTAGCTTTTGTTTATGGTGGAGCATTTTGGCTCTCTGGCAAGGCAGGATGCAATGAAAGTGGATGCCTTCAACGGCCTCCCTTTTGTAACAGTGAACAGTAGAATACAAGATGTTGCAAATAGTGCCTGCTTTAGCCTGAAGGAGGTGACCCACAAAAATCATTGCCACACTCAACCTCATACCTGCTTATTGAAGTGATCCTCGTGATACTCAGAGGTTGCACCAAGTTGAAAAATTTAATGAGCGTACACTTGGAGAATTGCTCCCTGAACACACTCTTGCTAGATTTGGCCTCCTGTTGAGAGCCCTTCTCTGAAATTCTTCAGCTTCCAGCAGATTGTCCTGCTCTCTATATTGTTCTCCAAGGTATTCTGCATCCCAATGGGAATGCTTTCTACCGCACTCCAGTCTGCAAAGAACTGGTTTGTGCTGAAACCTTTGTAGTCAACGAAAAAAAAAAACTCCCTCAGCACTTGCTGCATATTATAAGTCAACCCGAAACGTAAACTTTCCTGCTCCTTTGCTGCTCGGCCTGCTGTGTTCATCCAGCTCCACAACGTCTTATCTCAGATTCTTCAGCACTGGCAGTTCCTACTATCTCTGCATATTATAAGTGTTTTTGTACAAGAGTTATTTAAAAAATTTGAGTTGAAGTAACAGCTCAGAAAAACCTAATTTCTTCTAAAATAGCTGGCACGCATGGGCATAACTGACGAAAAATAAATCATCAAAATCACTGGATAAATTGAAATGGATAAAAGCTGTACGGATACTCCTAGAATAAATGGATTCAAAATCAGAAATTGCTGGAAAAAAAAAAACTCAGGTCCTGTGACCCTTGCTCAGAATGGAATACATCTTCTGAAGAAGAGTCATGAGATGTGAAATGTTAATACTGCTTTCTCTCCACAGATGCTGCCAGACATGCTGAGTTTTTTTTTCGCTCTGTCTTGGATCTTGGGATCACTACAGTGCTATTACATTCTCTTGTAATTATAATTTAGGAATATATTGCTAGTTTCAAGTTATCAAACAAGTAATTGCTCCAAAAATCTCACCAGTGCTCTGTGCCCAAGGCAATGGTTCCTGGTGGTGCCAAGTCAGAATACAGCGATGATATTCAGGCCGTGGATCGAGCTTCACATCACAGGATAACTGTAGAATGGCAATGTTGGAATGAAATATTCATTAACTCATGCACGCAAGGCAGCTGGTCAAATTCAGCTGTAAATTTAATCTTTCTCCTTCCTACCTAAAAACTAACTTTTAATCCAAGGGTTCCTAAGGGAAGAATATTACATTCACTGACATTCTTGACATTGCGGTAGGATATCAACCAGAGCAATACACAAAACGGTTATAGATAGTAAGGGATGAAGGGAAATTATTTTTCTGAAATTAGAAACATGATTTATTTCAAAGATAAATTTGGGGTCATAAATTTTGTCATTTTGTAATTGTTTTTAAAACTAATCAGTAGTGTTATCCAGTACCCCACCAACTAGAATACACCAATCAAAATCTCCAGATATTTCACCTTCTACCCTACGCATTACTGTTCCTCTACAAAATACCAAAGTTGTCAGAGAGAAGGGATGGCGAATGGATGGTTTTAGCCTTTGCAAGTTGAAGTCTACAAAGTATGTTTTTTTTGATTCCTACTGTTACCAGAAACTGCAATGGGTGTACCAATTCTCATTTATCAGTATCACCTGATTCTGGTGTGTGCTTAACTAATTTACAGACCTTGTCAGGGATGGGGTGGAAGGGAAAAGTGCCATCATTTTTCTTGATCACTCCACACATTCACATTTAGGATTAAAGGTGAAGAAAAGATTTGGATTCACTGAGTTTTTGCATCAATGCTGAGAAACCTGTTGACAACAGAAACTTGCATGTGGTCAACAATTTTAATATAGAAAACGTCTCGGTGTTTCAGAGAGGGGCAAAAGAAAATTCCTGCTCAGCCAAATTGATGGTGAATGTTGACCAAATGACTTGAGAGGTATGTTTTAAGTGGAGAGAGGTCAAGAGGTGTGGATGCTGAAAGCACCACTGCCGATGTGAAAAGGGAGGTTTTGGATAAGAGGCTATTATGATATATGAAAAATTCAAGCACGAGTAAAGGAGTTTTAAATTTGAGGCACTGCAAATCAGTTAAAATGGGTGATTGGGCAAGATGGGGAGGACCAGGACTGAAGCCCTAGGGGGAGCATTTGATACCGAGAGGGTTTAAACTGAATTGGCAGAAGGATAGGAATCTATGCGTGGAGTCAGAGGAAGTGGAATCGAGGACAAGAACAAAAGACAGAAAGGGGAATGAGAATACTGATAGCCAAAGGAATTGAAGACCACCATCAAACAAGGCCAAAGTCAAACAGAAAGTGGTCGCAAAACAAGGATAGTTGAAAATACCATCCTTAAGGCTCTGTGCCCAAAATAAAGACCACTGAAAATAAAGTGGATGCATTAATCACACAAATAGATGTAAATGAGGATGATTATGGAGAGATGGCTGCAGGGATGAGAAGTGAACATCCAGGGATATTCAGCATTAAGGACAGAGAAAACAGTGGAGTTGCATTACTGTTGTAGAGGATATAAATACAATATTGAGGAAAGATATTAGTTCACTCAGTGTAAAATCTGTTTGGGTAGAATTGTGAAATACCAAGAGGCTAGATAAAATTGATGTGGTGATTATAGGGACCATCAAATTGTAGTGTTGATGTTGGGAATGGCATTAAGCAGGAAATCAAAGATGCATGCAGTAAAAGAACAGCTGTTAGTAAGGCTGATTTGATCTGCATATGGATTTGGGCAGATCAAATCAGTCACAACATGGTAGAGGAGGAATTCCTACATTGTATAGAGGATGGTTTTTTGGACCAATATGGAGAGGAACCAACTAAAGAACAGGAGATCTTAAACTCAGTGTTATATGCTGAGAAAGGAATAATAAAGGTATTATAGTTGTGAGACCCCTTGGAAATGAGCAACTACCAATCCCGATTAAAATTCTTCATGGAGAGTAAGGTAGTTGATTCTGAGACTACGGTCCTGAACCTTAAGACAGACTATGATGGATTAGCAAGTGTTACTGAGAGGAATGACAGTGGATAGGCAATGGCAAACATTCAAAGAGCAAATGGGTGAATTACAAAAATCATTATTCCTGTCTGGTGCAAGAGTGCTAAGAGAATAGCAGCCAAACCATGCCTTAGGATGGAAGCTAGAGATAATATTAGATGCAAACAGAAGAGACACAAGTTGGCAAGGAAAGAATATAGACCTGAGGATTGGGAAAAGTTTTGAACATCAGCAAAGTAGGACCAAAGGATTAAGAAGGGGAAAGAGTAAGCTTGCAGGGAATATAAGAACTGTCTGTAAAAGGTTTCCATACGTAGATCCCTTATGTTTAAATGTGGAACAAAGAAATGGCTGACTCACTAAATTCATACTTTGTCCTCCTTTTGAAGGCCGAATAATATACCGCAAATGCTGGGATACACAGGGTTGAGTGAAACTGAGGGAAATTTGTCTTAGTGGAGAAATGGTGTTGGAGAGGTTGATAGAACCGAAGGCTGATCAATCCGCATGACCTGATAACCTACATCTCAAAGTAGGGAAGTGGCCTTAGAAGTATTGGATGCATTTGTGGTCGTCTTCTGAGATTATGTAGATTCTGGCACAGTTCCTACAGATTGAAGGGTAGTGAATACAACCCTTCTCTTAAGGGAGGTAGTGAGAAAACAGAATTATAGACTAGTGAGTTTGGTGTCAGTAATGGGGAGATGCTCGAGACCATTTTCAAAGATTTTATAGCGGAGCACTTAAAACAGTGGTAGAATCAGACACCGCATGGATTTACAAAAGGGAAATCCTGGTGGCAAGTCTACTGGACTTTGAGGATGTAAGTAGTAGAGTTGATCAAGGGAAGCCAATGGATGTAGTTTATTTGGACTTGAAAAAGGCTTTCGACGAAGTCCCACGTGAGAGATTAATGTGTACAATTAAAGAGCGTGCAATTCGTGGTAGTGTATTGAGATGGATAGAAAATTGATTAGCAGATAGGAAACAGTAGAAATTAATCTATCTTTTTTCTGAATGACGGCAGTGAATGGTTGGCTACTATATGGATTGGTAGTGGGACTCCAGCTAGTCCCAATATGTCACTTAGATGAGGAAATAATAATACCTTTCCCAAGCGGTTTTGTGAGTTGTGGGGAGGATGCAGAGATGTTCCAATGTGATTTGGACCGGCAGAGTTAGTAGGCAAATGCATGGCAGATGTAGCATAATGTAGCTAAATGTGAGGTTATAAACTTTGATAGCAAAAAACAAGAAAGTAGATTTTGGCTGTAAATTGGGGAGGGGAAGGTTCATCGTGGGCTGGGTGTCCTCGTGCACCAGTCACTGAAATTAAGCATGTAGGTGCAGCAGGCAGGAAAGAACGCAAACTGTACATTGGCCCTCATAGCAAGAGAATTCAAGTACTAGAATAAGGATGTCTTGCTGCAATTATAAAGGGCATGGGTGAGGCCACATCTGGAATACTGTCTGCAGTTTTGGTCTCCTCCTCTGAGGAAGGATATTCTTGCTACAGAGAGAATGCAGTGATGGTTTACCAAATTGAGATAAGGAGAAACTTCTTTACCCAGACAGTGCTGAGCCTGTGGAATTCACTACCAAAGTGGTTGAGGCCAAAACATGGAGCTAGATATAGTTCTTGTGACTAAAGAGACTGAGGGATATTAGAAGGTGGGGAGTGGTGATTAGGGTATTGACCTTGATTAGCCAATGATCAGTGTAGCAGGTTTGAAGCGTCAACTGGCCAACTCCTGCTCCTTCCTTCTATGTTTCTTTGGACTTTGGGTAATGTAAGATGTGGTCAGATGAATTCTGGATGAACTAAAACTTATGGAAGAAAGATGATATATTGGTAACAAATTAAGTCTGGAAGTGAAAGATGTTGATAAAGACTTCAAATAGTTTGAGATAAGGCAGGTAGCATTCTACAGCACCCTTTGGTCCTTTGAGTTTCCATCAGTCAAGAACAACAACTCTACACGTGCGTTTTTGAGGCACACATCCCCTCTAAGCCTTGTGCACCTTTAGATAAATCTATGTCCCCGGTCATTGATCCATTCATCAAACGGAAAAAGTATCTTCCTGTCCACCCTTTCTATGTCCCTTGAAAATTTATACATCTCATCATGCTCTCCCTTGGTCTTCTCTGCTCCAAGGAAAACGACTCCAGTCTATAGAATCCCTCTGAAAGATGATACGAAGGTGAAATGAGGCAGTCTTTGTAATGGAGAGGACTGAGGTTAGGAAACTTTGCTTGAGGTTGAGCAGAATGCATAAATTGCAAATCTGGTTCAACCTGAAACATTGCGGGCACACCATTAGTGGCAGGAAGTGGGGACAATTTTTTTGATTTATTATTGTCATGTAGATACAGTGAAAAGTCTTATTTGTGTGGTATCCAGACAAATCATACGTTACAAAATTACATGAGGGTAAATAGAAGGGAATACAGAATGATCAACTCCAATATGAGGGGTTGGTTGTAATTCTCATAACAGCGGGGAAGAAGCTGAACTTGAATCTGCTATGTGTTTTCAAACTTCGTATCTTCTGTCTGATGGAAGAGAGTATAACCAGGGTGGGAGGGGTCTTTCAGTATGTTGACTGCTTTCCTGAGCCAGTGGAAAGTATGGAAGTCGACAGTTCAGCTTTCTAAAGCTTCAAATAGAGATTGAAATTTGTTTAGCATTAATAATGTGGAGTTTGTGTATGGGTGAAGAAAGATGATTGAGAAATAGAACTGTGAGCCGTTGGCATACGGTGAAATGTCCTTGCATGATGGTGACAAACGAAAGCATAAACATAAACATAAACATGAGAAGGGGACCAAGGATAGAATCAGCTGTGACTGGATTGGTAGCAGTGAAACAAAGCTAGGGTAGTTTTACTTAACTGAACGACAGAATAAAGGTGTCGATGAACACTGACCATGTTTGTTGTAGTCCAACAGGTTTATTTGAAATCACAAGCTTTTGGAGCATAGCCCCTTTATCAGATGCACCTGACAAAGGAGCAGCACTCCGAAAGCTTGTGATTTCAAATAAACCTGTTGGTCTATGAACTGGTGTTGTGTGATTTTTTTTTTTGACTTTGTCCACCCCAGTCCAACTCTGGCACCTCCACGTCATTTTAGTTGTGAGCAAGGATGCAAAGAAGGTGGAGGAGGGACACTGCACAATGGCTACAGTCAAAGGAAATAATAGTAACCAGGGTTAGGTTTGGGAAGATTTCCAATAAGTAAGGGAAGTGAATCATTCTCAAAATTGGAGAGAGGGAAAAACAAGAATGCATAAGTGACTTATTTTGACCAAGTTGTATGTATAAAAGTATTAAACTTCATTTTTATGTATTTGTATTACGAGAATATGTTCTGAGAACAGACATAATCATGGAAATTATGCTTTGGATTCCACAGGACAATTCTCAATAGGTAGGAAAAGTCAGGTAAATACAAATACAAAAGCAGCAAGTTTGCATAAGCATAATAGTTAGTTTAGAGCCAACACGTATCACTGCAAAATTGTGCTGTTGTCAATTATACAAACGTCAATACTTGCATTCTATCGGAAATGAAGTGTTTCATGTTAGACGTGACCATCAACTGGAATGGTCACATCAGACAAATCACAACTATGTCAGAACTGAAATGTTTAGAACAAATCAGGGCTGAGGGGTGACCTTGTAGAAGTTTATGAAATCATGAGTGGCATGGCTAGAGTGAATGGCCAAGGTCATTACCCAAGGGTGGGGGAAAGATTTAAAGCGTCCTCAGGAACGACTTTTTCACGGAGAGGGTGGTGCGTGTATAGAATGAACTGCGAGAGGAAGTTTGTGGAGGCAGGTACAATTACAACATCTGATGGGTATATAAACAAAGGATTTAAAAGGGATATGGGCCAAATGCGACTTGATTAATTTAGGATACCTGATCGGCATGAATGAGTTGGACCCAAGGGTCTGTTTCCATCCTGTACATCTTTCACTCTATAACTGATGTCTATCATGATGTATAACCTGGGTCATTTTCTACAATTTTTGGTTTTTGTGCTGCAAACATACCTGTATTGGTTAGTCATACCCCAGTGCCTATCCTGCTACAAGAAGTGTATAATTGTGCTTTAAAATCAACAAGTTGATTATTTTGATCTACTTGGTTGATTTAACAAAGGGAGGATATATTAGTGCTGGAGAATGGTTAGTGGGAGGAAAAAAGATCTTCTCATGCGGTTGCAACAAAGTGCAATGCTTCTGCTTTCCATATTTGCAGTGCTGGTATTTTTTATAAGATTGCGAGTTAATGCTTTGTTTTGACCAATTAGTTGGCAGTGAGACCATGTTTACCAGGGAGTGAATAACAGAAAGAGGACCCTTGGCCAGCTTTCACCCCTCGATTAACTGTCTATATCACTGCCGTTAAGCATTTTTAAATTGTTAAAATCATAATAAATGTCAGAAAACTATTTGACTTACCCTGGCTTTGATGATGGTGGGTCGAGGATCAAGGATTCCCTGCATTTTCCTCAGTGCGGGGATTACAAAGAGATTGCAGGTAACAACTGCTGACACTGGATTTCCTGCAGGGAAATCATATGGGCATGAAACAACGGTGCCAGATTACAAACAATTAACTGTTCCATGCAAAGAGAATCATGCCTGGAACCAAGCAGGCAACTGCTCCAACTCCAAAAATAAATTTAAAGGAACAGTTGGAGAACTAATTTTCTCTGTTCTTCATTTCCGAGTATTTTCTTAGAGCTAGCCTGTTCTTTTGCTGTGGTGATTGGCACTGCAGGAAGTATTTCAGCTGCAATGATACATGTGACTTGTCATTTCATGACAGATCATCCCTGACTCTGTGTGACATGTAAGAAGTAGCTATGGGGAAGATAAGCAGCCCAATGGTGTGAAGCTTCCATTCTGGACTGCAGAAGGTAATTCCCACTTTAAGACTTTTTTTTTTAATGCCCTGGCTGGAGAGGTCCAGTTCAGAGCATGGGCATATTTGGAGTTAACTCAAAAGCCTTGGCTTGGATCAAAAGTAAACTTCAGCTGGGTTCAAAATTGCCTCCACTCAACGAGGCACAATGAAGAAACTAAAAGAAGAAAACTAGATCAATGCATTATTATTATTGTACTTGACAACTGCAAGGCATGTCCTTACAAGTTTACGCTACAATTGGAGCAGCTATTTGTTGTGTAACTGTAATACAAATTTAGACACAATTGATGAAACTAAAAGAAAATAAATCGCTGGGCATCACACAAGCAATAGAACACCCAAGATTTCCTTTTGTCAATAATAAAAACTATCACTGTGAATCACCACAGTGGGAAGTGAATTTATGAAGTGATTTTTGCAAATGACAGTAATAATTTGAATAAGAAGCAAATTAGTTCAATCCAGCTTCAGGACTACCCATACTGAAGTTCACAACATCAAAAAGCATTCACTGAACAACACAGGCCATTATATGTTAAATGTGACACTGAGTTTTTAAGTACAGAACATGCATGTTTCAGAATTGCTGTTCACTTACAATAGTGATTTTAATCGTATGATGTTTAAGTGTAGAACAAAACATTATATCAATGCTCATTTAATTCTTTGAGTAAATCATGTGAATTGAGGAATTGATTACACACGAAACACATAGCAAGAAGCCTTTTCAGAAACACTTATAATGATCAAACAGAGTTTACATTCTTATATTTAAAATCTTCAAGTTATTTTAGTTGGAGAAACTGCTCTTTTCACACAATTAACAGATGGTAATGTTGTTTATTTCAATTTTGCATCAGATGGCCAATGAACTTATTAATTTATTTCTGAAAGTATTTTCCAATGCATCAACATTAAACATTAACTTGAATTCTGTTCACACAACAATTGCTTTTCTGTAGTAAAATTATACTTGGTCTCCAGCCAGAGTAAGTGAAGATAGTGGGAATAATTACAAATGCAATTGTCCGATGACAAATAAACATCTGTACAAATCTGAAAAGCACCCAAATTTCACTTTTTTATTTTAACACCAAAAAAGGCTTTATTCTGCTTCCTCAAAAAAATGCATGTACCTTGCCCATGTCTTCCTGCTTGCAAACTGCCTCAGTATTATGTGGGCTAACTCCCAGGGACAAATATTTATCCCAGGAGGGGAAGGGGTGAAGTTCTCTCGTATTCCAATCCACGCCCCGAGTGTTTCCTCCTGGCTCAACCAAACTTACCTAATCCTGCACCTCCACAATCTCTACAACTCTCCACAACGTGACCCTACTCAGTAAGAAAGGAGGGAGACAGAAAATGAGGAACTACAGCCCTGTTAACCTGAAATCAGTTGGAGTGAAGATATGACTGTTATAAAGATGTGATTACCAGATGGTTAGAAAATGATTGACTGTGCCAAATTAGACAATGTCACGTTGTGGGAGAGAGATTTTGTTTGACAAACCTGTTATAATTTCATGGTGTACTTATACAGAGTTAATAAGGGAGAACCAGTCAAGTGTTGTATTTGATAAAGTTGCACACAGAACACAAAGCATATGGGATTGGGGGTAACCCATGAACGTGGATTGAGGATCAGTCGACTAGGAGAAATCAGAATAGGACAAATTGAGACGTTTTCAGGTTGGCAGACTATGATGAAGAGGGTAGCACTAGGATCAGTGACTACTGCCAGCTGTTCTCCATGCATATCAATGATTTGGATGTGGGGCAAAATACAATATTTCCAAGCTTGTGGATGGCACAAAACCTAGTTGGAATATCAATTATAAGGAGGATGCAAAGAGGCTCTGAGGAGATTGAGACAGACTCCGGTGAGGGAGAAGAGCTTGGTAGATGTAATATAAATTGGATAAGTGTGAGGTTATCCACTTTGTTAGGAGAAATGGAGGTGCAGAATACATTTTAAATGGTGAGACTAGCATTCTTGTCAATACGTTAGTGAAAGCTAATGTGCTTTTGCAACAAGATTTGAACACTCGCAAGATTTCTGCGCTCCTATGTCCACAACATTGGTTAGACCGCACCTGGAGTATGGTCCCCTTGCCTAGGAAGGGTACGCTTTCCAGAAAAGGACTGTAGTGGAGGTTCAACAAATTGAGCCTGTATTCTTGAGATCAGAAAAATGACAGACTATTTCATAAAAATTCTTAAAAGGCGTAGATGGTGTGATTGCAGAAAGTGCATTCTCCTTTTAGCTGTGGGGTCTACAACCAGGGAGACTTGAGCCACTTAGGACTGAGATGAGGAATTTCTTCAGATGATGGTGGAAATTCAGTCATTAAGTTCAAGTTCAAGACAGATTGTGAGATTCCTAGTCCATATCAAGGGATATCGTGGGAATGTCATTTTGAGGTAGATGATTAGCATGCTCTCAAATGATTGATAAGGCTCAAGGAATAGTGTGATCAACTCCCCACTCCACTTTCCTCCACACCAACCATAATTATTCCCATGCCTGTGCTCGTCCTTCCTTCTCTCTGGTCCCTGGCTTTGACCTTGTGCTCAGGATGTTGGGAGATCCAATTTTCATGTCCATAGTTCATTAATAGACTTGGACCCTGATTTTTGCAGGGATGGAGTGTGTTAAAGTTGTTCTATAATGAGGATATAAGGGGTACAGATAACAACCACTGTGTCCTGTTAACAGCATTGTGGGCAATTAAGGAAGAGTACCACATAAGAGCCATGCCAGTAGTGCCCAAACCCTGTGAAAGAATGCAAGGAAAACAAAATCTTGTGCCTCTCCCTCATGGTATATTCTAAAATTATATCTCCAGAACCAAGCTGGCCCACAGTAATACATGTCAAAGAATAGTAAAACTTTCATTTAAAAGCTTGATGTTATTTTATTTTTCAGAAGAATTAATGTCTTTCAAGAAAGAGAATCTTACTTTCAACTCAATTGATTCTTGTGAAGACCTTGGATGTTTGAAACATGAGGTCAGGCAGGTAGACCCTAAGCAAAACTGTGTACCATTTGCACCAAGTGAACAAAAGAATCAGAGTTCACTTCTTCATGTAGAGGCAAATTGAGCTACCAGTGGCCAATTGTATGTTCCAAGAGTATAGTCCTCACTGCACTGAAGCTCCAATGCAATGTCTACTCACCATCTGTCCAGCCAGAACTCCAAATTGTGATTCGATCCGAGTGAAAGTTTTATAGGGAGAAGTGCTAATGTTATGCAAACCCTTTAAAATTGAAGTAGTAATGTGTACATTTGCGTGAAAGATAATTTTATCCAGTTATCATTCTTGCAGATTGTGCTCTTGCTTAAAGGAAGCCACCTGCATCCTATTCACCTGAATGGACTGAGTACAGGAGCAAACAGATTTTTATGCACCTAACATTCAGGGAGGGGTGTACTGGACTGGATCACTTTGGAAAGGGGAATGTTGTCGTATGCCTCGTTGCACGGAAAAATCCAACCACTCTTCGAATGCAAAATATTTTTAAGCTCAAACTTGCTGCATGTGTGGGCTGTTAAAGATGCCACGAGGCTGAGGGAAGATCTGGAGTCTTGATGAGGTGCAACAGTTGCAGTCTACTATTTTAACCAATGAATTTAAGGATTGAGACAGAAACAAAGATGACTGAAGGTGATCAGATACTAAATAGGCACTGAAAGAAAGCCTGGGTTGAGGGAGGTGAAGGTTATAAAATGTTAAATTTGACAAGAACAATTTGCCATCAGAGAAATGAGACTCCAGTTTCAACTATTCACTTTCCAGGCCAGAGAGGTTGAGTGACACTATTAACAATATCAAACCGTTAACTGTCTGGACCAGATAACTTATACGTTGAGGTTTATAGCTAAGCATAATTTTCAGTGGTGAGATTAATTCATAATTAACGTGAAATCAGCGAGTTCTTAAAAATAACACGGAAACCTAGGATGCCATTTGTGTGGCGCAAACTGTGAAAAGTTTTTAATTAACCAGTGAGTTCTGGAGTCTCACAGCTGTATTTTATTTTCTAATCCCCTCAATCTGCGTGCCAAGTTAGCAATAATAACTGTGTGTGTTGTTCACAAACAATTATTCCATAGATAAACACCTAATAATAAAACACTCAAGAAGGAGAATTCTCTAACATTAGCATGACCATATTTGTACACATATTTCATTGAATTCTGATTTTACCATAATTTTGACGTCAGTATTGACAACCTGGAGACAAGTTGCCATGTCAACCCCAAGATACTGAAGAAACAGTTGCTGTGTGAAAGAGGTTTTACTATCGACTTTGGACTCATTCACCTTGCTTGGAAGTATCGCAAAATGTTAATTATTCTGTATTAGCATCTATCAACTCCAATGTTTGACATTTCAAACATAAAATGTCATGATGCAATGTCTTGTCCTACAAGAATTTCAGTCATTCAAAAATTAGGCCCAATTGCTTTTGGTCAGACACTTTCCAGAGCCACAAGATTCTGAAGTTTATACTTCTTGCAAAGGCTGAAAAATATTTCATTTTCACAAAGTAATAAAATAAAACTCAATGATGGGCAGACAGCTCATTGATCATTGTAGGCTCCTTCTACTGAGAGTTAGTGATATAAAATGCTCGAGCACATGGAAGAAACTACATAACCTGGGCTGATCTGGCAACAGGGATCAATGTTTGAAACTCAAGAGTTGCCCTATAATTCGACTGCATCATAACAGTTATGGAACTAATGCAGTTCAGATATAAGGGGCCTTACTGAACATTGAACCCTTCCGTGTGCGTGGTTCAAGTTTTTCAGTTGATGTTTATTCCAATTTCCAATTAGAAAAAAGAAAATCAGG
Organism: Ginglymostoma cirratum; assembly: GCA_024137785.1. Lineage (NCBI taxonomy): Eukaryota > Metazoa > Chordata > Chondrichthyes > Orectolobiformes > Ginglymostomatidae > Ginglymostoma > Ginglymostoma cirratum. The sequence continues at coordinate 17,996,561 of JAHRHZ010000283.1, read as the reverse complement.
AAAATACCAACACTTTAAATGTAAAACAAGAGGGAAGATTTGTCATATTTACTCACTTTGTTTTTTTTTTTGGGCCTTTTTATGCCACAAAAATCAATTATCTACAACAGGTTAGGCAGATGCTCATTTTTCAGCTTTTAGCTCTAGTGCTTTCTGCTAGTTTATTGAGTCTTAAAGGTGACTTGGCAAATCGTTTTCCTTCTCTCCCTCTGAAGAAATGTCTAGACTCCATTGAGAGCATCTTACCTGAGAGTGACCAAGATGAACACGTCAACAATCATCAGATGACCTCAGTCTTTTTTTAATTAACTTGTGTATAGAACAATTGCCAACAGATACAGGTGGACCAAATTAGATTCCTTGTTGGCAGTAGATCGGTGTTGAAAATGTTTTATCATATAATGATCAAGTAAAATTCTATGCCTTCAAAGCAGATGACATTTGATCAATACGGCCACACTCCACAGTGTACAGCCGTGGTATTTTTTTCCACAATAAATTACGGGAGAAAATAATTATTCAAGTCCTTGGTATAGATACAAGTGGAAAGTTGGCATAATTTAAGTCTGTTAGATAACCCCTGGTAATCTATCACTTAACATGCTACGTCTGGTAACAGCCCCAGGGGTACGTTACATTCATGTATTCATACTCTCTATACCACAGAATGGTTGGAATCATGTTTGCAGATCTGGTTCTGTGCACATGATGTGTTTCCAAACTCAGGTGGAGCCAATTGAGAAACAGGCAGATGGAGGGCAGACAAATTCTCCAAGGGAGGGCCGGAAATTCTAACAACAAGTCAAGTTATGTTGCGCTCACACTAACTAGCTCAAAGCAAAATAGGTTGAGGCTCAAATGTATGTTGCACAGCATCAAGCAACCTGGGGTCAGGGCAGATGATAAAAATGGATGGACTGGCAAAACTAGGCTAGCAAAGAATTACTGGCTATAATATATACTGAATAGTTTATTTAGTGGTAATTTTTTGCCACAAAAGAAAGCTTGTGATACTGTAATACCCATCATTTGATGCCATATACCTTCAGATCCTACGTCACCATCAGCCTCTACCGCGCCCGCTGCATAACGGTAAAAAAAAGTTAAAAACGAATGTTATTTTCAAATAAACTATTCAATATATATTACAATCAATTAACAAATAGCTTGCGGTGACTTTAAAGGCTTCAATTCAATCTCGGGGGTTCTGCTGATGCTTTTAAATCACTGTCACTCTGTTTTTTTGCAATTCATGGCATCAGCTCTGCTCAACTGAATTGCAGCCTCATCATTCATTGCCAGCTATGTATTATCCTACACACAAAGTATATTAAAATGTCACAGTTTTGTTTTTGCCAAAGTATTTATTACTATCACAGCACTGCATAATACTGGAAATAAATCTTAACGTTAAAATCCAGATTATAAATTGTGTGAACTCACTGTTTCCCACAATTTAGTTGGCACAGTTGTGGAAAAAAAAAATGATGCTACATTCCTGGTGCTGCAGTTCCATTACGCGTATATATGTGTGCTGGACATGCAAAATGGATTCGGTTGACAAAGTATAGAAACATTGGAGTTAAGACTGACTTTGATTTGCAAGTGAAGAAAACAAACAGGTGACTAAGTAGACATTCTTCCACTTGACAGCATGTCACTGAAACAGCCATGTTTGAAAAAATGAAATAGAAATCAAAAGCAAAGCTTTCAGTTCGTTTGATGATAAACATTGCATAAAGTAATACAACTTGAAGAATGATGAATCATTTATAATGACATGACACAATTATGCTTTCATGACACAGATCACGTCATCTTAAACTGTGCATTTATGAAGTGTTGAAATAAAAGCTGGTAGGTCATCAAGTATGATACAATGAGCTTGTTTTTATGCTATCTAAGTATGTTATTCCTAGAAATGAGATCATTTAGGGAAGGGCAGTGCCATACCTTGACAGATCCCACAAGCTGGTAGGGATTCTAAACATCAGCACTATACATGATCTCAAGCATGCTATCATTAAACAACATTTCATGAATCAAAACTTCACACTTTTATAACCCAGATTTTCTTCTAACCTAAACAAATAAAATGAAACCACAACATTTAAATAAGATTACACAGATATACAGGACTCTGACTGCTCAAGCTGTTGCAATGAAAAAGAGTGATGTTTTTGAAAGAATTTAAACCGGTTCAGCATTATAAAGCAAATAATCTACACAAAGAATAACAGCCTTTGAAATATATCAACTGCCCGAGACTGATCTGTGGAATGAGAACACATGAGAATACGGCTGCAAATATTACATGAAACATCATTAATGTGTCTTACCTTAGGCGTAATAACTAACACTAGATTTTAAAATGATCATAATTCTAACTGTTTAATGGGATTCTGCTGAGAGAGTAATATGTCCGTTACCTGGCAGCGCAAAGATGATTTTTCTGATGCCATCGATATCCAAAGTTGCAAAGGTTGTTGGGAGGCTGTGGATGGAAGGATAGATACTTAATATCTTGCTTTGGCTGAAAGCCAGGCGGACGGTTCATTTCAAATATTTTCATTACTTTTAAATACCCAATTGCAATTCTACAAAACATACAAACAGGATAGATTATTCTGCACCTCTTCACTTGCTGCCAATCAATTAGGTTATGGCTGAATTGTATCTTAACTCATTGTGCGAATGCAATCAGTGAAAATTCTGTTGTACTCAAAAGTCTACGTGAAACATTGATATTCTGTGACTAGATTTTCCAGACTTAAACATCAAAATCCTCAAAATATTATCATTCTCAGCCCAAGGGAGAGAAGAAAGTTTCTCTTCAGCTGGTTTTTGGAGACTGAATTAACAGATTTAACAGGGACTTGAACACTCTTTTCCAACTTTCCTGATCTGCAACTAGCTCAAGAGGTTTTAAAAAAAAAGACTGAAGCAGAATAATAAATTAAAGCAAACTAACCAGTTAACTTATATAGATTCATAGTCGTACGGCACAGAAACAGACCCTTTCGGTCCAATCAGTCCATGCCAAACATAATCCCAAACTAAACTAGTCCCATCTGCTCGCTCCTGGTCCATATCCCTCTAAACATTTCCAATTCATGTACTTATCCAAGTATCTTTTAAACGTTGTAATTGTGCCCACATCCACCACTTCCTCAGGAAGGTCATTCCACAAAGAACCACCCTCTGTGTTTAAAAAAAGAATTGCCCCTCGTGTCTTTTTTTTAAATCTCTCTCCTCTCACCTTTAAAAGATGTGCCCCCAGTTAGCTGAAGCTAAAGACTATTGTTAACTGCTCTCATCTATTCACAAACAGAAATAGTCTTCGACAGCTGGCATGATGGCATTGTAACTCTGTTCATGCAGAGACCCAGGGAATGCTCTGGGGACCCGGGTTCGAATCCCATTATGACAGATAACAGAATTTGATTTGAATTCAATTAAAAAAAAATCTAATTAAGAATTTAATGATGACCATGAATCCACTGTCGATTGTCGGGGAAAAAACCCATCTGGTTCACTAACTTCGTTTAGGGAAGGAAACCGCCAGCCTTACCTGATCTGGACTACATGTGACTCCAGACCCACAGCAATGTGGTTGATTTTTAACTGCCCTCTGGGCAATAAACACTGGTCTAGCCAGTGCTGCCTTCATCATGTAAGTGAATAAAAAAAACTGGGCCTTCATAGTGTCTTCAGTGCTATGCTGTTGTAGGCAACAAGCTTAAATGGTGTCCTTAACTATGTATTCGTTATGACAGAAAACTCTTGTTTTGTCAAGACACTGTGATAACCCTTGCTCAATAAAATGAAACCTAAATTTGCTGCCTTTTGAAAATCTCCGCTAACCTCCACTCACTTTTAAATTTTTACAACAGCGTAATTTCTTAAGTCAGGAGAGATGGTGAGCTGTTAGCTTTCATGATTCAGGGTATTGAGCAGTTACTAATATAATTCATTACAAATACAATCACATCCCTCTTCTTAAACAAATATTTAATTTTCTATATCATCATGGGGTGGGGGCCTGCAAAGAGGAGGGGTTCGGTCAGGACAGAAAGGGGAGAAGTGAGAGGCTACAAGGGAGTGGGTTTGATGGGGAGAAGCGAGTGATTGCAAAGGAGAAAAAGGGATTGGGGTTAAGTAAGTGGTGCAAAAGGGAGAAGGGAAATAGCCAGTGGTTGTAAAGAGGGCGTGGGAGGAAAGCTAACAAGAGGAACCTATCAACAAAGCAGCTAGCTACAGGTAGGCAGGAAAGCTCAAAATCACAGGTAATGAATTCCTTGCAAATTAATCTTTTTATGTTGCATGTTGGTTATTGAATAAAAGCATTTCTGTTGCCCACTTATTGTCTGCTGCCAGTTTATATACTGTAGTGTCCCCGGCTGTGTACTCAGATCACATGTGGACCAGCTGGTGAGAGTATTCACTGACATCTTTAACCTCTCCTTACTTTGATCCAAAGATTCCACCCGCTTCAAGAAGACCACCATCATCCACATGCCAAAGAAAAATCATGCAGCATGCCTCACTGATTACTGCCTGGTGGCTCTGACCTCCATAATTATTAAGCGCTTTGAGAGGTTAGTCATGGCTCACATCAACCCCAGCCTACCAGATTGCCCGATCCTTTGCAATTCACCTTCTGGTGCAACAGGTCCACGCTGGACACCATCTCCCTAGCCCTACCCTCGCCCCTGGAACATCTGGATAACAAGGACCGATGTCGGGCTCCTGCTTATTGACCCCAGCTCTGTCTTCAACACCATAATTCCAACAAACTAATCACCAAACTTCAAGACCTAGGTGTCATCTTCCCCCCTCTGTAACTGGATCCTTGACTTCCTGACCCGTAGATCACAATCAGTTAGAATCGGCAACAACACGTCCTGCACAACGACCCTGAACATCAATGCCCTGCAAGGCTGCATACTCAGCCTCCTACTGTACTCATTATATACTCACGACTTTGTGGCCAAATTCCATCCCAACTCTGTTTACAAGTTTGCTGACAACACCACCATTGTAGGTCGATCTCAAATACCAATGGCACAGAGTACGGTGAAGAGATTGAGTGATTAGCAGCATGGTGTAGAGACAATAAACTCTCCACCAATGTAAGCAAAACGAAAGACCTGGTCACTGACTTCAGAAAACGGAGGGCATGCCACTGTCTGCATCAATGGTGCTCAGGTGGAGATGGACCAGAGCGTCAGGTTCCTGAGAGTGATGAATACCAACAATCTGACCTGGTCCACCCATGTGAATGCGATGGTGAAGAAAGCATAACAATATTGCTACTTCCTCAGGAGGCTAAGGAAATTCAGCAAGTCCACAAAGACTCTGAGCAATTTTTATAGATGCACCATAGAAAGCATCCTATCTGGATGCATCTGCTCTTCCCAAGACTGCAAGAAACTATCGAGTCGTGAACACAGCGAGTCCTTCACACAAACCAGCCTTCCATCCACTGACTCAGTCTATACTTCCCACAGCTTTGGGAAAACAATCAAAATATCAAAGACCCCTCCAATTCCAATTATACTCTCTTCCATCAAGCAGGAGATATAAAGTACGAACAGATTCAATAACAGCTTCTTCCCGCTGTTATCAGACTTCTGAATGGACCACTGTGGGTTTCAAACATGTTTGGTTGATGTTAAGGTCATAGGGAGCATGAGTTTGCATTGCACCAATTAAATATTTAGGAGCCTTTGATTTTGATGGCAGCTGCCAAAATCAGAGTAAACAGGGAAATGTTGCCCCTTGTGGCAGATTCAATAGTGACTTATAAAGGGTCAACAGATTAAATACTTGGAGGCTATAGGGAAAGGGCAGTGGAATGAGATTAATTAAATAACTCTGACAATAATTCTGTCGAATAAAAACCCATTAGTCCTGTGACAGCTCAACCAACCTTGTATTGGTTGTACACCCTGGCTGAAAATGATGAGCTGTGATCTTAACATCAACGGAACATATTTGAAACCCACAAATCGAGACAGATAATTATTTTCGGCAGACAATTTTAAAAACTCCAATTGAGTCATGGGATTTAACAGCCGTGAAAAGTAGGAACAGGACGCATTCACTGTATTGAGTACGAAACACAAAGTGAATGGCAGTGAGGTAACAGAAACAAACCCAGGAGCGGGAGCAGTTGTCAATGGTGAATTTGTTTAAAAGAACTTTTCCTCCCAAGTTAAACACACAATAGTGAAAAACCTGGGAATAAGCAATGTTAAAAACAATGAATGAATAATAGCAAGGAACCTGGCATACAGGATGTTCACTCTCGGATAATGAAGCATTGGACTATTTTTTTAATGAAGTGTATTTTATTGTAATCAACTTTAATGAGATTAGTTTCACCACATTAATGATAATGAGCCGCAAGGTCTTCACCCATATTCTGCAAATGGCATGAAGTATTTATGCTGTGTGATTCAGATACTGGAATTCTTGTCAAGAGAATAGCTGAGTCCTACTGTTTACTTATCTCATTCTTCTTAAATGTTATGCAATGTATCAAGATGCCTATTTCACAATAAGTTTGGAATGAAAGAGAAAAGCATCACAGAGAATGAGAATCTTTTATAAAGGCCATCTCTTTATGCAAATGCTGCACCTTATTGTAAATAAAGGATAGAACATAAAAGTTAAGATTTATCTCAATATGACGTGCTCTTTTAAAGCATATTTTTAAGATAACGAGTGGAATTTTCTACTCTCGTGTGGTGTGAGGAAGGTGGGAAGAATGCAAAAATCAGAATCGCTATATTAAGAAAATGTGATTTTACCTTCAAACATTAAATGCGACTTCAGATACTCACCATTGAATGCGATTACTTCATCTCAAAGCTCCAACTCACCTTTTATCTTATGCCACTTCCAATTATCCTCTCTTTTCTGAGAAACTAGGCAGTGCAAATTCCTAACGTGTAAACCAGAGCAGAAACTTGGTGACGGCAGCTCACCGAATGCTTTTTCTGGTCTTCATGTAACTGATTGTTTAGCTCAATGTCAGTGCGTGCTCTGTGGCCACCATCCTCCTCAATCCATTGCCATTGCCATTGCCATTGCAAGTCAGGGTATAGGCAAACCACAAGCCTCACCACATCATCATGCTTGCTCTCAGAGCAACTCATGCACCGCTTTAAGCCCTGAACACTTCATTTTGAAACTCAGGGACATTTGCGACTCATGTGCCTCTACCACGTGGCTTTGCATTGCAGGGGACAGTCGGGATGCTCTCTTAGCACTCATTCACTTTGGACTTATTTGGAAACTGCCAGCCTCTGCATATTTTACTCTGCTTTTTCATTGACATGAAAACTTGCTAACTTCAGCACTGATTTACAGACTGCCGGTCTCTGTGTGGTTCACACTGCTTTCTTGCTGTATATGGTCTTCAGTGCTAAGTTGCAGGCTGCCAGCCTCTGTGGCATGCATTAATTTGCTCAGCACAGAGGAAGAGGCAGGCATCTTGTCACAGGGGGGAGCACTGAACTGTCAAAAGGACATGCTGTGTGGCACTGTACTGCAACAATGTCACACCTGCAGCATATTCGAGCACTCTACTTGCCGTGTGAGATAACAAGTTAACTCCATAATAACTTCACAAAATGGCTGACAGCATGTGCAAAGTAGGTGGAGTCAGTTTTTTTTCTTAAGGGGAAAAGTAAACCTTTTGAAATTCAGGCACTGCTAGGGGCAATTCCAGGAATCATGCCTGCACTGATCTGGTAATGCCAACTAGCTTCAAATTGCACTTCATCAGCATGTCAATTAGGTGGAGAGGGGGTTTGGGTTTGCTTGGGGGCAGGGAGGTTGTGGGCAGTTGGTGTTGGGAGTGCAGGTATACAAACCAAAAGGATAGGTCAACTATAGAGGGCACCTTTTTGGATAAAGACACCCAGAGTGGGACACGAAGAGACAGAGTGTAAAAACAGCAGCAAATAGAATCAAAGGCGGAGGTAAATGGCTGAGGTTAAGAAGGCAAAATTAATGCCTTTCGAATGCACAAAGTATTCAGAACAAAATAAATGAATTGACTCTGCTTGAGCCCATACATTGTAGGCAGGGTCAGTGCAGTATCGCAGGTGAAACACAAGGTGCAGCCGTGCAGAAAGAAGGGCCGTGATCTTTCACGCTCCGCAAGGGTAAGTGCCACTACCTTCTCTGTGCTACCTCACTCTAACACTGTCACAGCACACGCCTTTCACAAAGGCTAATAGACTTGATTTTCACTTTTGCCTGCATCGTGTCCACTCAATGGCTTTTGTCCATCTAACGCTCCCAAATGACTAAATCTTACTGCCCTCTGTACTTCCTCCTCAGTCTCTGAGAATACCTGAGCATCCTTCCTGCTCCTGCAAAGCCACTTCACTTTGATTTCATTTGGTAGGGGTAGGGCTACAATGTAGGTGGTGGTATTGGACATCAGGTGCGTTGCTGTTTCTAAGGAGAAAATTTTCAATTCAGCTTAGCTGGAACCTCAACTTTATTACAATTTACAGCAAAGACTAGTTGAGAGCTGCAAAGGCATGGTTGCTAAATTCATAGATGACACTGAGATAGGCAGTGAAGTAGATGCAAGGAAGTTGCAGACAGATATCCAGAGGTTGAATGACTGGACAAAAAAATTTAACAGATGGAGTATAATATAGGAAAACGTGAAGTTGTTCACTTTGTCGGGAAGAATATAATAGCAAAGTGTCACTCAAATGAAGAATGACTACAGAATTCTGAGGTGCAGAGGGTTCGAGTGTTCAAGTATATGGAGGGATATGGACAAACACAGGGAAATGGATTAGTATAATTGTGAAAGCTGGGCAGCAGGGGCAAGTTGGGTTGAAGGACCTGCTTCCTTGTTGTAGACCTCTATGACTGTATGGTCCATGAATCAGAAAATGCTAGTCTGCAGGTACAGCAAGTAATAAAGAAGTATAATGGGATGCTGTCCTTTATTACAAGAGGAATTGAACATAAAATAAGGATGTTATGCTTCGGTTATGCTGGATATTTTCCAGTGCACATCTATCATACTTAGTGCAATTTCGGTCTCCTGATTTAAGGAAGGATGCAAATGCAATTGAGGTCGTTCACTGAAGGTTTACTAGATTGATAATTGGAAGTCATGAATTCTCTTAGGAAGATAGGTGTGACAGTCTGGGCTTGTTTCCACTTGAGTTTAGAAGAGTGAATGATGACTTGATTGAGTTTTTAAAGTCCTGAATGGTCTTGACATAGCAAGGATGTTTCTTCCTGTCAGTGAGTGCAAAAGTACAGGTACATTCAGGACAGTAATAAGGATATTTTTTTTTTCTATCTACCTAAAAGGGTTTTGCAACTTTGGAACAGTCTGCCTCAGAAGGCAGTCGAAGCACTGTCTTAAATATTTCAAGAGAGAGTTGATTAGGCAATACTAGGCCTCTGGTTGATGCTTTAATGGGAGCTATCAGCACTTCCAGTGGCACTGACTGGTAATGGAGTGGGATTGACACTCACTTTAATGTTCCAAATCCGGGAAAGGCCCAAGGCTTGATGTATACTTAATTCTGACTGCCTTCACCAGTGGAGAAATTGGGGTCTACCCAACCAGCCTGGCAGATCGGTAAACCAGTGTGCAGAAAATAAAAACGTGAATTGTATCAAATTATGAGCAAAGCTGAAAGAACATTCTTGAAAATTCATTCACAGTATGTGAGCATCCTTGGCAAGGTGCAAATTTATTGCCCTTGAGAAAGTTGTGGCAAGCCATATTCTTGAACCGTTGCAGTCTATGTGGTGCAGGTACACCAGCGGTATTGTTAGGGAAGGAGTTCCAGGATCGTGATCCATAACTGTGAAGGATTGGCCACTATTTAATGATGACCGATAGTTAACTGATGCATTTTTCATAGCAATATCTCTGCCAATCAGAGCCCATTTGCCAACCACTAAATAGTGATCCTTCAAACAGTGTAAATATTGCTTTCCCTCCAGACTGGTATTTCTTGTGAATTGTTCTGATGAGTGCAAGCAAAAAAGTTTTTAAAAAAGTACTTTTTTTCAACAACACTCAAGCTCTGGACTAGCAAATAACTACTTGTATACTCAATGGTGTGGAAAATTTTGCAGATTACTCCAAAATTGTGACTAAAAACGCCGATTTAGGACTGTTACTAGAAAGTGCTTCTTCACGTGCACACACAAACAAGTCAACAAATGGAACAGACTCCAAGAAAGAATATGGAGCCAAAAGCTCCCAAAATCACTTAATAATTACTGAATGCCATAATGGAGAACTTTAATGCCTTTTTGATGGATAAACTGAGGAATATTGAATGGCAGTCCTCACCCATAATGACTCTGTGATCCCGAGTCTTGCCTATTCGTGCGATGGCATGGTGAGTACATTAAAGCCCTATGTCAACAGACAGCAGTTTACAGAATTTTTTTCAGTGAGAAGAGATGAAAAGTTCACATTCAATACTGTATCATTCTCTGAAGCGGAAACTATTTCATCCATTAAAGAGATGGAAACTTACTGGCCTGTAAGGTTACTGTGCCAAGAAATACAATTGACTTGCCTATGCCAGTGCTAGGCAGTGACCATCTCCACAGGAGAGAATCTAACCACTTCCCGTGACACCTAAAGGCATTATTAACAACGAATTCCCCCAATATTAAGATTCTGGGGGTTACCAGAACTGGACTAGCCACATAAATACATTGGCTACAAGAACAGGTCAGAGGCTAGGAATCCTAGAGCAAGTAGCTCACCTCCTGACTTCTCAGAGCCTGTTCACCAAATAAAAAACACAAGTCAGGAATATGATGAAATACTGCCTACTTGCCTGGATGTGTGCCGCTCCAAAAACACTCAAGAAGCTTGACACCATCCACGACAAAGCAGCCTGCTCAGTTGACACCACATCTGAAAACATTCACTCTCTCCACCACCAAAGCTGTCGTGTGTACCATCTATAAGATGCATTGCAGAAATTCAATGAGGCTCATCAGACAGCACCTTCCAAACCCATGACCACTACCATCTAGAAAGACAATCAGGATGGCAAATACTTGGGAACACTTCTGCCTTCAAGTGCCCCTCCAAGCCACTCACTATTCTGACTTGGAAATATATCAGCTTTCCTTCACTGTTGCTGGGTCAAAATCCTAGAACAGCCTCCCTAATGGTATTGCAGGGGTACCCACACCAAATTTGTTGTGGGTCAAGAATGCAGCTCACCACCACCTTCTCAAGGGCAACAAATGATGGCCCAGCCAATGACACCCAATTCCTATGAATACATTTTAAAAAAAAACATAATTCATTTGTCTCTTTTCTACTTGCCACTTCCCAATACAGTAGAAAACAGCAGGTCAGCTCATTCTCAAAAGCAATCAGCATGGTTGCAAATAATAGTTAGCATGTTAATATCCTAACTTATGGATTTTTGTTGTAATTTTCACTTGAGGAACACTATTACAGTGGATGTGATGCTTTATCAATGGAAATCTATTTGCTGAGGTCTGTATAACCATATTGTATTTCTTCTTTCATATTTAAATGCCATCATCACATTAAGTTATAAAAGTATTACTGCTTTATGTTTTATTGGCACTTACCCAGGTTTCATGAAGACTCTGCCGAAATGGATCTGGGCATGTAGGTCAATGTCCAACACCTGCTTCAGGTAATCCTATCAGACAGTAACAGTAATGGTAAAGGCTTGCATATGATTTAAATGACACCATTCTGAAATTAATATAATCATCATTACATAACAGCTCCACAACCATTATACCACAGATTTTCACATTATGACGGATGTATTATGAGATTGTCTCCATGATTAAAAGACCCGGTTTTTGTTCCTGGCTTTATAAAGTTTGAAGTAGCTGCTGTTAACTCACAGGCTGCCCTGTTCAACCTATACAAGCTAAAATCAGAGACACGCTTAACAATGGCAAACAATACCCCATTGTCGACAAAGCTATGAATACTTGATATACTTATTACTTGATCATGGCAAAGATTTTAAATCATACAAATTTAACTCGCTAGCCTTATCTTATGATGAAAACCCAAGATCTGGCAATGCTTGTGACTTACTGAGATACCACATTCTGAAAGGTACATTTCAGTCCATCGCTGTATACTCAGGAAAGTGAATGCAAAACTATTTAAAGAACGATAAACTATCAGCTTTCCAAACAAATGCCCTTGTGAACTGATTCCAGTTGCTTGCATAAATATAATGCTGGTTAAGATTTCACCCCAGTCTTTTTTGCTTTCTGCTATAGTTTTCTTTGGAAATAAATCCAATATCGCTTAAGACTGTATATAGTGGTATGTGATTTTTCCATTTGTCAGTCATGAGAGGCAGTTACCATGTCAGGTATTTTCCAACATGAACCAACCAAAACAGGAAATAATTGACAGTCCCAAGCCATGTAAAGAATGTAGGTTTCAGTTTATTGCATATCTTCGTCTGCTAATGCAAATTGCTGTAAAAGGTGTCTGTGAAAATGCCTGAACTCCAAGTTAGTTGACATCATCTCCTGAGCAATGCCAACTGTAATCACTTTGCTGGACATGCTTTCAATGTTAAAGGCCCCAAACTTTGAAATACTCTCTGCACATCCTCCACTTTTAAATCACCGCTTTAAAGCCAATTTCTTCTTAAGTGCTTTAAAGTCTTTCAAGTACTTTGTGTGAAGTAAATGCTCATGTGATGTGCCCTGGAATGTTTATTACTGTAAAGGTACTATATAAAAATATTGTTGTGCCGTCAGCACCACAATCTGTGTGGTTGATGACTTTGCATTGCTAATGTTTGTACTAGATATAAAATATATGCCCATTTCCTGAGCAGGAAAACTGATTACCTTTAAAATTTCTATGGAATTTCCAGTGAGAGTGCGACAATCACTTGTGGCAATATTGTCTAGCATGTTATATATTCAAAATCAAACATTCTTGGTCGGATGTTTAGATGTGAATTTGACAAGTTTTAGTTGCCCACTCTTTCCCCAACCCATCCCACATCTTTTTTAAATGGGCTTGCCCTCAGAATAGCTGATCTATTACCTACCGTTAACATCTACTGTTTATCTATATCATTTCCCTACTAACATTAACACTCCCATTTGTATTTTGTTTTGTGACATCTTTACCATCTATGTCATTTGCTCCTCCACTCCTTTTTTTCTGTAGCATGAAACCAATCACTCTTCCAGGCCCCTTCAGTCCCAAGTAAGAATCATACTGGACTTGAAATGTTACCTTGCTTTCTTTTTCCACAGATGCTGTCAGGATAAAGGGCTCTGGAGTGCAGGCAGGAATGTAGAGTTGGGACCAGGATACTGATGGGGCTCGAAGGGCTGAATCACCTACTCCTGCTCCTAATTCCTATGTTGTGTCAACTGAGTCTGATTTTGGGGGATTGAAGAATAACACATGTAAAAGGCATCAGTATCTGTCCATGGTTACAAGGTGGTTTATACTGCATGTTTTTGTACGAGTACATGTAAACATTTTGAAGCAACACCAATAAAAATAAGAGATAGTAGGAACTGCCGATGCTGGAGT
>JAHRHZ010000283.1:17964870-17977964 GCA_024137785.1 Ginglymostoma cirratum | reverse complement strand
GCAACCAGGATGGGCCATCCAGTGCTTCTGAGTGCAAGGCCTCCTCCAGTAGATTGTAAAGTTCAGGAATAATGGGATGGGACAACCTTAATTGGTACCTGCCCTGCCTTTCAGATGGTTGAAGACAATGACTGCAAGGACTATAAATGCAGGTCTGAGCATTCTCCCCTGCCTCCTTGGTGGATCTTTACCTGCTGTTTTTCCTTCTGAATGCTATACAGCGGCCCTGGTGGTGGCTGTTCTTGCTGGGATTGCTCATGAGGTTGTAATGGCTGTCTCCTTTTGCGTTGTCTTTGGCATTGCACTAAGCTACAATGAATTCAGGGATGGCATTCTAAAGTGAATTCTATGAGCAGTTAATCTGTGGGGGCATGTCTGAAAAGTAACATGATTTTATTCAAGGAATTCCTGAACATTTGCATCCATCATTGAAGCCTCATGTAATGCTTTCACGCAATATAGCTTCGAGGCTTCAGAAGGAAGTCAGTGTCATGCCTCCAGATGGATCTCTGAGTGTGAGAGCTTATCCAATTTCACAACCAAACTTTTCACACCACGTCAGAATTCTGCCGATAAATCACCGTGATAGCCTGCCACACCCTCCCACCGCAACCCCCAGTAGTCACTATGATAGCTTGCCATACCCTGTTCCATACCCTGATACCGTGTTCTGCACCACCCTGCAAAGAAAAGGCTCAATTCCACATGACAGCCTGTGTACTTGTATACTTAGATTTTAGCAAGAGGATCTCGCAGGTGGAATGCAGTAATGAAATGGAAACTTCAGGCTCCATTGTTGTTGTCTTGTTAGGTTATGGCACTTGCCAGCTGATAGGAGAACAAGATCACTTCAGCACACTATGTAATGCTCATAATTGCTTGAAGATATCATTTTTAATCTGTCTTCCTGGCTGCAAATGACTTGCTGAGTTTGAAGCCAGATGGGTGGCATCGCTTATCTAGAAGTCTAAGAGGCAGCTGACCTTCAGAGGAACAACTCAGGATGCCAGTGTATAAATCTGGGGTAAGACTTAGGCTACATCCCATACCTGAGAGTCTGAGAAGCAGCTTGAAACTGGCCCACGCCGAGTTTGTAAGGAGAGCTCATTTTCTCTGAAGCCATAGGAAAGCTGTAAGCTCATTGGTTGATAAGAGGAACTGTTTTTAAATTGCTGTAAATTAGAAAAGTGTGTCTTTTTTTGACAAAGTAGCTTTAACTGAGAAAAACTGGGGAAAAAGGGAAAGTCAAAACCAGTATAACAAAGCAATTCAAAATAGACGTAAGTTAACGTAAAAAGTGGCAGCACAGCTCAGTTGAGTGGAATGAAGCTCTTGTAATTTGTGACAAGTCATTGCTGATGACTATGTGCACGAAATGCTACCAGCTGTAGAAAAGAGAGATCCATTTTCCATTTTAGAAACTGGCAAAGATATGACTTCCTTAAGACAGTGCAGTCAGAGCCATATTGGTGGTACTACATGTGGCTCAGCGGTACAGGACAGGAGGGAGAAGAAGGAAGAACAATAGCAGTTGGAGATTAATTGATTAGGCAAACAGAGATACATTTCTCTGGTGATCCATGATGGCATAGTGCCTCCCTGGTGCCAAAGTCAAAGATGTCACAGTGCAGCTGCAGGATATTCTTTGAGGAAAGGTGAATAGCCAAAGGTTGCAGTTCACAATGGCACCACTGACTCTGGTTTGGGGGGTTGTGGGGTTGTGGGGTTGCTGGGGGTTGGGGGGGGCGGGTGCGAGGTGAAATATCATCCTGTATTTGGAGAGCTAGGTAGAAAGCTTGCAAGCAAGACCTCAACTGCTAAGCATGTGAGTCTAGAAGTAGAAGGATGAGGCAGATGGTGCCTGTACAAGCTGGAAGGAACGCTCCTGAACAGTCTTAAATCCTTGCCGGGTTTGCTGGTACTGTTTGGAAGCTGAAACTAACTTGGCAGAGGTGTGGGAAACAAGTGAGAATATTAGAGAAAAATATCAGGTTGCATTTGCAGAGAGAACAGAGTCAAAAAGTGAAGTCAAAGTAAAGGAGAAAGTAATGAAATGTAAATCAGGGTTACTCTGCCTGTATGAATGCGCAGAGTATAGTAAATAAGACTGGAGAACTGCAGGTGCACTTGGCATATGGAAATATGATGTTGTGGAAATAACAGAGTCCTGGCTCCAGGAAAAGCAGGACTCGGTGTTAAATAACTGGGTACAAGGGATTCAGGAAAATAAAGGAGAAACAAAGGAAAGGTGGAGGGATGGGGATATTTCTTAAGGAGAGCACTGGAATGCTGGAGAAAATGGACAGTGTTGAAAGACAGAGTTAATTTAGCTAAGGAATAAAAAGGGTGCAATAATATTGCTCCGTGCACACTATAGACTACCAAACTAGTGGAGAGGATGTAGAGGAATAAATCTGCAGGGCAGTCACAGAGAATGCAAACAATATAGGCAGGTGTAATGGGAGACTTTAACACTTGAATGTAGTTTGGGACACTGGTAGCATAAAGCACGGCAAAGGACAAACTTTCTCGATGCGTTTGGGAAAACCCTTCTACAGAAGTACATGCCCTATCTAACAAGAAAGGATGCACATTTGAATGTGGAGATGAGGTGGCTAAGTAGATGAAGGGTCAATGGGAGATATGTAGGAGACTGTGATCACAGTAATGAAAGATTTAAGACAGTGACAGGGAAGGATAATAGTCAATCTGTAGGAAGAATAATTTACTGGGAAAAAGTTGATTTCAATGAGGCAAGAATGGCACTCAGCTGAATAGACTGGAGCAAAAGGCTTACAGGAAAAATTAGCCCCATGATGGGTTACCTTGAAAAGAAATGGCTCTGACACAGTTAAAGTATATTCGATCAAATGGAAAAGGGCAGGTAATCAAATCAAGAGTTCCAGGTGAAGCAGCGCTTTACCTGCGCTTCACTCAACCTAGTCTACCGCATTCACTGCTGACAACGTGGTTTCCTCTACATTGGGGAATCAAAATTTTAGGACTTCAGCACCTTGCCCACACTTCCTCCCACCCACACACCAAGCCTTGTTATCACATGGCCTACTATTATACACAACTCATCGTTAGCCACTAATGGTTGCTGTTGGCAGTTATTTACTCTCCTAGGCTGACCGTTATCCACTCCTTTGTCTGTCCACCTGTTTTTCTTACTCTTTGGGTTCTGTCTCCACCTATAGTTTACTCCTTACGCAACCCCCCAACTATCTTCTGCATAATTCCAATCTTTTTCGAGCTACCATCAGTTCTGAGGAAAGGTCACTTGACCCGAAACGTTAACTCTGATTTCTCCCCACAGACGCTACCAGACCTGCTGCATTTTTTTCAGCAATTTCCGTTTTTGTTTCAAATCCAGAGTTCCTGGATTAGAAAGGAGTTAGAAATTCCATTAGAGAAGTAAAGGGGTGCTTATGACAAGTGTTAGGTAGACAATACAATTGAGAACCAAGGTGAACATCGAAGGTTCATCGGGAAATGAAAATAAAATTTAGAGAAGCAAACTGAGATTACCAGAAAAGACAGGCCACCAAAATGAAGGGGAATCCCAAGGTCTTCTACAGGCATATAAATAAGAGGAGGAAAAGGACCAATTAGGGACCAAAAAGAAAACTGTACACTTGGAGGCATGAATAAGTTGTCTTTATCAAGGAGGCAGATGCTACCCAAGCCATAGTGACAAAGGAGGAAACTTTGACTGGAAAGATTCAAAATTGACAAGGAGGTGACCTTGGGTACACTGTTGGTACTTAGAAGTCGATAAGGCAATGGGACTGGATGAGATGCATTGAAGGATTTTTGAGGAAGTGCGAGCAGAACTTGGAGGCACACTGGCCAGAATCTTTTAGCTTTGGCTAGATTTTGGGAAGATGCCAGGACGCTGGAGAATTGCAAACATTATAGCCTTTTTTAGGAAAGGTTATATGCATAAGCACAGTCACTACAGACCAGTCAGTATAACTTGGTGGGAAAACTGCGAGAAGTAGTTATTCCAGACAGAATTAGTAGACATGTGGTAAAAGGTGGAATGATCAGGAAAAGCCAATATGGATTTCCAAAGGTGAAACTGTGTTTAACTAACTTTCTGGAGTTTTAATACAGGTAACAAAAAGAGTTGGTGAGGGTAATACTGTTGATGTTATGTATCTGAACTTCCAAAAGGCATTCAATGCAGAACCCCATATCAGACTTGTGAAAAATGTTATAACTCTTGGAATAAAGGAGATAGTAGCAACGTAGATACAAAATTGGCTAACTAATACAAAACTGAGAGTAATGGTCTACTAATGTTCTGAGGAAGTGATACCGGACCCAAAACGTTAACTCTGATTTTTTTTCTTCACAGATGCTGCCAAACCTACTGAGCTTTTCCAGCAACTTTGTTTTTGTGCAATTGTCCACTAATATTTTTCAAGCTGGAGGAAGTTTTGTAATGGAATACTTGCTTTTCCTACTATGTATTAATGATCAAGATCTTGGTGTGCAGGGGACAACTGAAAAGTTTCAAGAAGATACGAACCTTGTAAACTGAGAGGAGGACAGTGTAGGACAGTCTAAATATAAACAAGGTGGTGCAGTGGGCACATAGGTGGAGCGTGAAATTCAATGTGGAGAAGTAGAAAATGTTTTAGACGAGTATGGGAGGATTGATCAATAAGGTTGCAGACGATACAAAAATTGGTGGGGTCACAAATAGTGAGGAGGTAGCTTTCGATTACAGAAATATATTGACAGACTGGTCAGAGGGGCTGATCCGTGGTAAATGGAATTTAATCTGGATAAATGTGAAGTGATGCATTTGGGCAGGACAAACAAGACCAGGGAACACAAATCGGAGCCTGAAAACATCAAGGATCGGACAGACCTTGGTAATGTGGTCCCTTAAAGTATCAGGACAAGTAGGTGCAGGGAGGTTATGCTGGAGATGTATAAAATGTTGGTTGGGCCACAGCTGGAGTAGTGTGTGCAGAGGACATTCACCAGCATGTTGTCTTGGTGGGACAGTTTCAATTTTGAAGAGAGACTGGACACACTGGCCATGATTGAGACATATAAAATTGAGGGGCATTGATAGGGTAAACAGGAAGAAACATTTTTCCTTAATGGAGGGTTCAATGTCCAGGGCGTAGATTTAAAGTAAGGGGCAGAAGATTTAGTGGTGATGTGAGGAAAAACTTTTTCAGCTATAGGGTGGTGGGAATCTGGAACTCACTGACTGTAGATGCAGAAAACCTCACGATATTTAAGAAGTACTTAGATGTGTACTTGTGACATCAAGGCTATGGGCCTACTGGAAAATAGGATTAGTTAGGCAGTTGTTTTTTGACTGGCACAGGTGCGATGGACCTTTCTCCGTGCTGTAGATCTCCATGACAAGGTGTGAGGTGATACATTTTGACAGAAAGAACAAGGACGGACAACACAAAATAGGGAATACAATTTGTAAGAGGGTGCAGGAACAGAAGGATCTGTGTGTATATATGGATCATTGAAGGTGGCAGGATAGGTGGACAGAGGAATTAATAAAGCTTACAGTACCCTGGACTCTCTAATGGGGCACAGACGCCAAAAGCAAGGACGTTTTGCTGAACTTGTTTATGCCACCTGTTAGAACTCAGCATGAGTACTACGTAGTCCTGGCTACCACTCTTTAGAAAGCATGTGAATGCAGTAGAGATAGTGCAGAAGAGATTTACAGAACTAGTTCTAGGGATAAGAAATGTTAGTTATCAGGATTAATTGGAGGGGTTGGGACAGTTTTCAAAATCATGAGACGTCTGAGCAGATTAGAAGTGATGGTTTCATTTCTGCTCAGAAAAGAATCAAGAACAAGAGGGCACAGATTTAAGATGATTTGGAAAAGTACCAATACACTTCTGTGATTATGTGCATTATTTGGTCAATGGAAGCATGAATATTGAAATTGTTCCGAGCAGGGCCTCAAATTCCAAGACCTTTTACTCCACCTTGAACAGACAAAGTAACAAACTCCATCCTCTCAGGCCCCTGTTGGCCCTACACCCTTCCATGTAGAGCTAGTAGTTTCAGAGCTTTTCAGAGCTAATAGTTTGTCTTTCCCTGTTCTTATTAACCAGGAAGTCTCACCTTCCTCTCTACAATTACCTCCTAACACAATGACCATTCCTTTAGAGGTGTCGTACGATGCCAGTCCCTTGTCTTGAATTGTCTCCATTCACCAGGATTCCATGGACTGCCATCTGATGATTATTGTCCAAACCCCCATGACTGACCATGAGATAATCTTCCAGACTGACATGGCTGGACAACCCTGACTGACCATATCTTTTGATATTTCTGTACCTTTGGTTGTGAACTGAAATGGGAACAGAATTGTTTTAAAAATGAAGCATTGTAGAAAGGATTAATTCACTTTATAAAAGCAAGTCACCTGAAACTCATTGTAAGTGCTGTCCACACTGCAATTTGTTCAAAGTGCGAAGTCTAGTTGCAGGTGAGCTGGAGCCAAGGAGCGTATACGATGGAGGTCTGGCCAGCAACAGCTAGCTGTTTGATCTGGGGAATGGTGACCTGCTGTCGATGACAAAGGGCTTCTGCCTGCCAACAGCTATGTGACTCACGGGATAACAAGCGTGGGGCTGGATGAACACAGCAGGTCAAGCAGCATCATAGGAGCAGGAAAACTTTCACTCCTGGGTAGCTAAACAATTTGTGAGAGTGAATATTTGAGCAGAAGCCATTCGACTTCTGAAGAGGATGAAGCTGTCCTCTCTGTCGTAAATACACATCAAGCCTGAAGTTGCTGTAAGCTATGGTTCTCAACTAATGTGTCATCACTGAGCATGTGATGTTTGATAGTACTGTTGAGTGCTATCACTTCACTGATAATTGAGAGTACACTGATGGGGCAGTAATTGGCCATGTTTCATTATCCTGCTTTTTGCGTACAGAACATATCTGGACAGTTTTCCACATTGTCGGGTAGATGCCAGTGTTGTAACTGTACTGGAAGAGCTTGGCTAGGGGAGCGGCAAGTTCTGGAGCACAAGTCTTTAGTACTGTTGCCAGAATATTGTCAGGCCCCAAAATCTGTGCAGTATCCAATGCCTGTAACCATTTTTTTCTGAGGAAATAATAGAAACAGGTCTGTGCTTTCTGTCAACCTGAGACTAAAGACAGGTAAATTGAGGGACTTTGCATACTTTAATAAAATATTTAACTTTGTGATGATTCCATTAATACCAAGGCTTGATTTCCTGTGGGCTGCTCCACTGAGGAGTATCACTGTTGTTCATCCATTGGACTGACGTCTCAACTGTGCTCCGAACGGTCTACCTGTATTCGCTGACAGTTTGCACAGCCTCCAGGATTGACTGTAGTCCAATGTAATGGAATGTAAGGACATGAATCCCTGAACTCGACTAGGATCAAGTGCCTGACTGACCGTGACCAACCCTTTGTAATGTTACCAATCCCTTGCTTGGTACAGTATTCCCCATTCACCGCACGAAGGAAAGCTTTTTTTGACTTTTACAATTTGCCATTTGTTTGAAACACTCATACCTGGAATACTGTGAACAGTTTTGTCTCCTTACTGAGGGAAAGATATATTAGCATTGAAGGCAGTTCAGAGAAAGTTCATTTGGTAGATTCTGGGCAAAAAGGGATTTTCTTATGAGTAGAGGTTGAGTAGATTGGGACGTATTTATTGGAGTTGAGGAGAAAAATCACCATCCTGATTTGAAACTATAACGCCATTCCTTCACTGCTTGTATCAAATTTCAACTCCATGGGTGCATCTAACTACAATGGACTGCAGCGGCTCAAGAAGCTGGGGACTTTCCACAATTTCTCATGGAGTTTAAGAATGGTGAGGAAATGCTGGCCTTGCTAGTGATACCCATGTCTCATGGAATTAAAAAAAAATCAATCCCTCATGGTAATGCGAATCAGATTCCTGTGTTATAGTTTGAAAACGGATATTTGTCAAATTTCATTTGTTTCTATTCAATTACAGATTACATAGCTGATTTTAGCCTGTTAAAGTTCTGGTCTGTCTTTGTTATTCCACCACTCTGAACTGATTGACAGTATCGCAAGTGACCATGTACATTCCAGGACAATGGATTACAGTGATTTATTACTCATCTTGCTAATCATACTTTCTGCAAAACCAGACTGCAGCTTCTGGATCACGTGATTCCAAGTCCATTTGTGGGAGCTGCAGTTAAATTGTTACAAGGGAAAATATGTATTCAAATCATGCAAGTTGGGTCATCTAACTAGTCACGTCTGCTTTGGTTCTTCAATTGACAAAAAGTCTCCTCAAATCACAAGGAAGTGAGCATTGATGGTATTGCAATGCAGTCTTCGTTTTGTGATTAACCTGGTCACACTTTTTATGGGGCATGGCATTACTTGCAGGTACTGCCACTCTTAGCAGACGAAGCAAGATATTTGTTTATTTAGTTGTATTTATTATACATAAATATAACTTGAACAAAACACTAGCTTTTTTTTAAGGCGAAGGAAGACGGAACAATGTTTTTCATTTGATTGTGGGATATAGATGGCATTGGTTATGCTAGCATTTATTGCCCATCTCTAACTACCCAGAATGCAGTTCAGAGTCATAGGTATGGATAGGAGTTACCTGTCTTCAAGGACATCACTGAATCAGATGGGGATTTTATGACAATTGACAGTGGTTTCATGGTCATCATTACACTCTTAATTCCAGATTTTTATTGAATTCAAATTTCATCATGGTGAGATTTGAAACCAGAACATTACCTGCCTCTCTAGATTACAATATCCCCAAATGGAATCGCAGAATACAGAACCTGAATCAAGTCAGAAAGAGGCCATTCAGCCCAGCCTGTCTGTGTCAGCTCTCTGAAGCAGTAATTTACCTAACGCTACTCCCTGGCCTTCTTCCTGTAGCTCCACATTTCCTCCTTTCAGATAATGATCCAATTCCCTGTTAAATGCATCAATTGAATCTCTCTTCACGACACACTAAAACAGTGCATTCAGTTCTTAACCATTCACTGCATGTAAAGTCTTTCCTGATGTCTCCATTGCTTAGTTTGCCAACTGTAAATGTGCAGTACACGCCTTCCTCAATCTAGAGATAGGTACCAGGGAGAGAAACAATCCAACTGCGTAAACTACACATATCATTCTGATAACAACTGATTGGTATTTTCCACTCCTTCAGGTTCAGGAAGGTTATTTATATGGACGGATCATGAACGTAACCAGATTAACCTTTGTGACAATCGGGTAGATTAATTTGAATGTTACGAATTTTGATATTCAGCCAAGAAACTGTGCTGAGATGGATTGGATGACTCAAAGGTTAAAAGCTTTCTCTTTAATAATAGTATTCATTCGTCAAACCAACCATTTGACAAATCGTGTTTAACTCCTTAAGTAGTGGTTATTAAGGTGCTATTGTCATGGAAATGATTCTATTTCTTAGGCATTCACTCAAAAGATCCTTAATTGTTGTTTGAATTGAACTGTGCGTTTGTCCACGTGGCAGCATTACGCATTTGTCATCTTATGCTGATGGATGCGTTGCCACGGAAACATATCTGCTTTCAGATTCATGAGTAAATTCTCCCGAATTGAGGCGAGAAACAATGGTGCGGTGCCTTAATCCAGCTTGATACAAATTTAGGTCCCTGCTATTTCAGTTGCTGACTCTCACAATCTAAAGATGTTCAGTTACAATAGTACAGATTTAACTTTCTCAAGCAGGAGAAGTCAAATGAGCCCGTCAGAACAATGTTATCCAATATCCTCTGAGGAGCGGTCAGAGATCTAATCCAGCTCAAGATTATCCGAAAACAGTAACAGCTTCTTCTTGCTATGCTTCTTTAGGTTTCCAGAATTGCCTTCATTTTGGTTACTCTATCATCCCAGATCCATTTCCGCGCCCCCGTCCCTTAGTACACAAATGCTGTGCCATTACATTCTTTACACAGGCAATAATATAGCAACGCAACTTCATAAAATCATAGAATCCCTACAGCGTGGAAGCTGGCCATTAGATCCCCCAAGTCCACACTGACCCTCCGAAGAACATCCCACCCAGACTCATATCCCCCCTACCCTATCCCTGTAACCCTGCATTTCCCATGGCTAATCCACCTAGCCTGCACATCCCTGGACACTATGGGTAATTTAGCATGGCCACTCCACCTAACCTGCGCATTTTTGGACTGTGGGAGGAAACCCGAGCACCCGGAGGAAACCCACACAGACACAGGGAGAAAGTGCAGACTCCACACAGACAGTTGCTTGAGGCTGGAATCGAACCTGGCAGCAGTATTAACCACTGAACCATTGTGTCGCCCAGTACAAAGGGGCAGACGATCCAGAAAAGATGGGATGGCAGTATTCGACCCAATTTGTTGTAGGGACAGTGAAGTTTTTTCAGCAGTTCATTTTACAATATGAACATTTGCATGTAGAACTTTATACGCCACACAAAATTCTGACGATATCCACTCAAATCAGGTACATTAATACTAACATTGTAAGCAGATATTTTTTGTCAATATTTAGATTGTTGTTTATGCAATGTTTTAAGAGCTTATCATGGGAGTTCTAGTTTGGTTCTCCATTCAATGGCTTCCTGAGATGGTAAGTGGAACAATGACAAACCCTCTGCTTGAGAAGATACAACATAGGTCGACAATAATAGGAAACAGAGAAAGTAGCGTATTATCTTCTGGCCTGGGAAAGATTAATTTGTAAAGGAAAGAACATTTTCCAGAACATTTATACTGAAGAAAAGTAAGCCAGTGTATGGAGATAAATAACCCTTCCCACTCAATAATGACAATACGTCTCATAAATTTTATAGTGTCAATATATGAGAAGGTGCTGATAATTTCAGACAACCGCCTTGATCTACTTAAACCCGAGGCAGGAACACTACACAAACAGTGCTTCTCAATATATAAATGTGACACAAATGTTCATTGTACTAACGATGCGCTGACCGGTATGACTAAAAAGACGCGTAATGTTTTAGCATGGTTTATCGCCATGCTCTCAGACATAAGAGTTGATGGATGTGAAAAGACAGCTATTTGTTATAAAAGGCAAAGGGAATGGCATTACATTCAGTCACGTTGTATTCTTCAAAGCTGTTCAAGAACTCACTATTTTGGAATGCCACCCATGGATCAGTCGATTAGGTAATAACATTTGGAAAGGGATTTGTACTGAATTTGACAATAATTCAAGAAAAACAAATGTACTTTAAACCATTGCAAAATGAAAGTTATTCTGACTCTACGCATTTGCATCTGAAATAACCATTTTCATCCACAAAGCCAAAAAAATCCTTGTTGAAGCAGTTACGTCACTTGTAATACTACACTTCTCTAGTATGGGAAGAGCTTATCATGGGAGTTCTAGTTTGGTTCTCCATTCAATGGCTTCCTGAGATGGTGAGTGGAACAATGACAAACCCTCTGCTTGAGAAGATACAATATAGGTCGACAATAATAAGAAATAGAGGAAGTAGTGTGTTATTGACAGAGACATGCAACGCCATATGGTCATGAACAGTCATAGAGACTTAACTAACTAAAGGAAGGAGGAAGTTTCATGAACATTCTCACTCTCAACAATAAGGAAATCTTGCTTACAAATGCACAAGACAAGGCTGAAACATTCACAATCATTTTTCTGGAGAGGCCAAGTAGATTATCCACATTGCCCGGCTTTTGAGGTTCCCTGTATTATAGAATTCAGTCAAACCAACTTGATTCGAACTTTGATATTAAAGACAGTTGAGCACATTGGATACAGCAAAGACCTATGCATCCTGATAACTTTTGGCTTTAGGTTTGATGGCTGATGCTCCAGAACTTGCCATGTCTTTAATGGAGTTGTACAACGACTACATCTACCTGACAAAGTGGAAAATTGCCCAGGTATGTCCTTTCCGTGAAAAGCAGGACAAAACCAATGTTGCCAATTAACGTGGAACAATCCCTCTTCCGTACCTACGCTGGCCCTAAACCCCACCTCTTCCTCCGTTACATTGATGACTGCATCGGCGCCGCCTCGTGCTCCCACGAGGAGCTCGACCAGTTCATCCAATTCACCAACACCTTCCACCCCAACCTGAAGTTCACCTGGACCATCTCCAACACTTCTCTCTCCTTCCTGGACCTCTCTGTCTCCATCTCGGGCAACCACCTAGAAACCGAAGTCCATTTCAAGCCCACTGACTCCCACAGCTACCTGGAATACACCTCCTCCCACCCACCTTCCTGCAAAAATGCCATCCCCTATTCCAATTCCTTCGCCTCCGCCGCATCTGCTCCCAGGATGAGACATTCCACTCCCGTACATCTCAGACGTCCTCATTCTTCAAGGACCGCAACTTCCCCCCCACCAGTGGTCGAGAACGCCCTCGACCGAGTCTCCCGCATTTCCCGTAACACATCCCTCACGCCCCGTCCCCGCAACAATAACCAAAAAAGAATCCCCCTCGTCCTCACATACCACCCCACCAACCTCCGGATCCAACGCATCATCCTCCGACACTTCCGCCATCTGCAATCAGACCCCACCACCAAAGACATTTTTCCCTCCCCACCCTTATCTGCCTTCCGGAGGGACCATTCCCCCCGCGACTCCCTTGTTCGCTCCACACTCCTCTCCAGCCCTACCACACCCGGCACCTTTCCCTGCAACCGCAGGAAGTGCTACACCTGCCCCCACACCTCCTCCCTCACCCCAATCCCAGGCCCCAAGAAGACTTTCCACATCAGGCAGATGTTCACCTGCACATCTGCTAATGTGGTATACTGCATCCGCTGTACCCGTTGTGGCTTCCTCTACATCGGGGAAACCAAGCGGAGGCTTGGGGACCGCTTTGCAGAACACCTGCACTCAGTTCGCAACAAACAACTGCACCTCCCAGTCGCGAACCATTTCAACTCCCCTCCCATTCCTCAGACGACATGTCCATCCTGGGCCTCCTACAATGCCACAGTGATGCCACCCGAAGGCTGAAGGAACAGTAAATCATATTCAGCCTGGGAACCCTGCAGCCCAATGGCATC
>JAHRHZ010000283.1:17939157-17964770 GCA_024137785.1 Ginglymostoma cirratum | reverse complement strand
TCTTCCCCTCCCCCATTTCTGTTGAAGGGTCTAGGCCCGAAACGTCAAGTTTTCCTGCTCCTATGATGCTGCTTGGCCTGCTGTGTTCATCCAGCCCCACGCCTTGTTATCTCTATTGCCAATTAATGCCCTATCAGTCTATCCTCAATCATCACAGAAGTAATGGAAGATGTCAATGACAATGCTATCAAATTGCGCTTACTCATTTACATACTCACATGCTCATTGATGCATCTTATGGGTTCTACCAAAACATGTGCCTCTAAACTTCATTACACTTTTGGGGTAAACATTGAATTCCAGAAAGGAGATGAAGTGTGAGTGAATATCCTTCACAAGGCATTGTTTGATCCGAGTGTCAAACAAAGGAGTCTTCATAAAACTGAAGTTGATGGAAATCAAGGAGAAAAGTCTCCATTGGCTGCAGTTATACATAGCACAATGGAATAATGTTATGGTGTTAGAAGCCTATTAGTTCAGTTGAAGACAACGGAGCAGGATGTCCTCAGGGTTATATCCTAGGTAGTTCAACTTCAGCTGCTTCATTAATGACTTTCTTTCCTTCATAAAGTTAGAAGTGGAGATGTTCATTGACGAACGTACAGTGTTCAGTCCCACTTGAAAATGCTCAGACAACGAAGCTGTCTGTGTCCGTATGCAGCAAGAGGTGAATATTCACAATTGGAAAGTAACATTCATAGTACTAATGTTGTGGGTTTCCGTCGGGTGTTCTGGGTTCCTCCCATAGTCCAAAGTTGTGCAGGGTAAGTGAAATGGCCAGGTTAAATTGCTCATAGTGTCCAGGGATGTGTAGATTAGGTGGATTAGCCATTGGAAAAGGGGAGGAATAGGATAGGGAATAGGGGAGGGAAGTGAGTCTGGGTTGGATGTTCTTCAGAGAGTCAGTGTAACCTTGTTGGGCTGAGTGGCCTGTTCCCACACTACAGGGATTCTATTCTATGGATCTAATAATGATTAGTTCCAACAAGATTATAACTATCTCCACAGGTATTTAATGATATTACCATCATTGAATCCCCAATCAGCAACATTTTGGGGATCATCATTGACCAAAAACTCAACTGGACCAGCAATATAAAACAGCATGTCAAATATTGTGGTGGGAAACTCTCCTCCTGCTTCTTCTCCATTACTGGTCCACCACCTCTATGGTCTAAGACTGCTGTGTTATGCAGTACTCTCCATTTGTCTCAATTACTGCACTCCAAGAACAATCAAGACACTTGGTACCATTCAGGACAATGCTGTTCACTTGACAGATGTCTAAAATGTTCTCCCTGCACCACACAGCCATAGTGTGAAATGCAGAAACCAAGTTGTGCATATCAGGGGTTCACAAACTGCAGTTAAAAATACATTATCAAACAATCTACACTTGTGTTGTTGGTTGAGGACACTATAAGAATTCCAAATGCCATTGAATAACATCAAAAGTTATTTTATGTCCACTTCATCCTACAATGTCGTTTTCAATAATGCAGCACTCCCTTAATAGTGCACTCAAGGTCAGCCAGTAAAATATCCTCATGTCTCTGGACTGAGGATATAAACAACTATTGTTTGATTCATAAGTCAGATTTCTAGCACTGTTTCAGGAGAAGGTGATTCTCTTGGTGTAATCACAAACGTTTATCCCTCAACCAATATCACTCAAATAAACTATTTAGTTCTTTACCCTTATTGTTGCCTATGAGACTTTGCTGTGTGAAAATTGATGACTGTGATTCTCTACATTGTCTTGGTGACAACTCAGGGCAACTTGAAGATGTGAAGTGCAAATTCTCTCTGTTCAACCTAGTATGTTGACAACAGACAGTACTTGTGCCACACAACAGTTCACAAAAGCAAATGTGTAAATTTGGAAGGCAATATTGACAAATTTTATCATAGAATATCATAGATATCATAGAATCCCTACAGTGTGGAAACAAGCCCTTCAGCCCCACAAGTATACACCAACACTTCCTCCTAATCTATACATCCCTGTACACTACAGGCAATTTAGCATGGCCAATCCACGTAGCCTGCGCATCTTTGGATTGTGGGAGGAAACTGGAGTACCGGGAGGAAACCCACACAGACATGACAAGAATGTGCACACTCCACACAGACAGTTGCCAGAGGGTGGAATCGAATCCAGGTCCCTGGCGCTGTGAGGCAGCAGTGCTAACCACTGAGCCACTGTGCCACCCCGTTTGATTGTTATTATTTAATCTAAGAATTCAATCCAATAGCTTTTTCTATTGCGCTTTTAACACAACTCTTATCACAATGGGTTTTTTTTCAGCCACAGTGGCTTAAGTCCGGGAATCCCTCCCATACAGCATTACTGTGTTTAGCATGTTCTGTAACATGGACTGCATCAGTTCATGAATGTGCCTCACCACCACCTTCATAAAGGCAATTAGGAATGGTCAACAAATGCTAGCTTTGTCAGTAATGTCCATATCCTACGATTGAAATTTTTAATATTACTTTCATTTGTTTCTCCTTTCATTTAAACTTCTCTTCCACTCTTTGTTTGAATTCATATTTCCTGGTATTTTAACCTTCTCTCCTTCATCCTTCAAGGGATATGCTACAGTCTAATTAAAAGGGCCTCAAGCTAGGAGCATCCCACTTCGACTGTTTTAAAACAAATCAAGATTATTCCTACATACACTGATTATTTCACAAATATCCAATTCAATTCACATAACTTTAAACTTACACAACATTTTACTAAATATGTAGTTGCATTTCAATGCAGTTACCTTTTCTCCCATGGATACACCCCCTGAAGTAATGATGATATCAGCACGACTTATCCCTTCATTGAGAGCATTCAGCAGGTCATCAGGGCTGCAAATCAAAGAAAGATATTTATTTAAATAACAATGAGAAACAAGAGTTGAGTATTGCTGAGGACAGCAAAGCCTGCATCTCCATTGTATTGGATAGAAAAGTACATTGGATCAGTCATAATTTCTTCCTGGCTAACACTGACAAAACTAATGCCACCCATTTTGGGTCCAGCAATAACACTTCCTTTGATCTTGGCTCCACCACCAAACCTGACTAAACCAGAGATACAACATTTCCCCACACTGCTTGACTAGGAACTCAGTTCTTCCACCTGAAACTCCCCATTCCCCTTGTCCTGTTATGTTACCAGCATTTGTTTCTCTTCACTCTCGGTTGCAAATAACCTGCTCAAGTATTTAGCAATTTGAGGTTCAACTATTCAGACTACTTGTTGATTAGATTAATTTGCCCGCACTTAAATTCACTGCTTTTAAGATAACTATCAGAGAAACAGCAGTTGAGGCTGCCAAGTGGATGAGGAGAAGAGGTACCTTTTTACAAAATAAAGATTCTTCAACTTTATTTTGAATATAATTTAAACATTTTCTTTAAAAGGTTTTTCTTATATTAGTGAGGTTTAAGACTTATTTGGGTCAAATGAAATCTGAAAAGCACTGAATTTTTAATTTTCTTATTGGTAATGTAATACAGTACACAAGTATTTCATTGCACAATCTATGGATATGGGGACGAGGCTTGTTAGTGACTTGGTGTGTTAATAATGCTCGTACAGAACTTGCTAAAAATTATGCTGACATTTATGCATTACTCCATAAGTTCTTTGTTTCATGGTGAGATCAAAATCAAACATAAACAATTATTACAAGTTAAGTGTGAACAATGACAATATGATCACGTATTGGCATGAACTGGTTTTACTGGAAAATACAGTTAAAAGTAAACGTTTAATGTTCTTATCTCACTACCAATGTTGCAAAATACAAAGACTATCTCAAGAGTTACTGAACTGGAATCTACTGCCACCTGGTGAAATGTGAGTTTATTCTGCATCTGCTACTGTTTGCAATTTAGAGCAGGGTGTGAATACACAAGAATTACAAGATGTTTTCATATACACACAACTGTTCTTCAACTTTCCACTCCAACTTTCAGAAGGCATTACAGTAGAAAACAAAAATAATGGATAATGGGAATGATTGAACAGCTTCAATTTTGTCATCTGAATAACTTGATTTTGGCTTTTGTCAAAGCATAGAAATCTGGTTTTTGACATTTTTACATTTTCAAAATAAATTTTGAATTCAAATCATGCTCCCCACACAATTCATCTGAATATATTTGCTTGTGTAGGATTGCCTCATAGTGAACAAAGTTAAATCTGCCACAAAAATAATAAATTTTCTCGGGATATTGATTCACTGTCGGATTAAAAACATTGTATAATCTGAAACAAATCAAATTAATTTACTGAGATATATTAGTGAAAAGATTCATATTTACAACCAACAGTGATACCCTGCAAACTATTTTGATGGTAGGTACTGAATAGTAGTAAAGGGGAGGAATAGACAATTATTTCTTTACTGAACTACTTAGTCTGCTTAAGCAATAACTAAAACATAAATGTGTCATCTTTCAAATAAAATCTGTTCCCCGTTTATCACAAAGATGTAAGAAGTCTTGGACCATGAGTAGAGAGAAAGCCAGCAAAGCTAAAATATGTATGCACTACAAGTATTGTGATGAGATTCATGAGAATACATATTCCAAATGCAACAGTACCTCAACGTTAACCACCAAAGATGCACCCCAACAAGATCCAGAGTGTGCTTTGCTATTAGGAAAACTGTTTACTCAAACCCAGATACTCTACAAAGTGGATTCCCGTTGAGATGAGAACTTGTAGATTAAGAGATGGTTTTCTAATTTTTCTATCACCACCCTAGCATACAGTGAAGGAACTTGTGAAACGGTTCAAGCTGTGCAGGTTGCTAATACTCACTGCAGATCAACACAGTCACCTTGCACTAAACAACCAATTAGACTGGCAGTTGGTGGAACAGCTTGATTGAAACCAATCTGTTTTGCCAACTGCAAAATTTCACAGTTTACAACTGGTGACTTTCCTACACGCAACTCACGGAATGCTGTTATTTTAAGCTTCTTATAGTTAGCTGAAACCATATCAATGGCAAATGTGGAAACAGCTTCTATTCTTCCATAGCAGAAAGAGCCCTGGACCTTAAAGAGGACACACTACTCCAGGACAACGCAGGCAACACTGATTTTAGCGTATCAGTACTGTTAAACTGAACGTTCTGATGGAGTATACCGTACAAATAATCAGAGTATAGTGTGCGACTAATGACACTGTATCTAATTTTGAATAACTGGCTTCTTTAAACCTATACATGTGAAATATTTATTGTTAAATTAAACCTACATCAGAGTTTGCACTTTATTGCTTAGACTGGCAATTTCCACAGTATTTTATAAGCTTTGTATTTGAGATAGCTGAGTTTAAAATAAATCACAAAGCCCAATCTCTCACTCCAAGTTTAATTGAGCAAAGTTTAACGTTAAATATTATCCAAGCATGCTAATTTTCTGCTGCAGACTGCAAACTGAAAACACAAAGGACATGTGTAATGTCAGTAATAAATGAGGTTTGTTACACATACACTAGCCCGCTGACATCAGTGTAAAAGCCCTTAGACAGCCTATGCCAGTCAACTATCAAAAAAGCACAGTGCTCACTTCAGGCATCTAAGACTTATAAGAGCAGGCCAAACAACTGAGAGAGAGTCTCTCCTTAACCAATCAGCAGCTGAGTCTGAACCAGGAAATGTAAGTTAAAAGAGGGGATTCAAAGTCAACTAAGGAACATAAAGTAGAATAGAATGGCAAATAAAATGAATTAAGAGGGAGAGATGCAGAAGAAACAGAAAGGAAGTAAATACATTTTAATAGTTTTATTTCTTTTAAATCTCTGAAATCCTACTGTATATAATTGCTATTGCATTAGAAATATTTTTAAATAAAGATTTATACACTTTCCATGACCCATCTTTTGGGTATTCCAATGCAATGCGACATGATGGTATCCCAATCTCTGTTTCTTCAGAGTCCTGCAGTGTTGTGCATTGGGTTTCAAGAACAAACGATGTGTTCACAAAAAGGGAGAGGGAGGACAGATAAGAGGAGGCAAAAAGAAGTGTGGAGACATTTAGTGGAATTGAGAAGATACGAGGGGGAGTGTGTGGAGAACAGAGTTAAAGTATGGCGGGGTGAGTTGAAGGAACTTGTCCCTTTGCTTTCCATTTCATCCCCGGCTTCTCATGAAACCCCAAAATATGTGCCATACATCGAAATAATGCAGTGCAAAACAGCAAAAGGGGAATGAAAAAAGCTGATCAACTTGACCTTTTGTTAGCTTCCTTAGGGACTAAGAATTAACAAAACTCGACTGCATAAAATAAGCGAAGTTTTAAATAATATTTCGTTTCACTCTGCCTAGTATTGTAAATGTAGAGATGATCAATTAAAAACTTGTTTCAAGATTGATAGGTTACATTGAAAGCTATGTAAAGTCATCAGGCCTCCACCATCACCACCCATAGCTCAAGACTATGCACCATGCACAACGACTTGGAGAACTTGGAGAAAGTTGATTGATTCAATTCCTGGATAGCTGGTGTGGATTAGATTATTGCCAACAGTACAGAATACAATCCCTGTTTGGCTAGGGTGTATGCATGATCTGCCACTTATTCTAGCTACGGTAGAGATTGTGCTTTGTGGGTCAGACCTGACTTTGGGCAGTTAACTTGAGAAGAAGAAAGTCACTGGCAGACAATTCACCATGTTGAGCCACCTGCAAAAGCCAGAAGAGATGCCATCGACTTGCTAACAGCCAGAGGCAGGAAATAATCAATGAGAAAAATGGGTGAAACTTAGGAGAGAGATCACCCTGTGGTAGTAAGACAGGAAGAATTCAAGACCCAGGGCTGATAGCTGGTACTAAAACAAATGCCTACTGAGCAGCTCAAAGGTAAAGATTAGAAGGCATTGGCTCAATGGCACAACCTGACCTAAAATCTGGCAATTATGAACTTCAGAAAATAATCCACACCTTAAAACTGCACAGGTTCCTGCACTTCCAAGCACGAACTTTATAAGGAACTTAGTAGATAGGCTAAATTAATTATTAAAACGCAGGGCTCTTTTTAGGTTGGAAAGAGTGAAAGATGACAAAATAATCCACATAGCAGTAGTCAAATAAAGACAAGCTTAGGTCTTAGAGGCATATGATTGCAGGAGTGAAAGGAGTTTAAGGCTGTGGAAAAATGGCTGATGCAATGAAACTTGGTAGCTTCAGTGAAAATGCAGGGAAGAAGAAAAGTACATAGGATAGAGTACTTGAAATTTAGGAATAAAAAGACAGTGAAGTTCAGAGAAGCAGAGTCTATAACTGATAAGCTTGATAAAAACAAGAAACAAAATGATGCAGACAGACTATGTTAGATGATGATTCTTTAGGACTGAGAGAAGACTCACTTCCTGAGTGAGGAAACATTTGGGAAATTAAGATTTCTCAAAACACAAAGATAAAATTAAGGCTTTAAACTAAGTGAACTTTTACAGTGCAGAAAAAGGGTAATCAGCCCTATAGGTCTGTGCTGGTGTTTCACAGCACATATATTGACAGATCATTTTATTACTTTCTCTCCAATGAACTTTCAGTGACTTGATTTATGTTTCTGATTTATAAAAGCAGCAAATTATTTAAAAGGCAAACTTTATATATTTGTTCATTTTGCATTTTGTGAGAGATTAATTTTGTAGCTCCGGAGAGTAGAATTTCCAGAACTAAAACGCATAAATTAATTATTTTGAATTGAAGGAGCAACAGTAGCAAACAAATGATGTATGGCACAGCATGTAATGTTCACTGAATTACAGTGAAATTATAGCTCAACCTGTTCAATCGTTTCCTGGTTATGAGTATTAATTCAAAAGAAACAAAAACTGTCATGTCCTTGAATTATCTGGAGGCAAAAGCACAATCGTAATTAATGTAACAATTAACAGGAAAAAAAATACTTTTTATTGTTGGAACATTTTTGTGTTTTTTTTTAAAATCCCAGATCAATTTGGCTGAAGCAAGAGACAATTTCAAAACTGGTGATTCACTGAGATTTCAGGATGGAAATGTGCGCTGTTAATGTATCGCCTGTTTAATTTAATGGCTGGAATTCTACATTCAAATTCCAGCCCAGGGATAATAATGACTGAAAATACTCTACCTGATCTTGATGACAGTTTCTCCCTCCATTTGTCACATATCCCCCATAATTTCAGAGAAAGTTATTTATCCCTGAGATCAATGCAAGCATCATTTCAGCACAGTAAGCCAAAAATCACTTCTTTTAAATGTTCTCTTATGTTATTCATAAATGAAGTCCAAAACATACTGAGTCTCAAGACTGAAAGATGTGTGTGGGATGGTAATGTTGGCAAAGACAGACCCTATTTTCAACATACTTGGCAAAGTCTAGAGATTTTAGAAATCTCAACTGGATTTGTTATTTAAACTAAGAAGCAGTCAGAGAAGAACAAGTCTTGCTGAAATACTTAAATGGTATAGTGTAGCTTTAAGCTGCAGATACACAAAACAATCAATCATTTGAATTGAAGAGAAAGACAAGCTAAAGCATAGCATAGCACTAATATATGCAACAGTAGTAAATTTACAATTATATGTGGGAGTCCAAGTGCTGAAGACATGCAATTCACTTCTGAAGGTTCTGGAAGAATGGAAAGTGAGAAAACCTTAGCTTTGGTATTATGTTTGATGTATCTTTCAGCATTTATTAACCAACTTTGATCACGTCTGTTGAGCACAAATGTTCTCCAAAGGCTAACAGACAATTTAACTTTGGAAATACAAGTACTTGTGAGGACTACAGCACAACTTTAGAGTGCTTGATTCCTGTTGAACTGCTTGCCATATGGCAGAATCTATGTCAGAGCATGTTGTGATCAAACACTGCTTTGGAGTGTAGTAAAGATGTTGTGATGAAGCACGAAGGGAAACTTTCAAGTGGAGTCAAGTAAAGAGGAAGCAAGAGGTCATCACAACTGACAAAAACAGAAATTGCTGGAAAAACTCAGCAGGTCTGGCAGCATCTGTGGAGAGAAATCAGAGTCAATGTTTCGGGTTGAGTGACCCTTCTTCAGAACCTGACCCAAAACGTTAACACTGATTTCTCTCCACAGATGCCACCAGACCTGCTGAGCTGTTCCAGTAATTTCTGTTTTTGTTTCTGATTTACAGCATCTGCAGGTTTTTTGGTTTTTAATATTCAAGAGGTCAACCCTATTAATAACAATGTATAACGTTAAAAAATAACTAATCATCTTTTACACTTCCTAACTCACAAAATACTAAATTCTAAGGTTAATTTATATTTTTGTGTAGAACTTCTGGTTTTGGTAGCGAGGATGTTAAATGTGGAAAACTGCCCAGTCCTGCACACAAGAAGCAGTACAAATCCAGCCTGGCCGATTAATCTCCCAACAGCCTACTCTTGATGATCAGCAATATGACAGAAGCAGTCGTTGACAGTGCTATCAAGCAGGAATTGCTCAGGAATGATCTGCTTACTGATGCCCAGTTTGAGGTTCTGCCCAGGGTCACTCAACTCCTGATCTTCAATTTGTGAAGCAGACTGTGTGTCCCTGTGCAGCATAAACTGGATAAAATGTTCAGGCTTGGGCTGACAAGTGGCAAGTAATGTTTATAGGTATTAACCTCAAAATTGCTGGGTTAGCTGAAATGAGCTTAAATTAAATAAATTGAGGAGAAAACATATGAAATCTGGTAATGACCTAATGACTAGAAAGGTCACTTAAAGTGTTTGGCTGAAGGAACGTGCATGTTTACATGTACTGAAACTTAGCAGTAATGGTCTGAACTGTCACAGCAGCTCTGGGGAAGCTGAAGTTTTGTTAAAAACAGACACAGTAACTAAAATGAAAAAGGCTAATGTCTGACCTTGAGCATCTCTAAAACCAGGAATTTTAATGGAAAAAGCACATGATTAACACGAACATCTAGTTTTCAAAAGAAGCACAATAACGTATAACAGCACTTACTTATCTCCAACAATTCCCAGGTTGATAGTTGGGTAACCATGTTCCTGAATTGTTGCGAGAAGGGTCGAACGATTGCTGTCCCGAATTTTTCCTGGTGTTAGTTCGTCCTCAGGATTCAGGAGCTGTAGGAGCAAACCACAGAGATTAAAATATTGATCCAGTACTCAATTCATGGTTGTGGTTTGCTAAGCTACAAAGAACAGAGAATTCCACAACTTGATGAACTGATTCCTTGATAGAGCCAATATGCTTGGTGGATTTGTGCCAATATATGACAAAGGAATATTACTTTCTTCTCCACATACCCTCCACCTGCCATTGTGTGTCTGGAAAAAATTAGTAAAATTTCACTGAAGTTTAAATGAGTGTACAAGATTGATTTACATGCCGGATTGTGCAACTACAATGATATAGAAATAAAAGGGGGTCATTTGAGGTACATTGATACTCTTGCATGGTATTGCCTTCTGGTACTGAACTTAACTAAAGGGCAAACTTACCGTTTCAACAGATCTTAATCTGGAATCCTTACATTGCAGAATTACGTAATTGATGTCTCGTCAAATTAAATTTTTATTTGGTAACTCTCTAAACTTCTGAATGATAGACCATTCCTGCAGTGGTCTCCCGCATCACAGATACCAGTCTTTAGCCAAATTGATTCACTCCGTGTGATGTCAAGAAGTGGTTGCAAAATTTGGATACTATAAAGGCTATGAGCCCTGAAAACATTCCGGCAATAGTAACTGAAGACTTGTTCTCCAGAACTTGCCACTCTCTTAGCCAAGCTCTTCCAATACAATTACAACACTGGCATGTACCCTAGAATGTGGAAAATTGCCCAGGTATGCCCTGTGCACAAAACATAGGACAAATCCAACCTGGCCAATTAATGACCCATCAGTCTGCTCTCAATCATCAGTAAAGTGATGGAAAGTGTCATTAACAGTGCTATCCTGCAGCACCTACTCAACAATAACATGCTCAATGACATCCAGTTTGGGTTCTGCCAGGGCCACTCAGTTCCTGACCTCATTACAGCCATAGTTCAAACATGAACAAAACAGCTTGGATGAGAGTGACATCAAAGCCACATTCAACTGACGGTGGCATCGAAGAACTCTAGCAAAACTGGAATCAATGGGTATTGGGGTGTGGGGGAGGGGCATGGTATCAGGGCAAACTCTCCACTGGTTGGAGTCATACCTGACACAAAGGAAGGTGATAGCTGTTGTTGGAGTTCAGTTGATCTCAGCTCCAGGATCTCTCTGAATACGTTCCTCAGGGTAGTGTCTGAGACCCAAACATCTTTGGCTGCTTCGTTAGTGACCTTCACTCTGTCATAAGGGCAGAAGTGGGGGTGTTCGCCGATGATTGCACATAGTTCAACATTATTCATGACTCAGATATGGAAGCTGTTCATGTTCAAATACAACAGGATTTGGACAACATCCAGACTTGGGTTGACAAATGGCAAGTAATATTTGCATCACACAAATGCCAGGCAATGACAGACAATCTAACACCTGCCCCCTTGACAGTCAATGGTTATTACCATCACTGCAGTCCCCCCGATCAACACCCTGGAGGTTATTATTGATTGTAAACTCAGCTGGACTCATCACACAAATACAGTGGCTACAACAGCAGGTCAGAGGCTAGGAATACTGCAGCAAGTAGCTCACTTCCTCATTCCCCAAAGCCTGTCCACCATCTGCAAGGCACAGGCCAGGAGTATGATGAGATACTCCCCACTTGCCTGGATAGGTACAGCTCCAACAACACTCAAAAAACATCCACTCCCTCCATCACTGATGCTCAGTACCAGCAGTGTGTATTATCTACAAGGTGCACTGCAGAAATTCACTAAAGATCCTTAAGACAGCACCTTCCAAACCCATGACCACTTCCATCTAAAAGGACAAGAGCAGCACCTGCAAGTTCCCCTCCAAGCTAATCTCATTCCTGACTTGGAATTATATCACCGTTCCTTCACTGTCACGGGTCAAAATAATGAAATTCCCTCCCTAAGGGTATTGAGGGTTAACTGCAGCACGTGGATAGCAGCGATTCAAAAAGGCAACTTATCACCACCTTCTCGAGGGCAGCTAGCAACGGGTAATAAAAACTGGCCAGCCAGCGGCATTCATGTCCCATGAAGGAATGAAAAATAATACAGTTGGAAATATGGATGGAGCTCACAGATGTTGAGTGAAAATTTCATTGAGTCAAGGAAACTCAGAGGAGTGGTCAAAGTGGCTGCTGGAACCCTATTTTGGGACTTCCAACCCCTTTCCTGGGCTTTCCTATTTTCACTAGTCCCATTAAAGGGTGCAGCAGATTCCAGTTGCGAGTTCCAGGCAAGGCCTGGTCCTGTGCATTGTTCATGGAGTCGGTCCAGCTTTTAAAAGATTCTTGGTTCATGGCCCCTCAGAGGTGTCATGACCCATTATCTGGATAAGGAAACCTTTCAAAAGCTGAGTTCAAAAATCCTCATCCATGAGGTCAAACCAAGCTATGCCCTCCCCCCACCCACTTCTCATGGCTGCTTGTACCTTTCATGCCAAGTAAAAGGGAAACTTGCCATAGTACCAGAGTACCATAGGGCTACTCTCTCATTAGAATAAGATGACTGAGTCAATACAGCGTGGAGCTGGGGGAACACAGCAGGTCAGGCTGCATCAGAGGAGAAACAAAGTCGACTTTTCAGGTTGGGACCCTTCATTAGGACTGGTTGTGATTTAATTTGAGGGTCAAAGTGCCTCAGGTAAGGGGCGAGATTGGGAAGGCAGGGCCTTCATGGTAACCTGAGCTGGCTCAAGAAATGAACTCACGTTGTTGGTGTCACTTTGTATCACAAGCCACCAACCAGCCAACTGAGCTAAATGACTGACATGCAAAGTAATGCTCCTTCACTAACTCCACATACATGCTCCTTCATTCACTTCTTGAATGCTTCATATCAATATATGATACATCCAGGCCCATAAGACCTCTATATACTCTGTACAGAATCAGTGAAACTTTAGTAACAATAGGAAGTGATTTAAAAAGAAGCTTTCAAAATCATTCATTCATAACTTCACACTTAGAAAAACTCCTTACACCAAAAGAAGATCATCTCGGCCCTTTAAAGTATCAATAGCAGAAGCTCCAAGCTCTTGAAACCTCCTTATCTTGTATAAATAAACATTGTGCAATTCACAGCATTGATCAGAGAACTGGAGCCGTCAATCAAGCAACGTTTTCACCAGGCTCAGCTGTTTCA
Organism: Ginglymostoma cirratum; assembly: GCA_024137785.1. Taxonomy (NCBI): domain Eukaryota; kingdom Metazoa; phylum Chordata; class Chondrichthyes; order Orectolobiformes; family Ginglymostomatidae; genus Ginglymostoma; species Ginglymostoma cirratum. The sequence continues at coordinate 17,951,518 of JAHRHZ010000283.1, read as the reverse complement.
AACGTCTACTGGATGTCAGCCAAGCCTCATTAGGCAGTCATGGGAAGAGATATATTTGTCTCAAAATAATAAGCCTATTTCCCTCAAAAAACAAATGCGACTGGACCTGTGTTTATCCAGCACTTTCTTTATCTATTTCAGATGTCCAGCATCTGCCATATTTTGCTTTATCTCATTATGCAGGCTAAGATTTAACCGATCACTTTTAGTTAAAAAAGATTCTGTGTTCTGTACTTAAAAACACATACATACAATCAATTAATCTATCCTTCCCACCCATACACTTACTTCATTTCCTGTAGACATCACGGCAACCACAGGAAACTTGTGAACTTCAACTTCAGTAACTCCAACTGTTGCTAGAAGGCCAATTTCAGAAGGCCCCATGTGGGTACCTTTAGCCAGAACGCATTCTCCTCTTTTTATATCATGGCCTATTGGTCTAAGAACAAGAAGCAGAAAAAAATCAAATGTCAGTAGTGATTCTGAATAAATAAGATTGACACCAATCTGAATTACTGCTGGAAGCACATCAAAGAATTCAACCAATCATCGTCATCAGTTATTCAAAAGTTCTGACTTTCAGTCAAGTGGAAGACTGTTACTCTCTCATTGAGTAATATCGTATCTTATTAATAAAATAATGGAAAGTCTGGACAAATTAAGTAGATGGGTGAATAAATGGAAGATAAAATATATCATGGCTAAACCTTCAAACCTAAGCAGGAACCAAAAAATATGTTCACGTTGAAGGAATATCTATCGGTCACGGTCAAGAAGAAAACAGTTGATTGTGTTTATTAAACATCAATACAAAGTAGCCAGTCAACGTGGAACATTTGGACAAAAAATACCTCACAACCCTTTGATCATAAACCAATACAGAAAATTTCAAACTTTGCTTAATTCACTGGTAAGGGCAAGTTGCCTTTAAAATACAAAACTCTAGATGCACAATCCCCATCACATTTAGTGGGTGTGGTCATGTAAATGTGTGAGTTGACTGTGTATATACGAACAGTGTAATAAAACACCCCCACTTTTCATAAGATATTATTATTGAAAAAAGAAGGGATTTTGATGCACTTCATAGGTAAGCATAGTGCATCATGATGTGCATAAGTAGCTTTGGATCAAAAACTGCTAATTGCTTACAAAATTTGAGAAAACTACATTTAAACCAGCACAATTAAACCCAGTAAAATAAATCCTAGGTTGGAACTAACGTTGAAACATTCTTGATTTTCTTAATATGCCCACTCCATATGATCATGAATGTTTTTCATATAACATATATCAAGAGTGTGATTCAAACACATGACAATAACAGTGCAGGGCACACAGTTAAATTCATACTTGTTTCTTTCATTTGCAAAATCATCTGCTTTCCTTTCAATAACAGACTGTGACAGTTGTTGCCTATGAAATGCCCTGGCTAATCTCAACATTTCTGAACTGCTGCCATCGCATTTATGAATGCTTTCAGAATTAATCTTCAATAAGGTGGTGATCCAAATGCTTTAAGTCAGGACTGCCCGGAAGAAATACCTACATTTGTCTAAATGAGTTTGCCCTCCTCAATTTGTCATTGCATCCAGAAGGTGATGCACCCTGTCAAATATTTTGAAACCTTTTTAAATTACATGAATAGATATTAAAAACTAGTAGAGGTGTTCATGTATCAAAGCTCATGGGAGGCATTGGCATGATACAGGGAAGGCGGTGGTACCGTGGTAAGGTCACTGGACCAGTAATCTAGAGGCCTAGGCTAAACCACTGGTTCCAATTCCCCAATGGGAGATGGTGAAATTTGAATTCAATAAAATATGGAATTAACAGCCGGCCTAATAATGACCATTTGACCACTATTGGTCACTGCAAAAACTTACCTGGTTCATGAATATCTTTTAGGCTTACATGTGATTCCAGACCCCCAGCTATGTGGATGCCCTCTGAAATGACTTATGAACTCTCATGGCATTAAATCAACCTCCTCCTGGATACCATCTACCACCCCTCATTGGCTGCTGAAACAGTACTCCTCCATGTTGAATACCATTTGGAGGAAGCACTGAAGGTAGCAAGGGCACCCAATGTTATTTGAGTAGGGTACTTCAAGTCCATCACCAAGAGTGGCTTGGTAGCATCAATAGTTACGAAGCTGGTTGAGTTGTAAAGGACGTAATTATTAGCCTGTGTCAGCAGCAGGTGGTGAGATAACCAAGAAGGCAAAACCTACCTGACCTCACCAATTTACCCGATGAACATGCATCCATCCACGACAGTTTTGATAGGACTGACAAGCGCACAGTACTGGTTCAGAAGAAGTTGCACCTTTGTATTGAAGATACTCTCTGTCATATTAAGATCCATAGACTACAATCAGTAAGGATAGGTGACAACACCTCCTCCGCAATAATCCTCAATACTGGTGCCCCGCAAGGCTGCATACTCAGCTCTTATGCACTCACAGCCGTGTGGCCAAATTCAGCTCTAACTCCAATTGCAAATTTGCCGATGACACCACCGTAGTGGGTCAGATCTCAAACAACGATAATACAGAATACAGGAAGGAGATAGAGTGCTTAGTGGCATGGTGTAAAGACAACAATCTCTCCCTCAATGTCAGCAAAATAAAGGAACTTGTCATCAACTTCAGGAAACAGAGTGGGGGATATGCCCCTCTCTGTATTAACGGTGCTGAGGTGGAGGTGGTTGAAAGCTTCAAGTTCCTGGGAGTAAATATAACAAACAATTCATCCTGGTCTGTTCACATCAAAGCTACAGTCAAGAAAGCATACCAATGCCTTTACATCTTCAGAAGGCTAAGGAAATTTGACATGGCCACAATGACTCTTACCAATTTTATAGATGCACCATAGAAAGCATCCTATCTGGATGCGTCACAGCTTGGTTTGGTGCCTACTCTGCCCAAGACCGCAAGAAATTACAGATTTGTGAATGCAGCCCAGTCCATCACAAAAACCAGGCTTCAGAAGGGTCTAGACCTGAAACGTCAGCCTTCCTGCTCCTCTGATGCTGCATGAGCCTGCTGTGTTCATCCAGCTCTACACCTTGTTGTCTCAGATTCTCCAGCATCGGCAGTTCCTACTATCTCTTCTACACTTCCCACTGCCTTGGGAAAGCAGCCAACATGATCAAAAACCCCTCCCACCGCAGTCATGCGCTATTCCATCGGGCAGAAGATACAAAAGTTTGAAAACATGTTCCAACAAATTTAAGAACAGCTTCTTCCCTGCTGTTACCAGATTTATGAATGGACCTCTCATATATTAGAGTTGATCTTTCTCTGTACCTTCTTGGTAGCTATAACACTATATTCTGCATTCTGTTTTATTACCCTGATATACTTATCTAAGGGATGATTTGTCACGCGATACAATATTTGTCACTGAATCTTGGTACGTGACAATAATAAATTGAAGCAAAAAAAATCTAAGGTGGAACTACACCATGCTGAATGGGATTGATTTCAAACAGATCTAGCAATTCAAAACTGAATATCCATGAAGCATGATAGGCCATCATCAGCAACAGAACTGTATTCAACCATGATCATGGCCCAACTTAGCCCCACTCTACCATTACCATCAAGCCTGCAGATCTCCCATTGATCAATGAAGAGTACAGGACAGATTGCCAAGAACAGCAGCTAGCTTGCCTAAATATGAAGTGTCAGTATAGTGAAGCTACAACACAGGACCATTTGCATGCCAAACAGTAGAAGCAGATTGCAACAAGTAGATTAAATCAAAGCTCTGCAGTTCCTCCTACATCCAGTTTCCAATGTTGGCAGACAATTAAACAACTCATTGGAGGAGGAGCATCCACAAATATCCTCATCCGCAATAATGGGGGACCCCCACAAGATCAATGCAAAAGACAAGGCTGAAGCATTTGCACCCATTTTCAGCCAGAAGTGCAGAGTAGAAGATCCATCCCTACCCCCTCCAAACCTGGCATCACAGGTATCAGTCTTCAGCCAATTCAATTCATTCAACATTATTTCAAGAAGTATTTGAATACACTGGATTCTGCAAAGGCTATGGGCCCTAATAACATTCTGGCAGTCATACTGTGCCTTTGAATTAGCCACAGCACTAGCCATGCTTCCAGTAGTCATAACACTGGCATTTACCTAGCAATGTGGGAAAATGTTCAGATATGAATTGTACACAAAAAGGCATAACAAATAAACCTGTACAATTATCTGTCCGTCAGTCTACTCTCATAATCAGCAAAGTGACCGGAGGGGGAGCACTTGTTCAGAAATGATGTTCACTCATTTTGGATACTGGCAGGGTTGCTCAGCACTTGACCTCATTACAACCTTTGTCCAAACATGGACAAACGAAACTGACCTCCAGAGGTGAGGCGAGAGTGACTGTCCTTGACATCATGGCAGCATTGTATGGCATCAAGGAATACTCGCAAAATTAGAGTCAATGGGAATGAGAGGGAAAACTCTCTGCTGGTTAGAGCCACACCTAGCAGAAAGGAAGATGGTTGTGTTTGTTGAACGTCAGTCATCTCAGCTCAAGGACATCACTGCATGAATTCCTCAGAGCAGACACAACCATCTTCAGCTGCTTCTTTAACGGAGGGATATTCGTTGATGATTGTGTAACATTCAGCACCATTCGTGACTCCCCGGATACTGAAGCAGTCAATGAAAATATGCAGCAAGAGCTAAACAACGTCCAGACCTGGGCTGATAAGTAACAAGTGACTTTTGCGTCACACAAGTGCCAGACAATGACCAACTCCAAGAGGAGAGAATCTGACCATCACCCCTAGTTGTTTAACATTACTGATTGATAAACACATACTATGAGGACTTTGTGGATTACCACTGACCAGAAACTGAAGAAGACTAGCCATATACATGCTGTCACTACAGGAACAGTTCAGGGGGTGAGGAATTCTGTGTTGGGCAACTCACTTCCTACGTCCTGGTGTCTGTCCACCATCACAAGGCATTTTAGGCTTGCTACTTGTCCACTTATCTGGATGGATGCAACTCCAATAACACTCAAGAAGTTCAACACCAATCCAGAACAAAATAAGCAGAAAGTTGAACGGGCTAAATGTATATCTGGTAGAATTTGGAAAAGTAAGTGGTGGGACATGTAAAATCCTGAAGGGTCTTAACTGGGTGGATGTGGAGAGGATGTTTCCTCTTATGGGAGGATCTAGAATTGGAGGGGGACGGTCACTGTTTAAAAATCAGGGGTCACCCAATTAAAACGGAGATGAAGCACATTTTTTTCCTCTGAGGTGACTGATTATTTGTGATGGAAATAGAAACAAAGTTGATGACTATTTTTTAAGGCAGAGGTGGACAGATTCTTTTCAAGCAAGGGGTTGAAAAGTTATTTGGGGCACGTGAAAACATTGATGAGGTACAATCAGACTAGCTATGATCTTATTGAATGGCGGCACAGGCTTGACGGTATGAATTACGTACGCCTGCTCCTAACTCAGATGGTCCCAGCAGCTGAAGTCACTCACCACAGCTCTTTCAATTAGAAACTCTCAACTTCTATCACATAGGTGGTCCACGGCAGCAGACGCACAGGAACAACACTCCTGCATATTCCCCTCCAAGCCACAAACAACATGTCCTAGAACTTTATTGCAACTCCTTCACTTCCTTGAGTTAAAATCCTGGAACTGTCTATTTAACAGCACTGTGAATATACCCAATTCAAGTGCACCACAGTTGTTCATAGAGGACAATTCATGGGTATCTTCTCAAGGGCAACTAGGCATGGGCAATAAATGCTTGACCAGCCAGCAATGCCCACATCCCATGAATAAATAAAAACAATGAAAAATATCCATATTCATAATGCAAACTGACTTGAAATTATATCATGCCCTCTATGGTGGTGCTTCAGTTTTGTCCAGCTTTAAACCTGTGCTGCCAAGAGAAATGTGATGCTTTTCTACCCGCTAATTAGGTAAAACTGTACACAGTATTCCAGGTATGACCTCACCAGCAGCCCTGACAATTGCAATTCCTTATTTTTAAACTCGAATCCCCTAACAATAAAAGCGACCCTTCCATTTGCTTTCTTAAATACTTGCCACTCTTGAACGGCAGCTTTTTCTGTTTCAAGCATAAAAACACTCAGATCCTTCGGTGTTGAAATTTTTTGGAGGCTGTTTCCTATTAACTAACAGTTTGCCTTTTGCTTATTCCTACCTAAGTGGGTGACCTCACACTTTCCTGTGTAAAGTCCATCTGCCAAGTTTTTACCCACTGGCTCAACCCATCTAAATCCCCTAGCAGATTCCTTATGTCCTCACCTCATGTATTTTTGTATTATTTGCAAATTGGGATACATTACACTTTTAATCTTCCTTCAGGCCATCAAAGTAGATGATACATAGTTGAGTCCAGGGCTACATCTTGTGGAACTACGCTAGTAACGTCTTTTCAACCTGAAACAGACCCATTAATGCAGATCCTCAATCCATGCTACTACATTACCACCAATACCATGAGCTTCTATCTAGAGCTAGTTACCCGTTATCACTTCATCACGTTATATACTTAAAACAACTCTAGCAAATTTGTCAAGCATGATTTGCCTTTCACGAAACCTGTCTAAATATCCTGCCATTCTTCATTAATAATGGACTCTTGCATTTTCCCAATGCCAGATGCACCTTACAATGTTAACAGCGCAAATTTATTCTGGGTGGATGCTAATCGTAAGTAAAATTCTAGGAAAAGTATTTATGACATCCATTTTGTTTATTAGACATTGTTAAAATAAGATTTCAAGAATATTGGGAAGTGTTTCAGAGTGCAAAAGCATTGTTTCACTTTAAAGGACATTTTCTCAAATTGTCTTGCTATTGCCACTTCCACCATTGTTGATCTTTACTGTTCTCCTGATTTGGTTGCAGCTGAATGATTGCCAATTTCATGCAGGGATGCAAAGGAGAATTTTCACAGAGCAAGCTGAAATCCTTTATTTAAAAATCACATTATAAGTCTTTCTTAACTGATAAATTTACTCAAACAGGAATAATGATGCTGTTAATATTGATGCCGCAAGCTTGTAATGTTGGCTAATATTGATTTATGACAGCAACTGGATTTCAACATACAAAACCAATTTCAAAGTTCCTTTCATACAACACAAACACTCAATCCGAGGAAGCAAGTTTGAGGACCGTACACATGACATTAATCGGAATAGCACAGAGAAATTATTGCTCGTGCCCTGGCCTCTTAATCAACACCACAACGAAGAGATTAGCTGGTGATTATCCCATTGCAATTTGAGCTCAATTGAGATGCTGCATCTCCTGCTTTACAAAACGTCAAAAACTAAATGATTGTCTGTGAGATGTTTTGAGACATCCAGTAGTTGTGAACTGCAAAATTTAAATGCAAGTCTTCTTTTCTAAAACTGTTATGGCTGCTGCATGATCTGTATTTAGTGACTCATCAGCTGGGAATGCAATTAATCTCAAAGCCTTGCTACAAATCAGCATGTCTGATCTATTCTAAATGTGACACTAATGGATCTGACTGATTTATTAAATAATGAATGCCAACTTGCATCAAAAGCTAAAAGAATAAGAGATATAGTCTGCCAAGTGCAAGATATTGAGCACATTAAACAAAACCAAGATGAGTGAAAAAATTTGTAACTTTCCACAAATGCAATCAGGGTATAATTTTCAACAGTTTCATCGGAAGTCAGTTTTCTCTTCCTTCAAAATTTTAGTCTCTAGAATGATTAAGAGAATTTACATAATCAGCACCAAGGGGCAATTTTAACTTTGTAATGCACTGGCAGTCAGGATGTCCAATAATGCTTTGGGAAGCTAGAAAGCTACAGCGCTGCATTTGTCAGTGGCTTTTCCAGCCAGGCATTGCTTTAGAATTTGACTTCTGGGTAGCATAACAAATTGGAACAAGCAGCTGTGATAATAACCACATGTCTCCATGTTAGTGGTAATATTTAAAGGGTTTCTGTCAAGATGAATATTGCAGGATTGTCCAGATACATGAACAGAGAAAGAAACTGCACTAGTAGACTCCCAACCTTAAAGGTCGTGCCTTAATTAGCTGGTACTTCTCTAGAAACTGTTAAGGGCCAAAGGGAGAATCCCTTCCCTGCTAATGGGAGGAAGAAGCCAAGCTTAGAGAACAAGAATGCAATAAGACAATGAGTTTTAAAGTAATAGGAATAACTCCATAGAGGTGCCCTGCCATTCATTAGGATCATGGCTGATTTGATTTTCTCATGCCCACTTTCCTGTCCCTTCCAGTGGCTGCAATTTACAGAGGAAGTTCGCAGCAGCAGTGCAGTGACCCATGAGCTCAGGAACATTGAGTAAAATACCTCACTCATGTACATACTTTATTTACTCATTCAGCTTGTGGGCTAGGCCAGCATTTATTGCCCATCCTTAAGTGTTTAGAGGGTGTGTTAAGAGTCAACTGCATCCCTGTGGGTTTGGAATCACATACAGGACAGACCTTATGAGGATGATACTGAAGGACATAACTGAAATAGATGGGCTTTTTTTTGACAATCAACTCTCAACTCCAGTTTTTTCAATTGAATTCAAATTCCACCATCTACCATGGTGGGAATCAAACCTGGATTAATAGTCTAGCGATAATACTATTAGGCTATTGCCTCCCCTTATGATATTTGACTCAAACCGCTCACTCTGCCTTCCCAAGCCAATTTCAGCATATCACTCCCATACCAACTGACCATACATGTGTCCACATCCCTTTCCAAGTGTGGCCTTTTACTATCATTCTTGATAATTCAGCTGTTGCATGTACAAGGATATCCTTTGATCTGTCATGGCACCTAAATCACATCTTCAGCATTTCGATTGCCTGCTTAATGATAGCTCTCATGGTCAGATGGATTTGATTGTCTTGTTTCTGATCATCATTTTATGCTCTCAACTCCAAGGTGCCAGCCATTAACTCTGCTTTGAACACTGAACTAGGAGCAGGAGTAGGCCACTCATCTCCTTGAGCCTGTGCCAACATGAATAAAATCATGCTGATGTGCTGACTCCACATTCCCATCTACGCCCAATAATTTTTCACATCACTTGCTTATCAAGAACCTATCTACCATTGAGATCCAAGGGCTCAGGGATGGTGGACTGGTTGAGAAAGAAAGTGTCACGGCAGCTCCGCAAACATACATTATGTTTTCAAACTGTACAGTGATGGAGTGGGGGTTTCGTGATTGATGAATCATTCAGGGTGATTTGGGGTTGCTTTGATTGTCCCATCATGTGCAGTTCATGACTCCCTAGACCAGAGGGAGGCCAATCAGAGATATAAAGCCTGCTCATTCTGACTGGTGCCATCAATTGCAAAGTGCACATAATACCTGGCTCTGAAAAACATGGCATGGGTTGACGGTGGGATGCAGTTATAGGCATCAGTTTGCAAGTTTTTGCAAATATCTACTGCAGAAAACTGGAAGGCATGAGAGGTTAGGATATTAAGGCTAGTGGTGACATTGATAGCCTTAGCAGGATGTCTTCTTTCAGGAAGCTGGAAACATCAGCCTCCCAATCCATAGAATCATAGAATCTCTACAGTGTGGAAGCAGGCCATTTGGCCCATTGATTCCACGACAAAGAAGCAGGTGTGAGGATTGAATGCCTCTCCCATGAAGATTTTGTAAGCAGGCAAATACACCATATTTTAACCAACCACACACTCAGAGAAAAAAATAGGCATCTTGTTTGGTTGAAATCGCCCCACTCTCCCATGCTCAAGTTCTCTTTGAACTCTAAGCTGATCAAGCATTGATTCATGTGCAATCCAGATTCATATAAAGTTTGCTGCTTGCATTGTATGGCCTCTGCATTACAATTAGGTCAAGCCACTAATCCAACAGATGACTGACATCCTATTTATATTTCATTACAAGGAGCCCAAGCCATCTCTGTTCTATAAACTACTACTATAATTAAAAGGCTTAATTTTCAAGAGGTCAGTTATTGAGTAGAGAATAATCACGTCCGATGTGCTTAACCTCATCTGCCAAGAACATCAATCAAGAGATCTGCACTAACTCCATTTAGTATATGTGGTAGAAATTACAGCAAAAGACACCTTTGGTGCATCACAAACATTACTTTTGAGAATTGAGAAAAATTATAATGCTTCTTTTGAGTTCATTTGATCGTGAAACTTCATTTATTATGCAGCTAATTTTTGGTCATCTGATTAAATAAAATGCATTACTGATATTAGAATGTTGAGTGAACAGAACAGCATGCTATGCAAGTCTCCGATAAAAGTCCAAATCCCAAAATACTTATGCTGATAATTCCTCTCACCCCCACTGTTTGTTTGTTGAATTTAATTTTTGACTTGTGTACTCTGGGGACTGAATGGGATATGCCAACGGCTATGTGCATGAATATTGCAAGAAGTTTACAGCTTAAATTATGCACTGACATGAAGAGGAACAGTAGCAAACATGGCCTAAAAAGTACTCTGTGGGCCAGAAGGCACATTTGTTTCACAAAAGGCAGACCTCTTGATGTCATTCTAGCCACTACATTAACAATCATGGCTACATCTTCCACCTTCCCACTGATGGTTGCTTACGATTACTTCTCTGGATGAATTAAGTACAAGCCTCATTCAGGCCACCTTTTAAAAAAAAAATCATTTGCAGGAAGTGGGGTCACTGGCTTATTGCCATCCTGAATTGCCAGTTGGGCAAAGTGGGCAAGTTAAGAGTCAATCACATTGCTGCGGGTCTGGAGTCACATGCAGGCCATACCAGGTAAGGACGACAGATTCCTTCCCTAGAGTGTTTGTGAGTTAGATGGGTTTTTCAGACAATCAGCAATGGTTTCAAGAGACTATTAATTCCAGATTTTTATTGAATTCAAATGTCAGCATCTGCCATGGTGAGATTTGAACACAGGACATTACTTAGGCTTCTGGATTAAAAGTTAGTGACAATATCACTAAGCCATTGCCTCCCTATTTGATGTCCTAGACTTCTAAAACTTCCAGGAATAATGCAGACAGAAAATTTGATCTATCCATAAATTCAGAGTACTTCTGAATTAATGCTTTCTTATAGTTCCCTTGGATAATATTTATCCCTCAATCAACACTACCACAGTCACCTTGCGGTTGTGGGAACTTGCTGTGTCCTAACTAATTGCGATGTTTTCAACATTACAAAGATGTTTACACTTCAGGGAGGAGTACATTGAGTGTAAAACACTTTGAGACATCCTCTGGTCATGAAATCCCCTCCATAAATGCAAATCTTCCTTTTCAGTGTTTGTGTATGAGGTACAAGCTCTGAAGTCCAGCCTTATGCACCTCTGGCTCCAAACTGAACAGCTAGAATGCAAGAGGTGACTGAATGCCAAGTTCCAAATGCAGCATGGTGAATCTCCAGAATAATGCTCTCCAAGCTTGCTTCTTCATCTGCATGTCCTTTTTAATCTGGATCCCTTGACTCTTCATCCACAGGAAACATATCTGACTTTCCAGTTAACAATTTTTCTTGTTGCATTCTTGCGCCTTGTGAAGTGCCTCTCAGCAACCCCTGCCCCAAACTCCAATTCTTAATGGGTGGGTAAATTTAACTTAGCCATCAAAGACTACAGCAAGTGGTCCGAAGGTATAGCAGGACCAGATCTAACAGTGTCTGGCTCCACTTTTTCCACCACATGAAGAGAAGGAAAAAAGAAAGAGAAGTTTGAATGGGCTGCAAAGTAACATCACTTTCTGCAGCACTCGTGTGAGCTTCATGAAATTGCAGGCCGTTGACACGGGCAAATAGGATGAAATCAAAGACAAGCAAGATATCCTTCTAAACCCAGATTGGTACCTGACCTATTTCCACTTCTTTGCCATTTCTCTCTATCAAAAGCAATCTCCTTGAAGAATAATGACATTAACAGCAAACAACTCATGATGGGTGCTGTGCAGTTCTTGTTACTGAAACAACTATATATTCAGCTAGAGTAATTTAGAATTACAATTACCAAAGCTGTAAACATAGATTGTTTATAATCTCCTTTTAGCAGATTCTCTCTGCTGATTCTTGTGTGCATGGTAACCTCAATGTACAAAACAAATATTACCTAATTAACATGTTCAGAAATGTAATAACAGATCTCTGGAACGGGCAGGACTTGAACCCTGGCCTCTAGGCTCAGAACAGGGACAGAACCGCCACACCACAAGTTCCATTGTAAGGATCAAAATGCAGTTATTTTCTACAGATAATAGGTACTGCAGATGCTGGAGAATCCAAGATAACAAGGTGTGGAGCTGGATGAACACAGCAGG
>JAHRHZ010000283.1:17901337-17938757 GCA_024137785.1 Ginglymostoma cirratum | reverse complement strand
CTTTTCTGGTGAAGGGTCTAGGCCCGAAACGTCAAGCTTTCCTGCTCCTATGATGCTGCTTGACCTGCTGTGTTCATCCAGCTCCACACCTTGTTATCTCGCAGTTATTTTGTAATCAACTTGTTCACAAATGTTATTACGTACCTTGGAATAGGTGGGACTTGAACTCACGTCGTTTGGTCTAGAGGTTGGGACACTAAAATGTGCCATAAGAACCCTTGTATGGAATAAAATACTATTTCCATATTTTTAAAATAAATCCGTTCAGATATATTATGACACACTGAGGATGTGACAGGAACTCATGTCTTGTGGCTCAGAGGCAGGGACACAACCACTGGTGCCGTAAGAGTTCTAATAAGGAACAAAATAGTCAATACAATTTTCAATATGCTAAGGTGTGATAGTAAGTGCATGTACTAAACAATTAGATTGCAAGTGAGCTTTTTAATACGGTGATGCTAGGCAAGACCATGAGTGAGTTTAATTACCTCAGACAGATTGAGACTTCGGCTACTTCTCCTTCAGATTAGTGTGCATGTTCCAAATGTCGGTTTGTCAAATGTCTGAGACAATTCAATTCATTAATAAATGAAAGCTATTCTTGTTTGATACAACACAACAGTAATTTTATTTAGTATTCTTGAAAGGTTCAGCTGAATCTTCGAAACCTTGTCATGTTCTTGGTTGAATTTCTTTCTGCAACTGATGGGGCATTCTAACTGCATATTTCCCTGAAATGCCTGTACTGTCTTATTTCAAACAATATTCCATTCCTTTGCCAGACACTCTCCAGGAACACAACTGCAGCAGTGAACTGCTCTCATGTAGACATGACAGATATCATGTTGCAAATAAACCGCAGTTGTATTCTCAAAAAATTTTGTAGGTTAATTCCTTTTTAAGTGATGTAATTGAAGATGACATTCTATTCAACTACAGATAAATGATACTGCTTTACTCGTACTTCCAGAAGGCATTTGATAAGGTTCCACGTAAGATACTGTTAACTAAGGTAGATGCCCATGGAATTGAGGGAAAATTACTGACGTAGCTGGGAAATTGGTTGAGTGGCAGGTGACAGGAAGTACAGATAATGAGTAGGTACTCAACTTGGAAGGATATAACCAGCAGTGTCCCACAAGGATGTGTGCTAAGTCCTCAATTATTCATATTATTTATTAATGAGTTGGATAATGACACAGAGAGTCATATATCCAAATTTGCTAATGATACAGAGTTGGGTGGCATTGTAGACAATGTAGATGATAGTATAAAATTACGAGCTGTGAATGGGCAGAACCGTACAGATGGGAATTCAATTTAAGCAAGTGCAACAATGCCTGCTAGAAAGTATGAAGTTAAATATAGTATATGTCCTAAGAGATTCAATTGTTCACAAATAGGTGCAAACAATGATCAAGATGGAATGCTGGTCTTTATATCTAGAGGACCGGAGTACAAGGAGTTATGCTGCAGATATACAAAATCCTGTTTAGGCCCTACTTGATGTACTGTGAGCAGATCTGAGGACCACACCTTATGAAGGATAATATTATCCCTGAAGGGAACCACAATGTGGGTTTACAAGAATGAGACCTGGACTTCAGGGGTTACATTAGAGGAGAGATCATACAAACTAGGCCCATTTTCCCAGAATTTCAAAGGTTGAGTGGTGCTCTGACCAAAGTCTTCAAGATACTAACAGGAAAAGACCGAGAAAACAAAGATAAAATATTTTCACTGGTTGGGGATTCTAGAATCGGGGCCAGACTGTTCAGGAGAGATGTTAGGAGCACTTTAACACACAAAGGTTTTAGATGTTTGGAACTCTCTTCCAAAATGGCAATGGGTGCTGGATATGTTGTTATTTTTAAAGCTGAGATAGATAAACCTTTGTTAAACAAAGGTATTAAGGGACAGGTATCAAAAGTAGGTAAACAGGGTTAGGCCACAGATCAGCCATTGAATAGTGGAACATGCTTGAGGGGCTGAATGGCCTACTCCTGTTCCTATGTTCCTACTTAGGTTTTATGGCCTTATAATATTGGTGCTGTGACATGTTTGGTGATCGCAGTAACACGGTGGCAATCTCACTGGACTGGTAATCCAGAAGCCCAGGCTAATGTCCCGGAGCTATAGCAGCTGGTGGAATTTAAACTCATTTGCAAAAACTCTGGATTATAAACTAGTTTTCGTAGCTTTGACTATGAAACTACCTGGTTTGCTAATGTTATTTGGCGAAGGAATTTTCCTTCCTTACCAGATCTGGCCGATATGTGAACCTACACTCACGGTAATGTGGTTGACACTCAAGTATCCTCTTAAATGATCTAGCAAGCCACTCAATTCAAAGGTGATCAGGAATGGGCAACAAATTCTGGCCTTATCAATGAAGCCTAAACCCAGTGAAAGAACATATAGAAAACCGTTTAGTGGACTGCCAGTTTATGTCCACTCTGCTTCTTACTTTGTCCGTGCAGTGAACAACTTATGAAGAACCTGAACACTTTTATTACTTAGCTACAGAATGTTCCACTCATTTAGCGTTAGCGCTTCACAATAATGCTCTACCTTTACTAAATGTGGAACTGTCATGCAACACAGACACTGACCTGATGTCTTGGCCTGGACGGGCTTGTGTCAGAATCCTTACTTCCAGCTCTTCTGTGCCCTGCGTAAAACAAACTGCAACATGAGCTAAAAAAGAAATCTGGGACATTCCACTAGAGGAGCCACAAGTATCACCGTATCGTGTTATTCAAAAAGCATTAGTGATGAGCACTCAATGACGTTCTGGAATGCGGCATGTGGAACTCGCAGTGAGCTGTAATTTTGAGCCATACATTATGGCTTTTGATTTCACTGTAATAAATCAGATACGTTGCATTGTAGAAGTTGACAGTGACACCCAGAGAATAAATGAGATAATACAGTGAAATTGATCTCTATGTTAGATATTAACATGCGGCATTCTTTTTGCTGTTATATATTGTTACATTAAAATGAAACAAATGGACACAAAAAAATTGAAACATATATTCAGTGGAATTTACTGAATGGAACAAACTATAACACGTAGAAAAAAAGATGTATTTGTGGCCATGTATGCATGTTTCCCAATAAGAAAAAGGAATCATAAGCTTGACTGGCTACTAAAATGTAAGCACTGTTCATGGTGCCTAAAAAGAAGTTTAACAGCTATCTATGAACTTACCATGATTAGAAGTACATCATGCTGCATACATAAAGAATATCAATATGAAATGAACATGGCAATATTTACAATCTATCCTAATCCTCAACTGAAAAGCTTTTGTAAATCAAAGAATCCTTGAATCATCTCCGATATTTTTCTGCAAGTCCCACAGTTTGAACAGGAACAAAATCTTCAAATTTTACTTACATCGTCTGATTCCCTAATGAGCTCTGTATCTTCAACCTGCACAACTGCATCTGCACCACAAGGTATCGGAGCCCCTGTTGTTACTCGCATCACCTGACCAGGCATCACTGTCTGGGTGGGCTGCAAAAATATGCAGGAATAAAAGAAAATAATCTTTGAGATTATTAGTCAAACTTCAAAAGCTTAGAGTGAGCAAATAAAAAATGGACAAAAAAAAAGGGCAGATTTTACACTCAGCAGTGAAGTTCTTTCCACTAAGAGAGCAGGCCACAAAGCTTTAACAATCTCTGTGTCATGGTACTCCCTCTTCCTGGGGGCAATTTGGCTGGGGCACCAAGGGGATCAGTAGGATAAGCAACCAATCACACTGAAGTATTCTCATCGACAGCAAACCATAAAGTAAAACCACTTTACTTTACTTCTAATTTTATCTGTTAGAGACAGTGAAGTAAATGATTGGGACATACACATGGGATTAACATAGAATCTGAAACATTATAAACAAAACTGAAAAAAATTAAAATGCACAGAGAATATTTTTCATCACCATGGAGAAGTGTGGTGTTCAACAAATATACATGGGGCAGTTTTATGAAGGCAACGGGAGTTACAGTTGACAGCTGGAGACGAGCCATTTTGCCTTCTGTAAGAAGGTCCACTATTGTTCGATGCTAATCAGAGAATTGGGTCTTCTGTGGGATCAAGAAGACCTGCTGACAGGAAGTCCCACCTGAGGAGAGCATTTCAGAGTCTGGCTATGCTTTTGCTCAGTGGCTGTTGCTCAAGTAACACACACTGGACATTGACAATCATGTAATGACATAGGTCAGAGGTAAAGAATGATGGGAGGGGTTTCAGGGGTGGAGGTTATGAGGGTGGGAAGTGTTGGACTCTGGGTTTAGCAGCAAGGTCAGATGCCCTTCTAAGCATCAATACTCACCTGTTCGCCTGCCTGTGATTCACCAATAATGAATCTATCACCAGGTCCATCAGCAGCTGTAAAAGAGTTAAAATATAGGGCAGCTACAATTAAAGCTGTTCAGATTGGAACTTAAAAGCTGGAAAACCAAGGAATGTATTAGCCTATTTACCTCGCACAGCATATCCATCCTTCACTGACGCTGGAAAAGGCGGCAAGTTGTCTTTTGCAAACACATCCTGTGCTAAGACTCGACCCATGCCATCTAAAACACAAAGAAATCAAACACCAATGTGTTGATACAATGAATTTCATAGGTGTATGTTGTAATTTTTTTGAAACGAACAGAGGTTGAGACAGAGATTCCGATCAGTCTGTTCCCAGCCAATGAAATAAACATACAGCTAGGCAGGTTTAGACTCAGCCATGGTGCCTTTTGATGCTTGAGTCTTGGTTTTCTACTGCTACCCTGCCCAAAATCAAGCAGGGAAAGAAAAATGATGTTGAAGCTTCCAACCTGAACATAAATTTTCCTCCCTCCATCAGGGCTGCAGCTGGTCATCCTTAATCCAAGTACTTCATGTTAGTGAATCCTGTCTGAAGCTGTTCTCTGCTCCACAACTACCTCCCCGAACCCCAATGCACATGTCACCTGAAGAAAAAGGTATTAGTCGGACAGGGCTGGTGGTAGAAAGACTCAAAAACTCTCAGAGGATGGAGGGGCAATGTAGGTGTCTTCTTTCCCTCCACTTGGTTGTCTGTTGAAAGCCACGATCTCCAATACGTTGTCAGCAATCCTATGATTAATACTTCATGGCATTAGATCGAAAAATCTGGGCCTGAATTAAGGCAGCAGGTACAAATCTTGCCCAAGCCTGAGGAACATCTTTGGTGTCTTTAGTATTACAAAGAATGACCAGATATTGGTCATCAGCTTAGAATTAAGGTTGTGGGCAAATGGGAGGAGAAATGGTCATATTTGTTGATAAGGTGGCTAGTGTGGAAACAAGTTTTAAAAAAAATTAAATTGTCTACACAGTCATTGTGAAGGAGATCATGGATCTCACTAAACAATGCACGTTAGACTATTTCTATCAAGTGTCACTGCGCTCTTACTTATGGTTGGAAGCAACAAATCCCTGTGGTTGAAATGAGCTTTGTGTTCGAAAAATTTAAAAAAATCAATTTCTTTGTAGACTCTATTTTAATTTTCAAAAAAAATTGAGACACCAATCTGACCTGTCTGAATTTAAAAAACAGACATAACAGTAGAAAATCTACAAACAGGTCTCCATGCCTTAGGATAAATAACATCAATCTAAAGTCTTCTGTCAATGTGATAATGTGCTGAAAGTGAATATAAGTGATTATTGATCTGTTTTCATCAGACTTGGATTCACAGTCAATGGACCCAAATTTAAACAACACAAGAAAGTATCCAGCTGACTTACTAATCATATCAATGATACTAACAACATTACATTATTTAAGGGGAATGAGTTAAGTCAGTATATTATGTGTTGACAAATCGTCTCTCTTTTTAAAAGAGGACATTAACCAGCCTACGGCAAAACTAAGCACTTTCATGCTCAAAAATCTTAATATCTACAGAAACCAGTACTACCAATGAGGTAACTAAATACTCAGCTAACCAGAGTTGAGTCAATTGTCTTGAAGCCCTTAGAATGCTTCTTGATCTTCTTATGCTGCTTTTAGTTTATGTGAAACACTACATTATTTACATTCTAGAAAGCAAAAAGCTGTCCAGAGAAAACTTATGCCTCACCTATTATTAACGTATGTGTGGAAAGAATAAAGTAATAAACTTGAATAGCCTGTACAGCATGACCTTGACAGGTTGGGTGAGTGGGCAAATCAATGGCAGATGTCGTGTAATTTGGATAACTGTGAGGTTATTTGCTTTGGAAGCAAAAACAAGAAGGTAGATCACTACTTGAATAGCTGTAAGTTGGCAGAGGGGAGTGTGCAGCGGGACCTGGGCGTCCTTGAGCACCAGTCACTGAACGTAAGCATGCAGGTGCAGCAGGTGGTGAAGAAGGAAAATGGTATGTTGGCCTTCATTGTGAGAGATTTCGAGTACAGGGGCAGGGATATGTTGTTGCAGTTATACAGGGCTTCGGTGAGACCACACCTGGAATATTGTGTGCAGTTTTGATCTCCTTTTCTGAGGAAGAATGCTCTTGCTCTCGAGGGAGTGCAGTGAAGGTTCACCAGGCTAATTCTGGGGATGGCAAGACTGACATATGAGGAGAGATTGAATAGGCCGGGATTGTTTTCACTGGAGTTCAGACGAACGAGGTGGGGATCTCAAACCGAGTTAAAAAATTCTAACAGGACTGGACAGCGTAGATACAGGGAGGATATTCCCGGTGGTGGTTAAGTCCAGGACCAGGGGTCACAGTATGAAGATTCAGGGTAGATGATTTCGGATGGAGATGAGGAGACATTTCTTCACCCAAAGAGTGGTGAGCCTGTGGAATTCATTACAACAGGAAGTAGTTGATACCAAAACATTGAATGTATTCAAGAGGTGATTCGATATAGCACTTAGGCGAATGGGATCAAAGGTTATGGGGAGAAAGCAGGATTAGGCTATTGAGTTGGACAATCAGCCATGATCGTGAAGAATGGTGGAGCAGGCTTGAAGGGCCAAATAGCCTCCTCCTGCTCCTATCTTCTATGTTTCTATGTACAGGGTTAAGATGGAAACAATTGTTAAATTCACTGCTGATTCTTCAGCAGCTGCAGCAGAAAATGAGGTTTCTAATTAAAGAAAGCTTTCCTTCAAGTTTCACCAGTAATCTGTTTTTCCTTGCAAAATAACTCCTAAATGATACAGTATACACACTGGCTTCAGGCAAAAAGCCAAATGAATTATGGCAGATTGTTATAATGAAATGTTAACTGGATAGAAAGCTAATAAAAATGCGAGTAAAAAAATGATTTGATGTTGTTCAATTTATAGTTCACTTGGAATCGTGACAGTTATGGATGATTTCTTTCCATTACATGGTGCAAATGAATATTTTTCTAAATAAAAGGCTTCTAAAGAACCATGGACATTTTAAATCTGTTTTGCATAAGACTTATGCATCCAAGCAGGAAGAAAACATCACAATTTTAGACAGTGAAGGCAGCACTATGTTCAACAAATTCAATGTTTTTTAATTAGAGTAGTCCACTGCCCTCCTTTTAACGTTCTCCCACAGCCCTTCATCCTGTAACATCATGTCCAGTTATTTATTTAATCTATGTATAAAATCAATTCCAATGGCATTTGGCCTACTTATTTTCTTCTCGTTTATTCACTTCCACTTGCACTTTGAACATTAAAAGCATAGGCTTTGACCCACTGCTCATCACAACATGGACTGTAGTGGTTCAAGAAGGCAGCTCATCACCACCTTCTCCAAAGAAACTAGGACTGGGTAATAAATGCTGGCCTAGCCAGCGATGTCCATGTCCCATGAGTGAATAAAATAAAAATTACATAGCTACTGCTTCGCTGAACCGCACCCGTCTCCACCTTTGATGTCTCAGTCCCTAACAAACTTGTTACACTCAGTCACTATCGGCATTCCCCTTGGTATGTCCCTCATCTCCTCTATATGAAGTCTTAGGGATGCAGATTTCAAAAGGATATGGCAGACATCTGGTATTGCCACATCTGGACCACTTAAAACACTATTGAGTCCTTCTCCCATTTGCTAAAACATTATTTCAGAATTATCCCGAAGTGCAGACATAGCCTCCAGTTTCTTTTCTCTCTTGGAGAGAAAACCTCGCTCCTTTATCTTCAACTACAAGAAGGAGAAGCTCATGGATTACTTTGACGCAAAGGCTCATAAATCCAACCAGCCGCTCCCATGCCCCAACCTTACCACTAGACTAAATGATCAATTTTTCTATATTGATCCCCCTGTCCATTTGCCGAACTCTTTCTTTACTTTCTCTCCTATCTTCCCTAATGCCTCTCTGAGCTCATCTTGTCCAACACTGCCCATGCCCTCATTTCTATTCACACTAAACTGATTATCCAATCTCCCCTTCTCACTCACTGTTAGTTGATGTTGTAAACAGTACTCTCTCTCTCCAGGTGTTATGCCGCTCTTTAAATCTGCCATGTCACCCCACTTCTCAAAAGAAATAGACTTGCCTACACAGTACCTGAAAACTAACATCCCATTTCCAATCTGCCTTTCCTCTCCAAATATCTTGAGTGTCTTGTTGCTTCCCAAATCCAATCCCATCTTTCCCAGAGCCCCATACTTGAATCCCAGAAATTCGGCTTCCAGCCCCACAACTACACAATGGTGTTCACATGTATGCCATTAACATTCAATTCTATCTTACCATCACCTCCTTGACTTCCCTACTGTTGCTGGGTTATGAGGCTGCTGATCTGACTCATACTGGAGAAGCAGAAACATCCCTGGTTAAGTAATCAGAGGAGCAAAACTGTAGTTTTTGGATCCCACTCCAATCTCCGCTTCCCATCTAACAATACCATCCCGCTCCCTGACAGCATTCTGAAATTAAGCTTGTCTATTTGCAACATTGGTGTTACAGTTTATCCTATTTGAGCTTCCAACTTCATTCAAACCAATGGTTTCCATAACAATGAGATAACAAGGTGTAGAGCTGGATGAACACAGCAGGCCAAGCAGCATCAGGGGGCCAGGAAGGCTGACGTAGAAACGTCATTGAAAACTCTGTGCTTGTGTCTTAACTTGCAGCAAGTCCTGTTCCCCCTGTCCTTGCTGATCGACATTGATTCTCAGAAGTCCAATGCCTTGATTTTGAAATTCTCATATTTATTTTCAAATCTTTCCACGGTCTTGCCCCATCCCCCCCATTTCTATCTCTGTAGTCTCCTCCAGCTTCAAATTCCACGCACCCCCACCCAAGACATACCTGAACATCTAATTTTGACCTCCAGCACATTCCCAGTTTTAATTATTTCAACATTGGTGGTCTTAACTTCAATTGCCTCAGCCCCAAGCTCTGAAATGTTCTTGCTACACTTCTCCGCTACTCTATCTCACTTTCCTGCTTTAAGGTGTCTCTTAAAACCTGTGATGTCGATGAAGCCTTTTGTCATATGATCTAATATCTTAATTTGTTGTTCAGTGCCACATTTTCTCCCATATTGCATCTTGGGATCTGCCATTACCTAATATGAACATAGACATTAGGAGTAAATATAGTCCAGTCAGCCCCTCAAGCCTGCTGTACCATTCAACATGATCATGGCTGATCAGATTACTGTACATTTCTGCCTACCCCTAAAAATTCCTTCATCACCTTTCTTATCAAGAATCTATCTGATCTGCCACTGTAATGTGGGTTTCTGCCTCCAGCAGGATATTTGTACCCAGTGAGACATTACTTAAGTCATGGGAGCTGTGATGATGGCCAGCATTAAGAGAGAGAAAAAGATGGAACATCTCCTAGAGTTATCCAGCAGCTTCAAGGGCAGAGATTTCATTTCATTATCTGCAATATTAAGCAGTGTACTTATAAAGGCAATTTATTCAATCTTGCAACTTGACTTTTACGCTGGCCTTTGTCCGAGGTTGGATGTTAATACTGTATCTGATGGGATTATTAAATATGTTTCCTCAGGAGAGGAGAAGTGTGTTCGTTGGTTTGGTGAACTAATAAACTAGTCCAAGAGAAAATTTAGAGAGGAAGCATTTTACAACCATTAGGGTCATAGGTGCAATAAATTAACCTGGCAATTCTAGAGATATTGCCCTTACAACAGAAAGCATTCTTTCAGATATTAAAATTTCAAGAAATGTATATACAGGTATTTTCATTCTGTTCTAAATATAATATTAATTCTTTTTCAGGGACTCAATCCATACATGAAGGAATTTGAGGATCACATGGGCTTTCTGTCATGCTTTTGCTGTCAAATTAAAATTCCTTATGAGCAACTTCCCTGTGAGCTTAAAGTTTTTCACTCAGTAATATTCAAACATGAAATGATCAAAAGATTAACGCAGGATGGTGACAATGTAGCAGAGAGTATTAAGATGTCTCTTTGTATCATTCTTGAACAATACTGTCATGTACAGACCAAATGTACGTGTTTGATGAACACAGACTCAAACAACAGCAGATTGCTCTTAACCGATAAACTGAGTGGGAGGAAGCCATTCTGCACAGGAACTAATTGCCATGTGTTTCAAATGATGAACCCAGTTTATCTAATTTTAAGGGATCAATAGAGATCGACTAACGTGTAATATTCTGGAGAGGCGAAATCCACACTCCGAGTACGAAATCCACAATCAAGGATTTTTATTCTTGATTGCACCTGGCCTTTTTCTGCAACGAACATCATTCTTTTTAATTGTATATGGAATGTGGGGCTGGGCTAATATTCATTGTCCGTCACCCTTATGAAAGGGAGGTGATGCCTGCTTGAACCACTCCACTCCCTTTGATGTAGAACACCTACAATGCTGTTTGGGGGTAATTTCAGAATTTTGACCCATTGACACTGAAGGAACCATGATATATTTCTAAGTCATGTTGGGGATTGCCTTGGCTGGGATCTTGCAAATGGTACTGTTCTCATGATATTACAATCACTGCTGCCTATACGTTTACCTACTGACACACTTGACTCAGCACAATCAACAGAACTAGGTCCAGTACCAGTGCCTCTTTGTTCATTCAGCTGGAAACATGAATACACTTCAGGACTTCAGTCCTCATTCTGTTTTTCATGCCTTTGTTGACCCAATCCTGTATTAGGTCACTTGAAGAATTGATTGCTCTGATATTTTTCCTCGGAGACTTGGAATCTCCTGCAATCTACTGACAAAATTTCAGGAAGCTCCAAATCTACACGGAGGTTCATTTCTGGGAGGCCACCTTCAGAAGACATATGATAGAAGAAATCTTTCTGATGTATTCACTCACCAAGAGAGAATTGTGGAGTTGCCAACACATCCTTTTAAAGGTAGGGTCCCTGTTAAGTTTCATTAAATTCATTTCAAAGCGCTGGTACCAATTTTGCCCTTTCTCAGTTGCTAGCGTCTTAAAGTATTTATTTGCACTTGAACAAACTTGCCCCTTTCATTCATGAATCAAAGAGAAATCTTTACCTTAGTGAATTATAAGATCAAAAGAATCTCTAAACTCTCACTGAAGGACTACTTCCAAAGCAACATTTAAAACTTAAGAAGAGAAGTGCCTCCTCTTCCACTTGCCATAAGATTTTCAAATAAGTTACACATCTTTATGAATATTCTGGTCACAGTGTATGTGAAAATAACTAATCTGCTGAACAGAACATTGAGTTAATTGTTAGTTAGTTAGTTCCTCTTTCCGATAATGAAAGGCTTTTTATTATTCTATTATACATGTACTTATATTCTCAGGAATCAACTATTAACTGATAAAATCACCGCATTATTGCACTAACTTTAAGCCGAAACTCAAAACTGTCCCTCATGTTGAGATTTCCTCAAGTTTGGAATTGAATGCTTCAGTGCTTGCAATATGGTCGACATGATCATTGTAGAAAAGAATGTGAAAAATCAAACTGAGAATCCATAGCTAGCCTTTTAAAACAGTTTGATCCAAACTTGTGAATGTAGAATGTGACAGCAGTGGATATTGAGAAGCAAGTGGTCTCTACTGTGCATACTGTATATGCTCGAGTAATGATCATTTCACATAAAAGTCAACGCTGACTTATGGCCAAAAAGTCATTCACCTTTCATAGTCTTTCGGTCATCCCTCAACTTTAAAACTCCAAACTTTGTATTTCCTTTCTGGAAACTCTGCCACAGCAAAGTAATGGTGGAATGTGGATTTCAACCTCTCCAGAGCATTACCCATCTAAGAATTGGTCCCCATTTTTTGATTAAAAATTTAGTCTTAGAAACTCAATCTTTGATGTAAACAATTTGTACACATTGTTCATACACTCTATAGAAGATATCTGAGGTTGTTTGGAAAAGAGCCAGTTTAAAAGTACTGAGAATGGATTTGACCCAGGGAAATTGGAAACAAAGATGGGTGGGCAAAATCTGTAATGAAGCTTTAAAGGTGAGGCAGCATTTAAAGAGGAGCTGGTTTGGAGACAATCTACATACATTTCTGCAAGGAGAAAAGATAAGTCAGCAGAACGAATGTTCCCTAGATTATGAAAGAGGCTAAGATGAACCAGATAAGTGTGATGGTTAGACCATTGTCAAGTTGATAATGTAATTAATAGCCAGGTTGAACATAGAATATATTTTTACATGGGGCATGGACATTGCTGGCAGGTTGTTGGCAATCTGTAATTGCCTTTGACCTGTTTGACTCCTGAGGCCATTTCAGAGGGCAGTTATGAACAACCAAACCGCAGTTCTGCAGTCACATGTAATACATTGAGTAAGAACATAAGAACTAGGAGCAGGAGTAGGCCATCTGGTTCCTCGAGCCTGCCCCGCCATTTAATAGGATCATGGCTGATCTTTGAGACTGAGCTCCACTTACCCACCCACTTACCATAACTCTTAATTCCTTTACTGTTCAAAAATTTATCTAGCCTTGCCTTAAAAACATTCAGCAAGGTAGCTTCAACCGCTTCACTGGGCAGGGAATTCCACAGATTCACAAACCTTTGAGTGAAGAAGTTCCTCCTGACCTCAGTCCTACATCTGCTTCCCTTTATTTTGAGGCAATGCCCTCTAGTTTCACCTGCTAGCGGAAACAACCTCCCTGCCTCCACCTTGCCTATTCCCTTCATAATCTTATATGTTTCTATAAGATCTCCCCTCATTCTTCTGAATTCTAATGAGTATAATCCCAGTCTACTCAGTCTCTCCTCATAATCCAACCCTCTCAACCCTGGAATCAACCGAGTGAATCTCCTCTGCACCCCCTCCAGTGCTAGTGTATCCCTTCTCAAGTAAGAAGACCAAAACTGCACACAGTATTCCAGGTGTGGCCTCACCAGGACCCTATACAGCTGCAGCATAGCCTCCCTGTTTTTAAACTCCATTCCTCGAGCAATGGCAGACAAAATTCCATTTGCCTTTTTAATCACCTGCTGCACCTGCAATCCCACCTTCAGCGACTCATGCACAAGGACACCCAAGTCCCTCTGCACGGCAGCGTGCTGCAATTTTTTTACCATTTAAAACATAGTCTATTTTGCGGTTATTCCTACCAAAATGGATGACCTCACACTTATCAACATTGTACTCCATCTGCCAGACCTTTGCCCACTCACTTATACTATCTATATCCCTCTGCAGACTTTCAGCGTCTTCTGCACAGTTTGCTCTACCACTCACCTTAGTGTCAACTGCAAATTTTGACACACCACACTTAGTCCCCAACTCCAAATCATCTATGTAAATTGTAAACAATTGAGGTCCCAACACTGATCCCTGAGGCACGCCACTAGCCACTGACCAGAACACCCATTTACCCTACTCTTCGCTTTCTACTGGTCAACCAGTCCTCTATCCATGCCAATACATTACCTGTAATACCGTGCAACTTTATCTTATGTAGCAGCCTTTGGTGTGGCACCTTGTCAAATGCCTTCTGGAAATCCAGATACACCACATCCACAAGTTCCCCATTTTCCACCATGCAAGTAATATCAGTTGGATGGCAGTTTTCCTTCCTTAGAGCAGAGATGTTCAAGAGGAGATTTCATACAGGCGTTCAAAATTACAGTAGATTTAGATACAGTGAGAAGAAAGAAACTGCCCAGTTTTACAGAAGAGTTTAGAAGCAGAAGACATCAATTAAACCAACGAGCAAAAGATCCAAATACGTTATTAAAAAAAATTTTGTTTACATAGCATTTGATTAGGATCGAGAATACACTGTCTGACAGAATAATCAAGACAGATTCAATCAAAACTTTCTAAAGGAAATAAGATAAGTATACAAAGGGGGAAAATGCAGGCCTGAGGAGAAGGTACGGTGAGTACGCTTAGTTAGATTACTTTTGCAAATAAATGGCATGGAATTGAAGGCCAAATGGCCCCATTCTGCTGTAATCATTCTCTAATTCCATACAAAGTCTGATGGATTTTATAATCAATGTCCATCTAACAACGTGAGCTGAGAGTTTACATATTGTTACGTTCCTAAATTTTGAGTTAGATTTAAATTTAATCAATTTTGCATTGAATTTATCATGTAACAGTTGATTCTCGCGAATATCAGTACATAGAATCATACAGCACAGAAACAGACCCTTCGGTCTAACTCATCCACAATAGAGTCCTATGGAAATGATAGTTCACAGTGTAACTACAAAACAAATGGCATTGGATTCAATAGAATGGGCCCAGACATTCTGATAGTAAGGTAGTCATTAGTTGCTTGTTGGGACCATGCAGAACCTCAGAAGCAGCAGACTTTGTGGGAAACGCCTGGGAAATTTAAGATTCCAATAGGCAATTCTGCCACACTGGGAACCCTTTGAAACCCATCAAAGGCAGAGAATTTGGAGGGTTCCAATTCAATTAATATTTACCTCAGGCTAGATTTTACATCACTTAACTCTCTAACTCCTGAACAACTATTCAGCTGACCTTGAACAAGCTCTCACAAGCTTTCTCTTAGGGGCGGCATGATGGGTCAGTGGTTAGCACTGCTGTCTCACAGCTCCAGGGACCTGGGTTCGATTCCACCCTCGGGTCACTGTCTGTGTGGAGTTTGCACATTCTCCCTGTGTCTGCGTGGGTTTCCTCCGGGTGCTCCAGTTTCCTCCCACAGTCCAAAGATGTGCAGGCTAGGTGGATTGGCCATGCTAAATTGCCCATAGTGTTCAGGAATGTGTACGTTCTGTGTGTTATAGGGGATGGGTCTGGGTGGGACTTTCTGAGGGTCAGTGTGGACTTGTTGGGCTGAAGGGCCTGTTTCCACACTGTAGGGATTCTATAAAAGACAATTGCATCTCCCTCAACCCTTTATAGGTACATCCCACAACCGGACAAGATCCCTCCCCACCCATTATTCCAGTTCACCCAGTGCTGCCGGCCTAATCCCACACCAATCACCAGTGGCCTGAACTCCTGCCGGATCCAAAACGGTCTGTCTGAATCTTCCTGTTGGACTCGACAAACCCACTCTTTCCAACAACCTACCTAGAACACTGCATCACTTATGTGGTATTCGACTTGGCACCCTAATCCCATACCTATTGTACATCCTTACCCTTTCACGGCAGCTGTCAAAGTGGACGTTTAAATCTCAGAACACAGCAAACCGACAATAAAAGGAGGCATGGTTTGACTTCCTCCGGCTGTTCTGCACTACTAGGACACGGTTTGAATTCTGGAGGAGTTAGGATTGGAATTCCCGGTGGAGCTGAGTGTTAATGGAAAGAACAATAGGAGCGAGTAGCAATCTGATGGTGAGTGACCTCCTCAGAATATTCAGGCCATGAAGCCTATCAATCACTCTTTGAAAGACAATGACCTTAAACTTAAACTTCAACTGTAGCTAACAAGCTTTAGATTTTCATTTCTTTGATCTTTTTCTTAATATTCGTTGATATACAATGCATTAGCTTAATTGAAAAAGCGATGTTAAATCTTGTTAGGTACCAGTTTGTACTCCATAGGATTAAAGAATGACTTCTTGACCTTTTAAGACACTTGTTACTAAAACTGTTCTAAAAAAAATTTATTAATGTAATGTTTAATATTAATATTATATGGCCTATTAATTCTACAGAGGTATGAAAACTGTGTTAATCTTTGAGATTCATAATGCCACTATGTGGTCAATCTTTTTAAAAAATCACTGCAGTGGTACCCAATAGCATAGCTACTTAGTCAGCAGAACCTCATCATTATCACAGCAAAACGGTTTTACCGCCTTCCTATTTTTAAGACAACTTAGATGTCAAATTGTACCAAAGCCTGCAGAAATCTCAAGAATCCATTTGGGTTCTGAATAATAAAACTTTTACTTTCCATCTCCGTAACAGAGTAGAAACACATAGATTCATAGGTCACCTTATTAGAATCTATTAATTACGAAAAGATGAATTATTGCCTATCTTCATGGGCCAGTTAGCACTCAAAAACAATAAGTCAGTGATTGATAAAACGATTAATGTACTCTGTACAGCAGCATACATAACTAGCCCAAAAGCTTCTGAAACTAACAGGGTTTGTTTTGCAATGCAATTATTTAAATTAAATAGTGAACAAGCAAAGTCGTGAGGTATAGCTCTTTAATGCCTTGAGAAACAAGGTTTGAAACTAATTCTTCCATTTTTCTACTGGTCAAGTGTTATTCAATTGCAATTTTCTCTTTTAATTTTCTCCCATGATAGGGCAGCAGATGCCAACCTTACATCCATTGACTCAGAAAGGCAATCAACATAATCAAAGATCACTCCCAGCCTGACTATAATCTCTTCCAACCTCTTCCGTTAGGCAGAACATACAAAAGCTTAAACACACATACCGACAGATTTATGAACAGCTTCTTTCCCGCTGTTACTAGACTTCTGAACGGACCTCTCAAATTTCAAATTTAATACTGACCTCGTTCTTTGTATTCCTCGCTATGTTCTATTACCCTTATGCAATTTATATAGTATGATCTGCCTGTACTGCATGCAAAACAAAACTTTTTCGCTGTACCTCGGTACATATGACAACAATAAATCAAATCAAATCAAATGAAAATGTGACTGACATCATTTCATATCTTCACCAATGGCAGCACAACCTATTTTCTCTCTGTTCCTGCGTTCTCCAACAAATGGTCACCACCACACAACAATTAAATCCATAATGCAGTTGTCTCATATTTATAGCAAAGCAATAACTCTTTGCTTTTAAGATCATGAACTCAGGCCTAGTCCAAATAAATTGACTTTTGTCTCTAATATTTCAAATGTAGCAATTGTAATTTTTCATTAATTTTGCCTGATGATTTAAGCTGGAATAAATGGCAAAACTAGGACGAGGTGGCTGTCAGTGTGTATTTGCAGCAAGATGCACTGCAGCAACTTGCCGAGACATCATCTGCAGCACCTCTTAAACCCTTGGGATCCATAATCCACAACATCAAAGGCAGCAGGTGCACAGAAACACTAGCAGCAGGAAGGTCTCCTCCAGGTTCCATGCTACCCTGTCTTTGATATATAGTGGTGTTCTCTCATTACTGTTAAATCAAAATTCTAGACTTCCCTAACCCACCACACTTTCAAATCACCTTTATCACATGGATAGGGCTGTCTCTTGAACACGGCCCACTACCACCTTCATAAGGAAATCCAGGGATATGCAAAAGGTGCTGGCTAAGCCATAGACTCCATACATAGCCTGAAAGTGAATACTTTTAAAAAACATATCCAAAGTGGAATTCAGTCTGCGAAGTGAAGAAGTTTAAGGTGGATGCAAGGGTGAGGATAATAAATTTCAACTGGCAGCACTCCCTTCAGGAGACTCATCTGTCTTTGATGATAAGATGTACTTTCATGACTTAATCCCATTTTATACGCTGCACTCTACAGCATATCACAAGCTTGTTACGGATGTGCCTTCTTAATTCATTGACTCAGAAATATCATTAACATTTTTCCAAGCTATCATTCAATAGTTTCTTAAAAGATTCCAGGGCTTTAATCGCTATAACTCTTACATATTTATTTCAGACATTGATCAAGGAGAATTCATCCGCATCATTTCTAAATATTCATGCATCTGGTTTGAAACATGTTGCCTTATTTCTAATTTAAATTTAAAATAATATTCAATTTTCATCTCTTTCATTTATTTTAATATTACACGAATCTCTGTAGAAACACCTCTCGGATAACTTCTTTCGCCGGCTTTTTTCTTATAATATGAGCCTTTGATGCAAAGCCTTTGGGCTGTTTGCAGTTCATGCAAACCTTCAGTATCTCCCTTGTGGCTTGACGACCAGAGCAGGATACTATACCCATAGTGTGGTCTGACTAGAGTGGTCTAAGGTTAGATCATGTCTTCCTTAAGACTTACGTTCGACCATTTGCACATGTTTTTTCAACATTTAGTTGGTGGTTCCCCTTCATATTTTACTCGTGACAGCATCTAGAAGATTAATTCTCTACTGAGGGAGACTTCTCAGGGAGGGATGGTAATCCTGGGATACAGACTGGGCAGTAACTACATTGAGAGTGACACAATGATGCAAAAACCCTGAAGGTGTAGGAGGAAGTTACAATAGTGTGGAATGAGAGGGATGGTAGCACGGGATGGAGTAGCGTTGCAGGGCAAAGAAAGTAGAGCACTTAAACCTCTGAGCACTTGTGAGTCATGGGTACAACCTCATTGCAAAATTTAAAGTACTAACCCAGCTCCTGGGAATGGCTTAGTTGTTGGCACACCGTCCCACCTCTGTTAAATTTGGAAGGAGATAGTTGGGAGGTGGGTTTGGATCTTCAGTCAACATTTGGGCCAGTTATGTGGGAGGTGGAGCTGGATACAACACAAAGAAGTGGACACTTTGAGAAGAATGAATGTCTTTTATATCCCAATTAGAAGTTAAAAAAATCGTATTTACTGAGAGAAAGCCACAAGGACGACACGTAGAATTAACTAGATAACCTGCGTACAAAAAGAATTATACTTAAGCTTGAAATACCAATATTCGTTCAAATATGGGACAATACACAAAGCATTAGAATAGGGAATGCAAATGTCACTCATCTCCTAAGCAAAATAAAACTGTTTTCTCGGTTTATACGAGTATGTCAGAGTTCTATCCAGTTCCATGACACCAAACACTCCATTTGCAAGCTGTTGACACTTTTAATAAATACCTGAATCAGATCATTCCCAAGGCTCAGTATGTCGAGTGAATACAAATACAAGGCTTCAAGTTTGTCTCATAACTTGACAATCTAAGGCTCTCACCTTGCTTTCCTCTATGTAGCTACTCTGGAGGTGAAGTGGACTAGAGTGACCTAAAACTTTGAACTGAGGTCTTGCCAAAGACTCACAGCATAGCTCATTGTCACAGTCCTCATGTTCGTTTTTCAGCATTTTAGCTCCATTTAGCTTTGTCCAAAGCTTCCAGTTGCTGTGTCAATGCTATCTCCCAAGTCTTTCTCCTGCCCAGTTAGCTTTAATGTACAAAAGTGTTATAACATAACAGATTTCTGTATCTTGTGTACCTATTAGTTATATCATATAATCCTCGCCACTTTCCCATTATCTTGTAATTAATTTCTAATATTTGGAGGTGACAGTAATGATTATCTGCTGTCTTTCAAGGTAGTCAGGGATGCATTCTTGGAAAATGAGATGTCGAGAACACGTAGGAGTCAAATGATGGAAATTGACTATTGTGTTTTGGATCTTGTGGGGCTTACCTGATTGTCTTTCAGGGGCAAAGATGAATTTTTCAAACAGTGAATTTCTGTATTAGTTGCAGGCCTCATTTTTACTGTTTCTTCTAGCAGGTGGTAGAGAAGTCAGGGGCAGTTACCCTGCTGGGAGTACATTTTGACACCCAACCAGTAAGTGGGCAATGGAGGAAAAGATATGTAGACAATTCACCAAGGGGGCGCAAAAACAATAACAGGACAATGTATTCGGGGATTTCAACTTCTCCAACATTAATTGAGTAATCATAGTGTGAAAGGTTTAGATGGGGCAGATTTCTTGAAATGTATTCAGGAGAGCTTTTCATAGCAATACGTAGAAGGTCCAACAAGGGACAGTGCAGTGCTGGACCTAATTCTGGGAATGAAGCTGCACAGATGTTCGAGGCATTTTAGTGATAGTGACCAAAATACTGTACATTTTAAGTTTGTCATGGAAAAGGAAAATGATGGTCTGCAAAAGGGGTTTTGGATTAGGAAGGCAGATTTTATCAAAACTCGGGAAGATCTGGCCCAAGTAGATTGGGAACAGCTACTTCGGGATAAATCTATGGCCGAACAATGGTGGGGGTGGGGGGAGGGAATTGGGTGTTCCAAATGGAATTGCCGACAATACAGGGCTAACAGGTTTCCATTAGGGTGAAATGTGGGAGCAACAAGCCAAGAGAACCTTGGACTTCTCAGAATATTCAGGACTTGATAAGAGGAAAAGACAGCTTTTCACAGAACAAAGGAAGCAAATCAATGGAGGACCCAATGCAGTATACTAAGTGCAGAGGAAAACTTAAGAAAGCAATTAGGACAGCAAAGAAGGGGCATGAAAAAACACCGGCAGGCAAGATTAGGGAGAAACCCAAGGTATTCTACAAATATTTCAAGAAGAGGATAACCTGGGAAAGAGTAGGGCCCATTAGGGACCCAGGGAAGTCTGTGTACGGAACCAGAGGACATTGGCAAGGTGTTAACTAAAGACTTCACATCTGTCTTCAGTCTGGAGGAGCAGTATGTACGTACAGAATTCAGGAAGATGGTTTGTGCAGTTCTTGAGCATTTGACATAGGGAGTGAGGAGTTATTGGGAGGTTTTGACAGGTTTAAAAATGAACAAATCCCCAGGCCTGGATAGATTATATCTCAGTCTACTGTGAGAGAAAAGGAAGTAAATTACAGGGTCTCTGACTCAAATTTTTAATTCTTCTCTAACCGCAGAAGAAGTACCATAGGACTGGAAGACACAGCTCATGTAGTTCCATGTTTCAAGAAGTTTGGTAGAGATGAACCAGATAAACCAGACCACTGAGTAACATATCAGTGGCAGGGAAACTATTGGGAGAAAATTCTGAAGGAGAGAATTCATCTCCACTAGGACAGGCAAGGTTTGATCAGTGATAGTCAGCATGGCTTTGACAGAATGAAGTCATGCCGAACAAATTTGCTTGAATTTTAAGATGACGACTAGGTAATGCGGTTGATGGTGTTTATATGGATTTCAGCAAAGCTTTTGACAAAGTCCCACATGGGAGACTGATAAAGAAGATAGGAATCAGGGTAACTTGGCAAGATGGATCCAAAATTGGCTTAATGGTAGGAGAAAGAGGATGGTGGTAGAAGGCACTCAGATAGTAAGAACTGCTGATGCTGGAGTCAGAGATAGCACAGTGTGGAGCTGGAGGAACACAGCAGGTCAGGCAGATGAAGGGTCCTGACCCGAAACATCAGCTTTCCTCCTCCTCTGATGCTGCCTAACCTGCTGTGTTCCTCCAGCTCCACACTGTGTCATCTCTGGTGGTAGAAGGTTGTTTGTTTGATTGGAGGCCAGTGTCCAGTGGTGCACCACGGAGATTAGTGCTGGGCCCCTAATTGTTTGTGACATATACAAAAAATGGAGATGAAAATATGGGGGTGAAGATTAATAAGTTTGCAGATGTCGCAAAGACGGGCTGGGTGTTTCAATAATGAGGAAGAAGGTCTTGGGTTAGGGGAGGACATAGACTGATTGATCAGATTAGCAGTTCAACGGCAAATGGAATTTAACCCTGCTAAGAGTGAGGTGATGCACTTTGAAAGAAGTAACAAGACAAGGGATCACTCAATGAATGGCAAAACACTAGGAAGCTCAGAGGAACAGTGCTTTTCCAAACATCCTTGAAAGTGGCAGGACCGGTTAACAGTGTAGTTAAGAAGGCAAAAGGGACACTTGCCTTTATCAGTCATGTCATAGATTATAAGAGCAGGGAGGTCATATTGAAGTTGTACAAAAACTGTGGTTAGGCTACAGCTGCAACACTGTGTGCAGATCGTAAGGATGTGATTGCATTAGAGGGGGTGCAGAGCAAATTCACTAGATGTTGCCAAAGATGGAGCAGTTTAGTTATGAAGAAAGGCTGGATAGGCTAGTGCTGTTTTCTTTAGAGCAGAGAAAGCTCAGAGGAGACCTAGGGCGGCACGGTGGCTCAGTGGTTAGCACTGCTGCCTCACAGCACCAGGGACGTGGGTTCAGTTCCAGCCTTGGGCGACTGTCTGTGTGGAGTTTGCATGTTCTCCCCATGTCTGCGTGGGTTTCCTCCAGGTGCGCCAGTTTGCTCCCTCTGTCCAAAGATGTGCACGTTAGATGGAGACATGCTAAATTGTCCATAGTGTCCAGGGATGTGTAAGTTAGGTAGACTAGCAATGGGAAATGCAGAGTTACAGGGACAGGGTAGTAGGATGAGTCTGGGTGGGATGCTCTGAGGGATGGTGTGGACTTGTTGGACGGAATGCCCTGTTCCACATTGTAGGGATTCTATGAAGAAAAAGTTTTTAAGATTATGAGGGCCATGGACATGGTGTAGAGAAAGCAGCTGTTCCCTTAGATGAAGGGCCAATAACAAGGGCACATAAAGTTAAGGTGAAAGACACAAGATTTACAGGGGCTTTGAGGAAAAATGTTTTCACCCAGAGGGTGGTAGGAATCTTGAGAGAACAGTTGAGGCAGGAAACCTCAAAACCTTTAAAAGGAGTGTGGATGAACACTTGAAATGTTGTAACATTCAAGGCAATGGACCAAGTGTTGGAAAGTGACATGGGTGTAGATTTAGAGTAGTTTTCTGTCAGTACAGACTCAATGGGCCAAAGGGCATCATCTGTGCTGCATGGTTCTGTGATGAGTGGGCGGAGTAAAAAAGGATGATGTTCAACCTGAATTAGGATGATTGCCTCTGGGTCTTTTCGAATTCTAGGTCTATAAAATAATATTATTTAGTGTACAATTGTTCCATGTAAAGAAGCAACTAGAGATTTCCTAACACTTAAAGCAAATCTGACATGCACCTGAGCTCCCAAATAGAATAATCAGATAGATATTTGTCTACAGCTCTTAATGGAAGGCATAAGGAGAATTCCACTGGGTTTGGTTTTGCAATTTGAAAAATGCATCAGGCTGTGACATCATAGTTGAGTCTCTGCTTGGGTCCATTGTATTTACAAAGCAGTTCTCCTGATAACAGTGCAACGGTGAAAAAAAAAGTATAAATTTGTAGAATAATTCGATTCAGTGCAACTTAATTTCCTGAGGTCTTATGCACCAGATATCCTGCCCATAAAATTGTCATGCCACAGGATGAATTCATGATAGAGTCAGAATCATAGTCATAGAGCAAGAAACAGACCCTAGGGTCCAACTCACTCATGCCAACCAGGTAATCCCAAACTGAACTAGTCCCATTTGCCTGCGTATGGTCCATATCCTTCTAAATCTTTCCTATTCGTGTACCTGTCCAAATGTCTTTTAAATGCTGTAATTATACCCATCTCTACGATTTCCTCTGGCAGCTCATTTCATAAAAGTTGCCTCTCAGGTCCCTTTTAAATCTTTCCCCTCTCACTTTAAACCCTTTCAAGTTTGGACTCCGTTACCTTTGGAAAATGACCTTGGCTACTCACCTTATCCATGTCCCTCATGATTTCATAAACCTCTATAAGGTCACCACCTCAGCCTCTAGCGCTCCAGGGAAAGAAGTCCCAACCTATCAAACCTCTCCTTATAACTCAAACCCTCCAGTCCTGGCAAAATCCTTGTAAATTTTTTCTGTACCCGTTCTAGTTTAACAACAACCTTCCTATAGCAGGGTGACGAGAATTGTACACAGTATTCTATAAGGCGCCTTACCAATGTCTTGTACAGCCAGAACATGACGTCCCAACTGCTATACCCAATGCTCTGACCAACAAAGGCAAGCGAGCCAAATGTCTTCTTCACCACTCTGTCTACAATTGCTGGGAATTTCCAATAACTGATCTCACTTGCAGTAAACCACAAAAATTAAGCTGGACCATTTGCTCACAATGAGACTAATATGTGAGTTTTGAGAGATTTTGAGTTTTTTTTTTGATAATTTACCAAGGAACTGGTTACACTACCCCAAGCAAAATCACAAACAAAACGTTTGAAAACATTAAAGTAAAAGCGAAGTACTGTGGATGCTGGAGATCTGAAAATAGAAATTGCTGGACAAACTCAGTGGGTTTGGCAGCATCTGCGAAGAGAGAAACAGATTTCATGTTCTGACAGAGAATCATGTCGAACTTAAAATGTGAACTATTTCTCTCTGTGCAGATACTGCCAGATCTGCTGAGTTTCTCTGGCACTTAGTTTTTCATTATTGTAGAATATTGTTTGGTGTATATTTTGTTTATGGTAAAGTGTCAATAGCTTTGAATGTAAACTCATAAGTTAAAAAAATACAATTCTCAAAACAAGCCCAATTTTTGGTGAAATATGTGCCCGAGTCAGCAATTGCACCCAAAGTGAAAACAACATGGAATACTCCAGTAAATGTGTGAGCTATGCACGAAAAATTTAATACTGTGTTATGCAAACTAATCATTAGAAACTATATATTTCAATGCACTTTAAAAATGGTGCAACTATGAATTAAACTTGCAATTGACTGAATACGTGACTTACTTTAATTGTAATTCTCAATAGATTACAAAACAAAGCATTCAACTGAACATTTTCTTAAAAAAGCGCAGCAAAACTGAAAAGGCTTCTTACTACATTAAAACAAAATTATGATTAAGGAAAGACCAATGAACAATATGTTGGGTGCATTATTCCAATGAAACACGTCATCCATAGAAGCTGTAGGAACATCTAGTTCCTCAGTAGGTTCTGGACACACTATGCTCAGCGTAAACAAGAAATGTTCCTGCAAATAGAACTGCACATGTTCTTCTCTTCCTGTAATGTAAAAAAAAAATCCAGGACCCCCAGTTGCAATTTGTTCTAACCTGGAGCTAAACTAGGTTTGTTTAAAGAAAACAAAATAAATTTAAAATGATGTGGTATGATAGATTTTATCCAGGGCTGACAGCCGTCATTCTGACTTAACCATTTTAATCTGCTTTGCCAAATATCAGTGCAGTTAGGGAAGCAATTTGTTTTGAAACAGACAAAGCACTGCAGAGGTCTGCCTTGAGTGGCATACTACATTATCATAGATCATCTGGGCAAATTTATTGTTGTGTTCAGTTCTCGTTTTATTAATCCCTTGTTATATTAATGTTCATTTATTTTTGTCTGAATTACTTTATACAACAGCCTAGGGAGCAACAGGCTTGTTGCTATGGTCATCACATAAACTGCAAAAAACATAACTATTTTTAAATTGAGATACAGCGTCCTCTGATGTTCGTTGCTCAGTACCAACCATGATTATTACATTTGGCTCCTCAGTAACCTGATAAAGAATGGATTAACCAACCAACAAAATGCTGACAACTTTAATTTCTGAATGGTGCTTAATGATTCCACAGAGAAGCTACAGGCTCAGTTCCAAAGTTTTGGCAGTAAGAGAAAAAAAGAGAAATAATTGCTGTAATGGTTTAAGATCTGGAAATTTGCTGAATGCAAGTTTGGATCATGCAACAATCTTTTTCTCTCTCATCACATTTTCATGTATTGGCTCAGAAGATCCCAGGAGTGATCAAAAGTAGAATATAATTCTATTTTAACTGTTTCAGGATAACAAAATAATCAGCAGCCATTCTTTGGTTCATTTTTCAGGACATTGCCTTGACTAATCAGTGTCAACCTGCCTGGTTTAAAATTTAACCAAAGTCTGGCAGTGAACTGCCAGCCATCCTCAAACTGCTACATTATCCATGGCAAAGTCTCAACCAGAGTCCACTTGCCAACTAATCAACTTTCTCCTCCCATATGGAATAAATGTTGTTTTTCATTTGCATTAGTCAGGCTTGTGTATTGTCCTGATGAATACAAGACAAAAAGCAATGTTCAAGTTCTGTACAACCAAATGACAATCTGTAAACAGATCTTTCTTAGGGTGCACTGGCCTTTAAATGATACTCTAAGTATTTGCAATGTCTAGCGTCTATACTGAAGGGACATAAATTCCAGAATGTAAGGTTGATCTTTCTTCAAATACAGAACTGCCGCAGAAGATCAATCAATAAACTTTGCTTCTTGTAACCTCGTTTCTGTTGAACTGTTGCAGGTTAGGATGGCTTTACCAATGCCAGCAACTGAAATAATAAGGCTGGTGAACAATGTCCATCATTCGTTATACCTGTCTTGTGATAAGGTTAAATTAATGAAGGAGTAGTATTTTACTGGTAGGTTTTCTCTTTCATCTGACTGCAAAAGGTGCATCAATGCTCCATCATAAACAAGGATATTACAATCCTGGAAAAATGTGGGCTGAAATATCCTCTAATAGGTTCTTTTACTTTTGTGAATTTTATCTAGCTACCATGCTATTCTTTAATTTTTAAGGACCACACAGACTTGAATATCCTAACAGCTGTTCTTCATTGTTAAGACTGATAGAATCTGGGAAGCAGTACAAAAGTTTGAGCATTGCACTTGCCAGTTATGTTTCTGAGTAGAAACACAGCCCGCTACATATAAGACTGTCTCGCACTAAAACTCCAGAATAAGATGGCTGAACTCTGAAGCAAGCATCCACAGAAAATCAATTAAAAAAGGCAGAAATTTAAAGTTTAATTATTATAAACAGAAATTTGTATTTGTGTTTATACACATTAAACACTTGGTCACCATTTCTGGATCTTGAAAAAAATGCAATAAAATCAGTTAGATTTAATCAACTTCCCTCTGGCCTCAAATGGTATGAATTTAACTTTAGGCAAGTGCTCAATCGTGAAGCCTTAAATAAGCCTTAAAGACAAAGTGAAATCTGCAATTCTCAATCCTACCTCGATAGTTGATTATTTCAGTGCCAAGAACTGGGGTCATCTCCAACACAGTGATGAAGGCTTTGTCCATTGAAGTTAAGGGAAATGGAGACATGCGGTGCCGTCGTGCTACCTTGCTGATGTCAACTGCACTGTGGCCTAGATTTAGAAAAAAATTTAACAGGGTCAGCATTTCTGCTGTTTGTGCATCAATAAGTTGGAATGCTACCTGAACCCCTAACTTATAAGCATAATTTAAATGCAGTTTAAATTAAGTCACAATTGTTCAGTACAGATTTTAGGTTATCAAAAAAAAGGAATGCATTGATGGCAACTTTCAAAAACATACAATCCTAAATAGTAAAATTTGCTTTTTGTTAGCTTGGCTTTGAGGTGATTGAAAAAGGCAGAAATTGTGAGCAATAAACAACATTTTAGGCAAAAAAATCTAGTGTTACAGTAAGCTAATTATTTATTGTATTTTGGATTGCATTAAATGGCAGAGCAGGCTTGAGGGACTGAATTATCTAATTCTGGACAATCATCAATCACGTGCCGTAGTTTGGAATATCATTTGTATTTTTGTCTTGAATCTGGACATTCTGATTCATTACAGACCTGAACATAAAATCCAACTAGCACACTATATAGTTCAAGGAATTATCCTTCAGAAGAACGTGAATCAGAAAATGTGTGTGTTATCTTGCTGTATGATTGCTGACAAAGATAGCAGTAATTGCGTTTGAAGTCATGAGATGTTGAAATTCTGAAGTTAAATATATTGAACATATTCAGGAAAGTTGCTTTTCTTCTTTGTTCTCCATTTAGCTATAATGTTCATCTTCTGAGGTTTAATTTGGAGGAATGCCCCACAGACCAGTAGGTAAATATACGGCTTCTTGTGCTAATCAATCTTTCAGACCGCAAACTCAAGATCTGATGTTCTGAATTAGATGTAAAGCCAAGATCCCACCTTTCCATTTAGGTTGATCTAAAAGACTCTCATAATATTGATTGTAGAAAACTAGGATTATTCTCACAAGTTTTGGCAAGACAGTTATGTTGTTATTACTGGACAAGTCAGATCCCAGACAGGAACACGGCTTGACAGATCATGACTTCATTTGTTTTGGCTTTGACAAAGTGGTCTCTCGCTGAACCTAAAGCATACAGAGCTGCAGATTTGTATAGCACTCGCGCCAGGTCTTCACAGAACTAAGCCACCCTCAGTCAAAAATGCAACTAAATATCTTTCAGTGATGGGTATTTCCTTTAAGCTTAAACAAAAATTCCAAACACACTAACAAACCTTTGTGACCTCATTATTTAGCATGCTGGCTTGCAAG
This sequence comes from Ginglymostoma cirratum, assembly GCA_024137785.1. Classification (NCBI taxonomy): domain Eukaryota; kingdom Metazoa; phylum Chordata; class Chondrichthyes; order Orectolobiformes; family Ginglymostomatidae; genus Ginglymostoma; species Ginglymostoma cirratum. The sequence goes on along the minus strand of JAHRHZ010000283.1, from coordinate 17,910,502 downwards.
CACTCTCAAATAAACAAAAGTCCATTTGTGCATAAACCCATCCACTCTACAGTCAGGCTTTAACAACTGTTTAAAAAAAATTACCATGCTTACAAGTTAATTATTATCTTCAGATCCACAGGGTTAAAAAAACATTTACCAACTCAAAACCAGAAATCTAAGCTCACAGATACTAATATTAAAAATTATATATATATCTCACAGATCACATCACAACACTCATCCCCAAATAATATCACTGAAGCAGTAACTGTCAATTATTTGAGACCTTGCTATGAGAAAATTAGTTACACAACAACAGTGACTATACTTTGAAAATAAATCTTGGCTATGTTGCTTTGAGACATTAAGTGTGAAACAAATGCAATTATTTCCACATATAGAGACAGTCAGAAATGAAATAAATAACATTTCACAATTGCTAAGTGAGAAGGAGAAACAAAGAAATATTTGCACAGCGCTTAATACTTGCCAAACCCCGCTGGAATTTACACATATGAATATTGGCTGAGTCTTGGAACATCCTTTTCTATGAGGTTATTGTCAAGCTTGACATATCTACAAATCCTCACTGTCCCAGCTAATAAATTAAGAACAGTTATTTAGGTGTCACACTGAGGGCAGTTGAAAATGAAATTATCTGGTACTTGCTTGCAAATCTGAGAGAAAACAGGAGGAAAGAACACAAGTTCACTGAAAGTTACATGACACTGCATTTATTGAAATACAGCAATAAAAAGAAAGTGTATCAGTCTTATTCTCAGGTGTGAATTAAACAGATGTAATTTTTCAAGTTATTTTTAGGATTTGAGCATTGCTGGCAAGACCAACATTTATTGTCTGTCACTAATTGCTGTCAAGAAGGTGATGGTCCATTCTCTCTTGAAGGAGAGAGTTCTAGGATTTTGTCATAGTGAAGGGATGCTAATGAAATTGCACATCAGGATGATGCGTAATATGGAGGAGTATTCCTATGTGTTTGCTGCTCTTGTCCTTCCAGGTGGTACAGGTTGAGAGTTTTGAAGGTACAATCAAACAATTTGGTGAGTTGTGCAAGCACATCTTGTGGATGGCTTAATTCTGCTGCTACTGTGTGCAGGTGGTAGCAGGAATGAATGTTTAAGGTGGTGAATGACATGTTGATAAAGTAGAGTGTGTCGTATTGGACATTGTCAAGGTTCTCGAGTGTTGTTGGAACTATACCCATCCAGGGAAGTGGGGCGTATTCCATCCACTTCTGACTTGTGCCTTTTAAGTAGCAGATAGCCTCTGGAACAATCAGCTAATTTTCCATAAAATTCTTTTGTTTTCTCGGAATGTTCAACTGCACAACCATACAATTGAGGAAATTGTATGTTACGAATTTTATTCCATTTTCCTTTGACACTCACGACTGTCATTCATGACAATATGCACATCCAATCAAGAAGGTAAAAGTGAATATTTTAAAGAAAGCTCTGTTGGCCAAATTGTTTGGAATAAATTCACAAATCTCTATTTCAAAGTGCTATGTAAAAAGCCTGTCCTTAATGAATAAACTGTCCGAGTGTCAGCGTGGAAAACTTTCGATTTCCAATCTGCCTCAAGCAAGTTATCTTCCAGCTTTGGTGAATTAAAAGTAAATCAAACTAGAATAATTTAGCAGTTTGCAAATAGCAATATTGTCTTCGTTCACTAAACCTTCATCATTTCCTATTCCAGCTGACTCCCTGTGACATATTGAAATTCCTTTCAACTGGCTAGATTTTTTTTCTATACTCTTTATTACTTCTTTTAGTTTTGGTAGTTATTTCTGCTAAGTGCATATTCATTTTCTAAGTCTCAAAAGAAAACTTAGAACAACTTCGAATTTTTGTAACACAGTTTGCAATGAGTACGTAAAGAAAGTTAGACAAGGGAAAAGTCAATTTAATTTTCATTTGAAAGCCATTCATTCAAGACATTAATTCTACTATTGGGCAATTTTAATGTTTACTGAACAACTGCTTTCTGTTATGGCTTATTAACATATCTATCTTGAATTTTTTAAAAAATGTTGCCCCATTATCTTTCCAAATGCATTTCTCATCGATATCCATGCATGTCCTCTGGATTTAGTTTACCGCAGTTTCCTATCCCTAGAACATGCTCCAAATGATCCAAATTTTACCCTGAACTATTTTATATCTAAGTTGCATTCCACAAATGGTGTGCTATCTGATTTTATTTCTTATTTTATATTTAAGTTTCTTGAATGTTTCTTCACACTTTTAAACTTTTACAAGTCTAATTTCACTTTTTTAAAATGCCTCCGCATCTTTTTCTACCCTTTTGGTCGAAACTACACATTATGCAAAAATTCATTGAGAAATGGGAGCATATTTGCGGTCTTTTAATCTCTTTTTCAGGCTACATACATATCATAACACTCTATTTGTTTGAAATTACGTTATGCCATGTCTATGATTCCTTGACTTTACAAGTATCCAAAGGCTAATTCAATTTATTTCAACATATGTTCAGTTGAACATTTTTGAATGAATGTTAACATTATATATTATCTCAATGATCTAAATGCTTTTGCTGTCTTGTTTTTGTGAATTAGAAAAACAGAAGTCTAAGCACTGATCGAAAGACAGTCAAGATAACTAAACAAGGTTTTAAAAATGCTTCTCCTCAATTACAGCAGCTAGTTCTCTAGAAGAGGTAGGCTAGCCAGCTGTGTAGTAACATAAAATTGCCGAATGTTCACCTGCTGCTTGTCTCCCATGATTTTTGTTAGGTCCATCATCTGTTGAACTGTCAATCATCTACAATGCACAAGTCAGGAGTACGACGCAATACTCCCCACTTGCCTGGAGCGGTGCAGCTCTAACAACAGACAAGAAGTTTGACACCATCCAGGACAAAAATGTTGAATGAGTCAATCACATTGTTGTGGGTCTGGAGTCACATGTAGACCATTTCAGGTAAGTACAGCAGATTTTTTTCTTCCCTAAGAGATATTCGTGATCTGGACAGATTTTATACACCATCCCGCCAGTTTGGCATTAAATCCACAAGCATCCACAACCTCCATCACCAACATTCAGGAGCAGCAGTGTGTACCATCTACAAGATGCACTGCAGAAATTCACTAAAGATCCTTTGGGGCGGCACAGTGGCTCAGTGCCTCACAGTGCCAGGGACCCAGGTTCGATTCCACCCTCAGGCAACTGTCTGTGTGGAGTTTGCACATTCTCCCCGCGTCTGCGGGCGTTTCCACCGGGTGTTCCTCCCACAGTCCAAAGATGTGCAGGCTATGCGGATTGGCCATGCTAAATTGCCCATAGTATTCAGGGAAGTGTAGATTAGGCGGATGGGTTTGGGTGGGATGCTCTGAGGGTCAGTGTGGACTTGTGGGGCTGAAGGGCCTGTTTCCGCACTGTAGGGATTCTATGATTCTATAACCCTCAGACAGCACCTCCCAAACCCACGGCCATTCCATCTAGAAAGAGAAGAGCAGTGGTTATGTGGGAACACCACCACTTGCAAGTTCCCTTCCAAGTCACATACCATCCTGACTTATAAATATATCACTGTTCCTTCACCGTTGCAGGTTCAAAATTCTGGAATTCCCTTCCTAATAGCATTGTGGGTCAACCCACAGCAGGTGAACTGCAGCAGTTCAAGAACTCAGCTCACTACGACCTTCTCAAGGGCAACCAGAGACAGGCAGTAAATGCTGGCCCAGCCAGCAGCATCCCACAAATGATGTTAAAAAAGTTCAAAGTCGATAATCTCACATTTGCCTCCACTGAACTTCATCTGCCTACTCTGCTGACTCACTTAACTATTAATATTTCTTTTCGAGTTTCTAATTCCATCTGCACCATTTACAATGCTACCTTTTTGTGTCAGCAGACTTAAATATGTTAAGCTAAACCTTGGAGTACACCATAAGTCACCTGTCAACTGAAGTACATGTCTCATATCCTCACTCTCTAACACCTATGTCATAAACAATTGCTTTCTCAACCACTTGATGGCTTTCTATTCCAAGTATTCATTTTTTTTGTTAACTTGTCAAATGCCCTCAGGAAGTCCACATAAAGAAAGATGACGTAAAGAGTTGCAATTATTTTCCAACAATTCATGAGATTTGGGTTTCGCTTGCTGGGCCAATATTTACCCCTAGTTGCCAGAGAGAGTGGTGGTAAGCTGCAATCTTTAACCATTGCAGTCCATTTGGCGTTATTAGGGAGAGAGTATAAAGATTCTGACCCAGTTGAAGATGGCTGGGTCTAAAACACTATCGTGAGGAACTCCTGCACAGATGTCCTGAAGCTGAGATCAATTGACCTCAAACAACCACAACCATTATCCTTTGATGACAATCCTATGACTGGCATCATCTGAGAGTTTTGCCTGGTTCCTACTGACTATGGCTTCCAGATTCCTTGTTCGGTCAAATGTGATCTTGGTGTCAAAGGTAGACATTCTTGCCTCACTTTTGGAATTCAGCTCTTTTGTCCATGTTTGGATCAAGGCTTCAATGAGGTCAGGAGCTAAGTGGCCTCAGTGGAACTCAAACTGAGAATCAGTGAGCAGATTAGTGGTAAGCAAATGTTGTTTGATATCACTCTAGGTGATCTGTCCCATCATATCACAGATGACTGAAAGTACACTAATGGGGTGGTAATTGGTATCTGGCAATTAATTCTTTGCCCATTTTTGACATAATGTCACAGACCTCATGGGGTACAGAGCCACTGCTGAGAATTCCCTCCTTGTAGAAAACTGTGCAGCCTCTTCCGCTAGTAAGAAAGGATGAATCCAGAGACGGTGATCCAACTGAATAGTTTGGCTACGCCATTTCAGGAGGTGGATAAGCTAATCACATTGTCGTGGGTCTGGAGTCACATGTAGACCATTTCAGGTAAGTACAGCAGATTTTTTTCTTCCCTAAGAGATATTTGTGATCTGGACAGGCTTTATACAGGGCGTTTCATGATTAGTGTACATCCAAATGGGTTTTACAGCTGATGAAGTGCTTTTGAAGTGTAATCACTGTTGTAATCAATAAATAGAGATAGCGCACTTTGAACAGAACAACTCTCAAAAACAGCAATGTGATGAAAAACACATAAGCTGCTTTTGTGATATTGATTGATGTACAAGTATTGGCCATCACACCCCTGCACTTTTACACTGTAGTGAATAGTCAGCTTTGATTTTTGAGCTTAAGTTCTGGAGTGGGAATTGAATCCACAAGCTTTTGATTCATACGTTAGTGTGCTACCACCTGGGCGATGACAGACACTATTGCTAACCTGTGATTTATCACGATCTATAATAATACCTACAGAAATAACATCACTTAGCAAAGCATTAGCAAGATATGCTACACATGATCTCCCCTTCACAAATGTGTGCTGCTTCTGATTAGCTCATACTTGCATAAATGTTTGGTTACTCTATCCCTATTAACCTCACTACAAATGACCTTAAACTAATTGGTACCGAATTTCCCAGTTTATTTCTCCCACTTTGTAAAAGAATTGAATGAAAATGACAATATTCTTATCCAAAGTGACAATTCCTGAACTGATTGTGTCTTGGATGACTAGGACTGATGAATCAATTCACACATCTTCTTTTATTGTGGGGGTCTGTTTATCTTTGACAGCACTGGATTTACTGCAAGTTTGTTTTCCTTTGTAGAGTTGAATTGGTTCCTTGCCTTGATCTTTTTTATTTCCCTTGAATCTCTGGTAATTTTTTCTTAACCTCTATTGTGGAGACCTATACAAAGTAGCTATTCGGTAAACCTACCATTGCCTTACTTAAGTACAAAAGCAGATATTATGGTGTATTATGTGGAAGTACAAGACAAACAAATGCTCAGCTTTGGAACTTGTGTTCTAGTTGAATACATTACAGATATTATACTGCAGCAGACAAATACGAAAAAACCAAGTTGCTTTTGAAAATATATCTGGTCTCAATTACTTTCCTACTTATTTGCTGAGATCGTATTTTGAACAAAGATGGTTCCAACAATACACACACATTTAAAATAAAAATCCAGTCAGTCTGCACAACATTTAAATATATCACTTAAGTGTCATTTTGACCTCATTTAGAATCTACAGGAATTCCCCAATGAATATATACATTGAATTATGAATAATTGTAGCACTAAAGAGACCATTCAGTATGTCAGAGCTGTGCCAACTCTCTGTAAAAGCTAACCAACTAGCCCACAATTCTAGATAACAAGCGTGGGGCTGGATGAACACAGCAGGTCAAGCAGCATCATAGGAGCAGGAAAACTTGACGTTTCGGGCCTAGACCCTTCATCAGAAATGAACCTATAGGACCTATATTCTAAGGGACTCAGAGGTTCTGTGGTGAGGCTGGTGTGCATCCAATGACAAACTCATTCGGTGGGAGAGGAGTTGCAGGTGGTCATTGTCCACAGAATATGCCCTGAGATGTTGGGAACCGTTGTTTAAGATGGAGGTCCAGGCAGCGAGTAGTGAGCTGGACACCAAGTAACCTCTCTGACTTGCACGTTCAAAATTGTTGCCATCTAGGTTCTATCCCACGGGTGGGAGAATGGGAAACTACACGTCAATGATTTAAGGTTAGGAAGTAATGAGATGTAAGTGCATTCAAATGGACCTCTGGCTGCTCGCTAATGAGATCCTTGTTACTCAAAACCTGGTTGCAGTATCTGACTTTCTTTACTTAACTTCATGAATTTCACTTTTTCAAAAATTGCCATTTTTTCCTGACTGACTCGCCATTGCCCACATTGTTCAGGAGCTGGGAAAATTCAGCTCAGTCTCGAATATACTTCCCATGATGGTGAGCAACTGAACTATAAGTGCAATGGAATGTAAACAGGCCATAGTGTAATCTGTAATCATGATATACCCAACGTTTAATTGATCTTAATATGCGGATAGAATTCTAAAGTGCTTTGAAATACATTTTGCAGCAGTGTTATATTTAGAAATCAGTAACTATGCATGTAAATGCTGAAGATGTAAATGTAATTTTGGAGACTCTTGGGTCATGTCATGCCTGAAATTTTGATACTTTGTTCTAACCATGTTTCAGTGTTTGGATGCTGTCAATGTTTTCGCTTTTTAGGCTAATATAGTTATCTAGAAAACATTGGAAACATTTTGCATATGAAAAATAAAAAACAGCTGTTCATGCTTTGATTGAATTTTAAAATGTAAAATTAGAATAAATGGGATAAAACCCTAGAAAAGGACAGAAGCAGATTTACATAATATATTGAAGTCTCAACACCCTATTTTGCCCTTTTTGGACTTGTTGAAATGATTGATTATAGGCACTATACATTGCAATCATTGTAATAAATGTCAAATACATAAAGATATTGTTTTCAGGATCAAATACAGGAGTTGCCTTTTCTACTGACAGCTGAACTTGACTGAGTGTCAACTTCCTCTGCATACTACTGGCAGAATAAGGAGCTGGATCTGTAGAGCAAGTAAGATGGTGCTCTGGCTCAGCGAATTGCACGGAACCTCAGCAGAGGGCATATGGCACTCAGTTACATTGGCAGAGGAGGGCAAGCAGTGGGAAGAGACTTCATCAGCAGGAACCTTATAAACATTCAAAATGGGCCACTTGAACGTGTTGTCAGTGTAATTCATCGTGAATCAATGCAGCCTCTCAGCTAAAAGGAAACTGACAAAGACAAACTGTCTCCTGCGACTTCAATAACGTTCCCGTTGAATGCACGCAACTTAACTGTGTGACTTTACCTGACCTACCGTGTGATAGTTCTTTGGACTTGCAGGAGGATGAGTCACAGGGAGCTGCACTCCTCAGAAGTTGTTCTTCTCTATTGACATACTTGACTTTTACAGGTGGAGTTGGAGGAAGGAGGTGCCTAAGCCAAAAATATAGTGTCCAATTTTTAAAGTCAGAGGGGCCAATCTTTGAGCTGGGATGATGTAACTGAGTTCCTAAAGGCAGGGTCTTGAAATGGCTGCTTGGAAAGGAAGAGGAAGGTGTGTTCAATGGGAGTCATTCACCCAGTGCTCCTTTATCCTTGAGCACTTGGTGGGGTCAGTGTGGCTCAGGAACTGGCACAGGCAGCCTAACGGCAGGAATAAGAGAAAGTGCATTGACAGGAGGCCAGGCAATAATATATATATTTGGGTAGTAATATATGTTGCACACTAGATTCCAGACTTCTTCCTGGCCTACTAGCAAACTCACCAACAGAAGGACAAAATACCACCATAGGAACCAGAAATCAAATTTATTTTATTACAGTCCTGGGCTAGATCACCGAATGTATGTCATGATCTGGCTAGGGAGCAGTAACTTCTAATTTTGAAGTCAGCAAAGTGTGAGACCGAGGGGACTTACTAAGAAATAAAGGTAGAAGATTCTACATTTTTATGCAAACAACAATAAACTTTACTACACAGAATTGGAACAGTATTACAATCTCCAACACATGTACAATTTAAATGTTAACCCCCAGAATTAATGAGTGGTAGATATGAGTAATAGAATGTGCTCAAGCGTGTCACATCAGATAGAAAATGCTAACAAAAGAGATGTCATGGATTTTGCAGCAATTCTTGCTCCAATGTTAGCAAAAACAGTGAGTCAACGAATGTTATTAAACTTCAGAAAGGATTATAGTTCTTCACTTTTATCAGTCTGGTATGGAAACTCCCTCTCAAGAACAATTCCCACATGGACTGCCTGAATGATTGCTCCCATTCTACTAAATCACCATCTGCTCCTGGGTATAGCTACCCTAGACTCCAAAAACTGCACTCCAGCACTTACTCACAGGCAAAACTCTAGCAGTTCACTGGCAGCTAGCTTTACCAAACTAGAACTACTTTCTTTTCTTCCTTGACCTTTAATGCTCAGTTACATAAAAAACTGCTTGCTTGCATTTAACCCCATTGCTCAGCTATATTGAACAATTAATTACACACAGGCTTTTGTATTTCCCCCACCTTTCAGGAATTCTATCACCAAGGAGTTATCTAACTTATAATAGGATTTCTGACTGAGTTTTTTTACACAGAAACAGTGGAGTTCAGCTGCCTTCCCAGCAGTAAAGCAAAAGACAACACTACCTAACATGGATAACAAGGTGTAGAGCTGGATGAACACAGCAAGCCAAGCAGTATC